>VZQC01003946.1:82453-109347 GCA_009823505.1 Rhizomys pruinosus | reverse complement strand
TGGGAAGTGCACAACACAGAAGATTCAACACCTTCCTCTGTGCCCAGTGGGAAGTGCACAACACAGAAGATTCAACACCTTCCTCTGTGCCCCGTGGGAAGTGCACAACACAGAAGCACTTACGCTCATGCTGGCAATAAACACATAAAATAAAAATAAAAATAAATCTTAAAAAAAAAAACAAACAGCTGGGCATGGTAGTGCACGCCTTTAATCCTAGCACTTGGGAGGCAGAAGCAGGTGGATCTTTGTGAATTCAAGGCCAGCCTGGTCTACAGAGTGAGTTCTAGGACAGCTGAGGCTATAGGGAGACCCTGTCTCGAAAAGACCAAAAAAAAACAGACAAAAAGCTGGGCATGGTGGCGTAGGCCTTTAATCCCAGAATTCACCTGGGAGGCAGAGACAGGAGGATCTTTGTGAGATTGACGCCAGCCTATTCTACATAGTGAACTCCAGGCCAGCTGGAGATACAGGGAGACCTTGTCTTAAAAAAAACAATAAAACAAAACAAGCCATGGAACCTTAGAGAAAGTAGGTCACAGACAATGGGATAAGAATAAAGTTCATTGAGCCGGGCGTGGTGGCACACGCTTTTAATCCTAACACTTGGGAGGCAGAGGCAGGTGGATCTTTGTGAGTTCAAGGCCAGCCTGGTCTACAATGTGAGTTCCAGGACAGCTGGGGCTACAGGGAGACCCTGTCTCGAAAAGACCAAAAAAAATTAATAAATAAAAAAATAAAGTTCATGTGGGGCTGGAGAGATGGCCTAGCAGTTAAGAGCACCAACTGCTCTTACAGAGGACCCAGGTTCGATCCCCAACACCCACATGGCGGCTGAGAACCATCTGAAACTCCAATTCCAGGAGAACTCCAGTTCCAGGGGAATCCGACACCCTCTTGTGACCTCTGTGGTATTGCATGACACGGGTGCACAGACCTACATGCAGACAGTACATTCATACACATACAGAAATAAAAAAATTTTTTAAATTAAAAAAAATAAAGTTCATTTTGAAAATTCAGAAAACAAATGAGAAAAGAAAAGCCTGAGACTCACCTCTGGGTAGGACCACTCTGGGGAGAAGTCTGTGATGGTGTTAAGAGCAGGAGACAGCTGCGGGGTTGGGGTGGGGTGACTTGGAGCTTCATCACTGATGATTTCTCCTATAAGGTCTGGGAATGATGAAAGACTGAAGGGCTCTAGCTCGCTGGCCCCACCAGAGCCTCCAAACAAGGCTTCTCCTCTTGTTACCCTGCCAGATGGCTGCAAGGGGGCAGGCGAGGACGGGGATGAAGGAGGGGGTGAGGACATGGGTGGGACTGTCCCCTGGCCCTTAAGTTCCTCCCCACTATCATCATCCTGGATAAAGAAGCAGTTTCCTCTTTTCCCACCTGCTCCTGACTGTGAAGGGCGACCTCGAGCAGCTGCCTGGGGCTCCAGGGCAGCAGCAGGTTCTAGGGCAGGACAGGGGGTGTGGGTGCCTTCTGCCTCGGGGAAGTCTGGGCTTACCCCTTGGCCCCCTCCATATGTCTGGCCCCTTTGGGGGCTGTTGAGAAAGCGATCAGGGTCAAAGGCAGGGCTGGGAGGAGCTGGTGGAGCAGAGGGCTCAGAGCTTACAACCACAGCCAAGCTCACAGAAGGCCTAGGTTCAGCCTGGGAAGCCAAGTGCCTGGTGGCTGTCAACCCCCCAGCTCGCTGTGCCAGTCCTGTCAGGAGGAGGATAGCAGCTCCTCTCGACGAGCTCCCTCGAGAGGTGGGAGGGCTAGGTCTGATTTCTAGGGGTTCTGCAAATCCGGAGGAGGAGGAGGAGGAGGAGGAGGAGGAGGAAGGGGAGGTATGTGCCTTAGGGAGTTCTGGAGGAAGTGGAGCTATCAATGGAGGAGGTTCAGGAGGCTGGGAGTGGGACACAGAAGTCAGAGTTAAAGCTCGGGGCTCCACTTTGGGAGAGATGATGCGATGTTTTGTGCTACTGCATTTATGGGTAAGGCTCCCAGAACCTGGAATGGAGAAGGGTAGGGAGGAGAGAAGGAGTAAGACACATTCTTTTCCCAAGATTCTTTTCTAAAGCCCCCAGAAAATAGACTTTTTTTGTAAACCCAAGGTGTGATACTGATTATGACCACTGGGAGGCATCGGAAACGAGTCTCCCTCCCCTTTCTGTTTCTCCTCAAAATAAGCAAGACCAAGAACAGTGCAGGGGAGGACTGGCTGGGAGAATAGCTGAGATCAAAATGGAAAGGACAAAAGAACAGAACCAAGGGGTACCAACTAGGATCAAAGCTACAGCTGGGGGTAGTTGTTTAGAGTGGGGGCGGAGGGAGACCAAGAACTGCTAAAAGTAGCAGGCAGAACAGTGTGGGCTGCCGGGATCGTTTGTACAAGTTTCTGGGGCCAGTGCTAGCAGATGGGAAGTCTTCTGGCTCATCTGACACATTTTCATGGACATGCAAAGACTTGCAAATCAGCATGCAAATCCCATGAAGACAGACAGGAAGCAAAGTGGCTAGGTGGGAACAGAGCACCAGGATCAGGAAGTTACTCACCAAGGCCCCCGCTGCAGAGACAGGCATGGGTTCGGGGGGCTGGCTTGGTTGGGTGGGAGTCCAAGACCTGCTGCACCAGCTGTTCCACAGAGAACTCTTCTGTCCCATTCCCGCAGCTCCATTTTATGCCATGAACTACAGGACATTTGGGGGAAATACTGTGGGGCTGCAGAAGTTCCCTGGTAGCTCTCCCAAGCCCTTGACATGCTGACACGTGACTGCTCAGACATGTAGCTCATAGGGGTCCATTGTCCTTTCCATATTTCATATCTTAGACAAATACTAGTACCCCAGCTGGAAAGCACCCTCTTGGCTTAGAGATAAATAGTTACCCACAAGGTTTGGGCACAGAACCTCAGTGCTTTTGGGAAGCCCCATTCTCAGGCTCCCTTAGAGCTCTATCCATGCCTGTGTCTGCTTCTTACACATGGGCTTCAGCTGTCCCAACAGCTCCTCCCGGGACCACTTCAACCACTCTCGCCGGTCACTACTGATGGAACAAAAGATGGGGCTACAGCCCTTTCCACAATCCTCCAGGGCTGGGACGTTCAGGTAGTGCACAAGGACGATGTCAGGGTTCTGAGAGCACAAGGGCACACAGAGAGTGATGGGATCTGGTGTTCCAAGTCCTCCCTTTTTTCCTGGGCATCCCCTAAACCACCCCCAATTTCTAGCTCTTTCCACCCCCAGCCCCATTTCTGCTTTTCCCACTCAGAACCTGTTCATCATTCCACTTCATTTTTTCAGACCCCACGTCCCTCAAATAGCCAACTCCCATCCTTACATCTTACCTGGAGCAGCCAGTAGCAGCGCCGATGGAATGTGGGGACGATGGAAGAGTGAACGTAGCAGCCATAGAGACACTGCCAGGAGACAGGCTGGGGTGGGGGGAGGGCTAGTCTGCTCCCCAACTCTTCCTCTGTCCAGTCCCTTTGCAGGAATCCCAATCTTTCCACTAGTTCTTCTTTGGCCCTCTCCCAACCCCTCACTTTCTTCCCACCCCTTCCAAATTCCAGTAGGCCTTAAAGTCATGGACTGGGGACAGACAGGAGGAAATTGTGGAGCTGGTGTCTTACAAGGGCCCAATATGAAATGAGAACTAAATCCAAGGGTAGAACAAAAGTGCAGAGGATCAATGACTTGGGGGATGAACCTGTACTTGGAACATTACAACTTGGATCCCTGAGGGAAATGCAAGGGAAATGAGGGGAGTGGGCTTAGTATCAAAAGGGTGAGTCATGGAGGGCAAATGGGAAGTGGGGAGTGAGCTCAGCAGTCAGCTAATCCAAAGTGAGTGAAAGGGAGAGGCAGACAATGTCCTCAAGCTCTGATAGGCTGCAGCCCAGGTAAGGATGGAGTCTGGGCAAGGACAGAGGACTGGATGCCTGATGCTCTTACCTCCATGCCCTGAACCTTGAGTTTCATGTGGTCCTCTCGGGTAGTCTTCCCATCCTTTCGTTTCTTCCACAGGTAGCCATCCTTCCGGTATTTCACTTTCTTGCGATTGTAGAGGATGATGGAGCCATTCTGAGGCCTGGGAAGGGAAGGGTTGGCCTCTAGTTCAGTGAACACAGCTCAGGATTCCTGCCATTTCTCAAACTGGAGAACATTCTCACCTTGTCTTTGGGGCACATGACAGCCACTCATCATGCTTCTCAAAGGTTATCAGGTAGGACGCAATCTCCTGTAGAGGAGGAAGCAAGAAGCTGTCTTCTGCACGGGGGTGGGGGTGGGGCAGGGCCTTAACCTAGCCTCTGTCACTGTCTCAAGGTCTCTTCTCTGCTGAACTATGGCAACTAGTATAAAACACTTCCACTTCCAGATATCTGGGGCCAGTAAGGCCCCATAGTCCTCTTTAAGAATCCCAGGTTCTCGCACACCTTTAATCCTAGCACTTAGGGGGCAGAGGCAGGAGGATCTCTGTGAGTTCAAGGCCAGCCTGGTCTACAGAGTTCCAGGCCAGCTGGGGCTACAGGGAGACCCTGTCTTGAAAAAAACAAAAAAAAAGAATCCCAGGTTCTGCCAGGTGTGGTGGTACATGCCTTTAATCCCAGCACTCAGGAGGTAGAGGCAGGTGGATCTCTGTGAGTTCAAGGCCAGCCTGGTCTACATAGCGAGCTCCAGGCCAGCTGGGACTAAAGGGAGACCCTGTCTCAAAAAAAAAAAAAAAATCCCAGGTTCTGTCTCACACAAAACCTAACCTTGGACTGGGGACATAGCTCAGTGACAGAAGACAGTGCTTGCTAGTATGAGGCCCTGGCTTGAAGCACTAGGAGGGGGAAAAAAAAGAACAAAAAAGTAACCTCATCTTCTCTGTCTCCCAACTGGAGTCTATACCATGGGGTCAGGCTCAAATTCTTCATCTTTTCTCCACATTATGTACTTTACTCTCTCCAAATCCCACTTCTGTGGCTCTTTCTAAGAAAAAAAAACTTCAGTGGTTTGACACTGACAAAAGTCCAGGTTCCCTGATTCCAATATTCTTCAGAAAAGGGATCAACATATTGTTTCTATTATTTACTCATACTCTTTTTTTTTTTTTTGCTCTGTGCATCCTTTTTATTGGTGGAATTTCCCATACCAGCATAGTTAAACCCTTCCACTTGAACCTTTAAAAGTGAAGGAAAGTATTAAAGCTAGGCAATGGTAATATTTTAAAAGTAACAAAAAATATGGAATGCTTCACGAATTTGCATGTCATCCTTGCGCAGGGGCCATGCTAATCTTCTCTGTATCGTTCCAATTTTGGTATATGTGCTGCCGAAGCTAGCACTATTTACTCATATTCGACCTAATAGTCTTAACAGATGGGTTCACTGATTCCTTCCTGAACAGGCCTCAAACAATCACATCCTTCAAGTTAGTGCCCTAGGAGCCTGAAGTACCATGTGCATGCCTCTCTATACCTAGAAATCACAGATGTCTTACATGCCTCCCAGATGCTCCACGAAGCCCTGGTGCTTCCTTGAACTTCCTGAAAGCACTAAAGCATTTACAACAATCATATGCATAAACACCCCTTTTTACTGATAGTCACAGTCTCTCTATGTAACTTTGACCTGCCTGGAACTTGATATACAGACCAGGCTGGCCTTGACTTGTGGTGACCCCTCTACCTCCTGATTATGGATATGAGCCACCATCCCCAGATTTACTGACAATTCTAACATCAAAACAATAATCATCAACCAGTAAGTATGGAAAATACAGAAAGGGTGTAACATAAGGACTGTGCCTGCCAGAAGTGTCAGTGGTGGTTAAAAACAGGGGCTCTGTTAATCCCAGTACTCAGGAGTCAGAGACGGGTGGGTCTCTGTGACTTTGAGGCTAGTATGGAGACCTGGTCTCAAAAACAAAAACAAACCAAAATAAAAAACCAAAAACATCCAAAGCCTGGGAGCTATTGTACACCTATAATCCTAGCACTTAGCACTTGGGAGGCTGAGGCAGGAGCATCAGGAGTTCGAGGCTATATGAGACCCTGCCCCAAAAATCCAACTGGGGGCTCTACTCAGTAAAGTGTTTGCCACAGAACCTGTGTTCAGATTCCCAGTGCCCACATAAAAAAACTGGGCAAAGCGGCACACGCCAGTAATCCTAGTGCGGGGAAGCAGCCACAAGGGGACCCCTGGGGCTGTCTGGCCAGTTGGCCCAGCCAGTTGGTGAACAGACAAAAAAACAAATTCCTCACCAGTTCAGTGAACCCCATCTCAAAAAAAAAAAATAGCCAGTGATGGAGGAAGACACTCAACTTTGACCTCTGGCCTCCCCATGCTCCCTCACCCCTGCACACACACACACACACACACACACACACACACACACACACACACACAGAGTTATCAAACTAACAAGCTTAGCTAAGCTAGGTGTAAGACCTTGTTTGGGAGGGGGGAGGTCAGGCATAACTGACACGCAACTGAAATCCTAGCACTAGGGAGATGGAGGCAGGAAGATCAAGAGTTCAAAACCAGGGCTGAAGGAGTAGCTCAGTTGGTAGAGTGCTTGCCTAGCATCCACCACACTTTGGGTTCAGTCCCCAGCACCACATAAGGTATTTGGAAGGTAGAAGCAGAAGGACTGAAAACTTAAAGTCATCCTTGGCTATAGTGTGAGCACAGGGCAGCTTAGGATATATGAGACAAGGCTGGGTGTGGTGGCACATGCCTTTAATCCCAGCACTCAGGAGGCTGAGGTAGGTAGATCTCTGTGAGTTCAAGGCCAGCCTCATTTACCTTCCAGGTCACCTGAGACTACAGGGAGACCCTGTCTCAAAAAGACAAAAAACAAAAACAAAACTCCACCCCAAACCTGAAAATAGTAAGTAATAATAAAAATAATAATAATATTCAAAGCCAGCCTTGGCTACATAGCAAATTTGAGGCTAGCCTGGACTATATGATACCCTGTCTCAAAAAACACACACAAAAACCCAAAACAATGTTTCCTCATTAACATGGAGCAATACAGTGAGATAACAAAGGCCAAGTACACAGCATGGTGCCCAATATGTTAACAAATACTAGGCTGCTGTTATTACATGGGTGGATTAACCAAAAAGAAGAGGGTTCCTACAAGATCCAGGTTTTTGTAACTCTCTTATGATCCCCCCAAAGCCTAGAATGGTGCCCTGCACTGAGTGCCCAGCGACAGAAAGGTCCCAGTTACCCTCCTCTAGCCCACTAGGTCTTGCTGGGCCCTGATTCCCGCATGCTCCCTAGAAAACCTCATTTGTATTCCACCGGAGCCGCTCTGGAGGCAGCAGCGGGCAGCGAGGAAGACACTCCAGCAGCTTCTTGGGGAGGAAGATCTTCAAGTGGTGGCTGTTCTCTAGAGAACCAGGAGGGAGAGCTCAGGTTAGAGGCACCGCGGAGGAAACAGGAGGATCAGAACAAGGTGGGGGAGAGACCCAAGGCTCTGAGGGCCAGGAGAGCAGAAGGCTATGCCCAAACTGGGAACCTGGTTTGTGAACTCACCAGCAACCTCAGTGGTGTCCTTGGTATTCATGGTGAGGGCTCCAGGGGGCAAGTTCACCCCCGGCCTGAGAGGCCGGGGGGAGGGGGAGTCTGTGCTGGGAAAGGAGAGAACAAAGTCATACAACAAGCCCCCACATTAATCCAGGATGAGGAGCCTGAGGTGGGGGAGGGTAGAACTGGATCCTGGTATCTGAGAAAGATGAGGAAGAGGTTAGAGTAGAGGTGAAGGAGAACCCAGACATGGTGTCAGGAACCAACATGAGTAGGGAGACAAGAGAGAACAGTGATCAGGAAGAAACAGGGTGGGTGGGGGAGGTGAGAAGGCTAATAGGACTGGGACCTTCTGGAAGGTGGGAAGCTGGGTTCTGCCTGTCTAATCCTGATTCTATCAAGTCCTGACCAACATGAAGGAAAGAGTAGATGAGGTCAGTTATCAAATGTGCCCTTCCCCTGGGAAAAATCAAATAGAGAAAGAACTTGGGGTATGTCTGGGAAGGCAGAGACAGGCTGAGGCTAAGGATGGGTCAGGTCATGGATCTGGGAGTCAGAGCATCTGGTCCTTGGAGCATAGTTTGGCAAGAGAATTTCAATGTTGGAGGAAAGCAGATCTGAGTGAGGTAAAGAGCTGGGTCTTAGAAGACACACCCAGAGCTCCTTCAGTATTTGAGTTTTTCCAAGGGTAAGGGCAGATCTGATAACTGACCTCACCTACTCTTTCAGGTTAGTCGGGGCCTGGTAAAATATGGGATACTTGCAGGACCCAGCTTCCTACCCTGGAGACAACCCGCCCTCCCCATTTGAGCCCAAGAGCCCCCTTCACTCCGAATACCCCTATTCTCCAAAAGCCTCTGCCTCTCCTGGTCTCAGGCCCACCATAACCCATCTACTGCTGAGGATCCAGCTTGGGCCTCCTCCCTTCTGGGGAACAGATGGAACTGGAGGAGGATCTTTGCCCGGACTCCGCCAGGTGTCCGGGATGTAGGGGGATGGTGGCCCATCACGATCAGCTGTGTGCAGTGAAGCTAGGGTTGGGGTAAGCATTCCACCCCAGGGCGCAGGTGCTCAGTCTGGGCTAGGCAGTTTGCCAGGGTGCGGAGCAGGAGCAGGATCCCGGCTTCAGGCCAGGAGGTGGCTCCTGACCCGCACGCCCGGCGTTCCTTAGGTGGTAGACAGCCCCCCCCCCCAGAGCCAGGGGTCTCAGGAGAACCTCCGAGGTGGGAGGATTCCGACCGCCAACAGAGATGTTCTGGAGAAGCAGCAGAACTTCGTGAGCACCTGGCGAGCAAGAGGCAGTGCGGAAGCCAGACACAGGGTCTGGGGGCCAGTCCCCGGCACGCGCAGGCCGGAGATGGGGCCCTGCGCCTAGCGGCGCCCCCTGGCGTGGGAGAGGAAAACGGAAGCGGAGAAATGGGGGCGAACCCGGAGGAGGGACGGTGGTCCCCTATGCGGCGCTTCACACTCTGACCGCGCGGAGCTGCGCCCCCTGGCGCGGGGGCGGAGAGGCCGACTAGAGGAGAGGCCCTGGCTCTTACCTCCCGGGGTCCCGCGCGTGACGGTAGCAGCGGCCATTCTACCCGACACCGACCCCCCCCCCCAGCGCCGGCTGACAGCGGCGTTTGACGTCACTGCGCACGGGGCGGAGCCTTCCAATTAAGGGGACGGGGTCAAGAAAGGAACTTCGGGTCAGTGGTCGTAGGGCTCTGGGTGGAGCGCCGAGCGGTAGGCTCTGCTTCCTGGGCTCTGGGCCAGCCAGAAGACAGGCTGCTGGAAGGCCCTAAAGGGCGCTAGCGCAGAGGGACCGAGGTCCGGAGGCGGAAGGTCGGCCCGACTCTGGGTGCCCCAGGATGGGGCGGGAGCGACGGCTCAGGACCGAAGCCCTGGAGTCCGAGGAGGGACGCAGGGCCGCGGCAGGATTCTTCTGGTCTCAGAGACACTCGTTAAATGTAGGGACTTAGCCCGACTTCCTTGTCACTGGGTCGTCAAGGTCAAAAGAGCCCTCCTTCCCAATCAGCCCCTCCATCACCACCTCACACAGGAGAGAGCCCTTGCTTGCTCTTTAATAACAGAACACAGAAACCCGCCTTGGGGAGTTCTTGGGACAGTTGGGGGGGAACTGCTGCCCGCAGTGGGCGAGTCTCCAGATAGTGCTGGTCTTGGGCCTCTGTGGCAGCACCCGAATCTTGGGCATGGATATCCCACTACTTGTACTCCAACTCCATCTACTGGGGATTGTAAATAGGGTTCCTTCTGACCGTAGTAGTGCTGTAGGCCAAGGAGCTCAGCCGCCCGGAGGCATACGCCCCTTGCTGGCCTAAGGGACTCCAGGGAGACCAAAGCAGCTGTAGGCAAGAGAAATAGGATAATGGAAAATAGGTCTCTCTCCATAGTTCTTAATTGTCAAGCCCAGTCGCCCTCAAGTTCTGGTTCTCAGCTACTTGATTTTTTTTGTTTTTTTTTTTGTTTGTTTTTTGTTTTTTGGTCTTTTTGAGACAGTGTCTCCATTTAGTCCCAGCTGACCTGGAACTCACTATGTAGACCGGGCTGGCCTTGAATTCAGAGATCCACCTGCCTCTGTCTCCTGAGTGCTGGAATTAAAGGCATGCGCTACCACCCCTGGCTTGATTTTTGTTCTTTAGTTGAGCTGTCCATCTTAGCCCTTGGAATCTGCTGTCTGCCCAAGTAAGACCATGGATTGACAACCTTCGACCACCCTACCAAGTTCCTCTCCAGCCATACCTGAGCCCCAGGGGTAACAAAATGGTTGTCTTCCTGTGGATAGGTTACCCTCTCCTCTTCCAGAACAGGATATTCAGTAGTGCTGGGGAATTCACAGCCTCCTTCTTCAAGCATTTGGGGCCCAGATACAGCCTCAGAGCTAACCCACTGGGCCTTCTTCATTCTGTGGAGATGTTAAGCTTAAGAGTGAGATACACCTGGGCGTGGTGGCACATGCCTTTAATCCTAGCACTTGGGAGGCTGAGGCAGGCGGATCTTTGTGAGTTCAAGGTCAGCCTGGTCTACAGACTGAGTTCCAGGACAGCTGGGGCTACAGGGAGACCATATCTTGAAAAGACAAAAAAAAAAGAAAAAGAAAAAAGAAAAAAAAGAGACAGGGTCTCACTATATAGTCCGGGAACTCACTAGGTAGACTAGATAGTAGAACTAGTAGAACTATGTAGACTGTACTAGGTCCTCCAGCCTCTGCCTCCCTAAGTGCTGTGATCCATAGAAAAAGATAAACTGAGTATCTTCTCCTTTCTGTGTCCTGCTTGCCTTATTAGTGACCACATGACCTANATGAAGGAGGGGGTGAGGACATGGGTGGGACTGTCCCCTGGCCCTTAAGTTCCTCCCCACTATCATCATCCTGGATAAAGAAGCAGTTTCCTCTTTTCCCACCTGCTCCTGACTGTGAAGGGCGACCTCGAGCAGCTGCCTGGGGCTCCAGGGCAGCAGCAGGTTCTAGGGCAGGACAGGGGGTGTGGGTGCCTTCTGCCTCGGGGAAGTCTGGGCTTACCCCTTGGCCCCCTCCATATGTCTGGCCCCTTTGGGGGCTGTTGAGAAAGCGATCAGGGTCAAAGGCAGGGCTGGGAGGAGCTGGTGGAGCAGAGGGCTCAGAGCTTACACAACCACAGCCACTACAGAAGGCCTAGGTTCAGCCTGGGAAGCCAAGTGCCTGGTGGCTGTCAACCCCCCAGCTCGCTGTGCCAGTCCTGTCAGGAGGAGGATAGCAGCTCCTCTCGACGAGCTCCCTCGAGAGGTGGGAGGGCTAGGTCTGATTTCTAGGGGTTCTGCAAATCCGGAGGAGGAGAGGAGGAGAGGAGGAGAGGAGAGGAGGAGGAGGAGGAAGGGGAGGTATGTGCCTTAGGGAGTTCTGGAGGAAGTGGAGCTATCAATGGAGGAGGTTCAGGAGGCTGGGAGTGGGACACAGAAGTCAGAGTTAAAGCTCGGGGCTCCACTTTGGGAGAGATGATGCGATGTTTTGTGCTACTGCATTTATGGGTAAGGCTCCCAGAACCTGGAATGGAGAAGGGTAGGGAGGAGAGAAGGAGTAAGACACATTCTTTTCCCAAGATTCTTTTCTAAAGCCCCCAGAAAATAGACTTTTTTTGTAAACCCAAGGTGTGATACTGATTATGACCACTGGGAGGCATCGGAAACGAGTCTCCCTCCCCTTTCTGTTTCTCCTCAAAATAAGCAAGACCAAGAACAGTGCAGGGGAGGACTGGCTGGGAGAATAGCTGAGATCAAAATGGAAAGGACAAAAGAACAGAACCAAGGGGTACCAACTAGGATCAAAGCTACAGCTGGGGGTAGTTGTTTAGAGTGGGGGCGGAGGGAGACCAAGAACTGCTAAAAGTAGCAGGCAGAACAGTGTGGGCTGCCGGGATCGTTTGTACAAGTTTCTGGGGCCAGTGCTAGCAGATGGGAAGTCTTCTGGCTCATCTGACACATTTTCATGGACATGCAAAGACTTGCAAATCAGCATGCAAATCCCATGAAGACAGACAGGAAGCAAAGTGGCTAGGTGGGAACAGAGCACCAGGATCAGGAAGTTACTCACCAAGGCCCCCGCTGCAGAGACAGGCATGGGTTCGGGGGGCTGGCTTGGTTGGGTGGGAGTCCAAGACCTGCTGCACCAGCTGTTCCACAGAGAACTCTTCTGTCCCATTCCCGCAGCTCCATTTTATGCCATGAACTACAGGACATTTGGGGGAAATACTGTGGGGCTGCAGAAGTTCCCTGGTAGCTCTCCCAAGCCCTTGACATGCTGACACGTGACTGCTCAGACATGTAGCTCATAGGGGTCCATTGTCCTTTCCATATTTCATATCTTAGACAAATACTAGTACCCCAGCTGGAAAGCACCCTCTTGGCTTAGAGATAAATAGTTACCCACAAGGTTTGGGCACAGAACCTCAGTGCTTTTGGGAAGCCCCATTCTCAGGCTCCCTTAGAGCTCTATCCATGCCTGTGTCTGCTTCTTACACATGGGCTTCAGCTGTCCCAACAGCTCCTCCCGGGACCACTTCAACCACTCTCGCCGGTCACTACTGATGGAACAAAAGATGGGGCTACAGCCCTTTCCACAATCCTCCAGGGCTGGGACGTTCAGGTAGTGCACAAGGACGATGTCAGGGTTCTGAGAGCACAAGGGCACACAGAGAGTGATGGGATCTGGTGTTCCAAGTCCTCCCTTTTTTCCTGGGCATCCCCTAAACCACCCCCAATTTCTAGCTCTTTCCACCCCCAGCCCCATTTCTGCTTTTCCCACTCAGAACCTGTTCATCATTCCACTTCATTTTTTCAGACCCCACGTCCCTCAAATAGCCAACTCCCATCCTTACATCTTACCTGGAGCAGCCAGTAGCAGCGCCGATGGAATGTGGGGACGATGGAAGAGTGAACGTAGCAGCCATAGAGACACTGCCAGGAGACAGGCTGGGGTGGGGGGAGGGCTAGTCTGCTCCCCAACTCTTCCTCTGTCCAGTCCCTTTGCAGGAATCCCAATCTTTCCACTAGTTCTTCTTTGGCCCTCTCCCAACCCCTCACTTTCTTCCCACCCTTCCAAATTCCAGTAGGCCTTAAAGTCATGGACTGGGGACAGACAGGAGGAAATTGTGGAGCTGGTGTCTTACAAGGGCCCAATATGAAATGAGAACTAAATCCAAGGGTAGAACAAAAGTGCAGAGGATCAATGACTTGGGGGATGAACCTGTACTTGGAACATTACAACTTGGATCCCTGAGGGAAATGCAAGGGAAATGAGGGGAGTGGGCTTAGTATCAAAAGGGTGGGTCATGGAGGGCAAATGGGAAGTGGGGAGTGAGCTCAGCAGTCAGCTAATCCAAAGTGAGTGAAAGGGAGAGGCAGACAATGTCCTCAAGCTCTGATAGGCTGCAGCCCAGGTAAGGATGGAGTCTGGGCAAGGACAGAGGACTGGATGCCTGATGCTCTTACCTCCATGCCCTGAACCTTGAGTTTCATGTGGTCCTCTCGGGTAGTCTTCCCATCCTTTCGTTTCTTCCACAGGTAGCCATCCTTCCGGTATTTCACTTTCTTGCGATTGTAGAGGATGATGGAGCCATTCTGAGGCCTGGGAAGGGAAGGGTTGGCCTCTAGTTCAGTGAACACAGCTCAGGATTCCTGCCATTTCTCAAACTGGAGAACATTCTCACCTTGTCTTTGGGGCACATGACAGCCACTCATCATGCTTCTCAAAGGTTATCAGGTAGGACGCAATCTCCTGTAGAGGAGGAAGCAAGAAGCTGCTTCTTCTGCACGGGGGTGGGGGTGGGGCAGGGCCTTAACCTAGCCTCTGTCAATGTCTCAAGGTCTCTTCTCTGCTGAACTTATGCAACTAGTATAAAACACTTCCACTTCCAGATATCTGGGGCCAGTAAGGCCCCATAGTCCTCTTTAAGAATCCCAGGTTCTCGCACACCTTTAATCCTAGCACTTAGGCAAGAGGCAAGGAGGATCTCTGTGAGTTCAAGGCCAGCCTGGTCTACAGAGTTCCAGGCCAGCTTGGGGCTACAGGGAGACCCTGTTCTTGAAAAAAAACAAAAAAAAGAATCCCAGGTTCTGCCAGGTGTGGTGGTACATGCCTTTAATCCAGCACTCAGGAGGTAGAGGGCAGGTGGATCTCTGTGAGTCAAGGCAGCCTGGTCTACATAGCGAGCTCCAGGCCATCTGGACTAAATGTGGAGACCCTGTCTCAAAAAAAAAAAAAAAAAAAAATCCCAGGTCTGATCTCACACAAAACCTAACCTTGGACTGGGACAGTAGCTCAGTGACAGAAGACAGTGCTTGCTAGTATGAGGCCCTGGCTTGAAGCACTAGGAGGGGGAAAAAAAAGAACAAAAAAGTAACCTCAATCTTCTCTGTCTCCCAACTGGAGTCTATACCATGGGGTCAGGCTCAAATTCTTCATCTTTTCTCCACATTATGTACTTTACTCTCTCCAAATCCCACTTCTGTGGCTCTTTCTAAGAAAAAAAAACTTCAGTGGTTTGACACTGACAAAAGTCCAGGTTCCCTGATTCCAATATTCTTCAGAAAAGGGATCAACATATTGTTTCTATTATTTACTCATACTCTTTTTTTTTTTTGCTCTGTGCATCCTTTTTATTGGTGGAATTTCCCATACCAGCATAGTTAAACCCTTCCACTTGAACCTTTAAAAGTGAAGGAAAGTATTAAAAGCTAGGCAATGGTAATATTTTAAAAGTAACAAAAAATAATGGAATGCTTCACGATTTGCGTGTCATCCTTGCGCAGGGGGCCAGTGCTTAATCTTCTCTGTATGTTTCAATTTTGGTATATGTGCTGCCGAAGCTAGCACTATTTACTCATATTCGACCTAATAGTCTTAACAGATGGGTTCACTGATTCCTTCCTGAACAGGCCTCAAACAATCACATCCTTCAAGTTAGTGCCCTAGGAGCCTGAAGTACCATGTGCATGCCTCTCTATACCTAGAAATCACAGATGTCTTACATGCCTCCCAGATGCTCCACGAAGCCCTGGTGCTTCCTTGAACTTCCTGAAAGCACTAAAGCATTAAAAAATCATATGCATAAACACCCCTTTTTACTGATAGTCACAGTCTCTCTATGTAACTTTGACCTGCCTGGAACTTGATATACAGACCAGGCTGGCCTTGACTTGTGGTGACCCCTCTCCTCCTGATTATGGATATGAGCCACCATCCCCAGATTTACTGACAATTCTAACATCAAAACAATAATCATCAACCAGTAAGTATGGAAAATACAGAAAGGGTGTAACATAAGGACTGTGCCTGCCAGAAGTGTCAGTGGTGGTTAAAAACAGGGGCTCTGTTAATCCCAGTACTCAGGAGTCAGAGACGGGTGGGTCTCTGTGACTTTGAGGCTAGTATGGAGACCTGGGTCTCAAAAACAAAAACAAACCAAAATAAAAAACCAAAAACATCCAAAGCCTGGGAGCTATTGTACACTATAATCCTAGCACTTAGCACTTGGAGGCTGAGGCAGGAGATCAGGAGTTCGAGGCTATATAGTGAGACCCTGCCCCAAAAATCCAACTGGGGGCTCTACTCAGTAAAGTGTTTGCCACAGAACTGTGTTCAGATTCCCAGTGCCCACATAAAAAAACTGGGCAAAGCGGCACACTCCAGTAATCCTAGTGCGGGGAAGCAGCCACAAGGGGACCCCTGGGGCTGTCTGGCCAGTTGGCCCAGCCAGTTGGTGAACAGACAAAAAAACAAATTCCCCACCAGTTCAGTGAACCCCATCTCAAAAAAAAAAAAAATAGCCAGTGATGGAGGAAGACACTCAACTTTGCCTCTGGCCTCCCCATGCTCCCTCACCCCTGCACACACACACACACACACACACACACACACACGACACACACACACACACAGAGTTATCAAACTAACAAGCTTAGCTAAGCTAGGTGTAAGACCTTGTTTGGGAGGGGGGAGGTCAGGCATAACTGACACGCAACTGAAATCCTAGCACTAGGGAGATGGAGCAAGGAAGATCAGAGTTCAAAACCAGGGCTGAAGAGTAGCTCAGTTTGTAGAGTGCTTTGCCTAGCATCACCCACACTTTGGTTCAGTCCCCAGCACCCACATAAGGTATTTGGAAGGTAGAAGCAGAAGGACTGAAAACTTAAAGTCATCCTTGGCTATAGTGTGAGCACAGGGCAGCTTAGGATATATGAGACAAGGCTGGGTGTGGTGGGCACATGCCTTTAATCCCAGCACTCACGGAGGCGGAGGAGGTAGATCTCTGTGAGTTCAAGGCCAGCCTTCATTTACCTTCCAGGTCACCTGAGACTACAGGGAGACCCTGTCTCAAAAAGACAAAAAAACAAAAACAAAACTCCACCCCAAACCTGAAAATAGTAAGTATAATAAAAAAATAATAATAATATTCAAAGCCAGCCTTGGCTACATAGCAAATTTGAGGCTAGCCTGGACATATGATACCCTGTCTCAAAAAACACACACACAACCCAAAACAATGTTTCCTCATTAACATGGAGCAATACAGTGAGATAACAAAGGCCAAGTACACAGCATGGTGCCCAATATGTTAACAAATACTAGGCTGGTTATTATACATGGGTGGATTAACCAAAAAGAAGAGGGTTCCTACAAGATCCAGGTTTTTGTAACTCTCTTATGATCCCCCCAAAGCCTAGAATGGTGCCCTGCACTGAGTGCCCAGCGACAGAAAGGTCCCAGTTACCCTCCTCTAGCCCACTAGGTCTTGCTGGGCCCTGATTCCCGCATGCTCCCTAGAAAACCTCATTTGTATTCCACCGGAGCCGCTCTGGAGGCAGCAGCGGGCAGCGAGGAAGACACTCCAGCAGCTTCTTGGGGAGGAAGATCTTCAAGTGGTGGCTGTTCTCTAGAGAACCAGGAGGGAGAGCTCAGGTTAGAGGCACCGCGGAGGAAACAGGAGGATCAGAACAAGGTGGGGGAGAGACCCAAGGCTCTGAGGGCCAGGAGAGCAGAAGGCTATGCCCAAACTGGGAACCTGGTTTGTGAACTCACCAGCAACCTCAGTGGTGTCCTTGGTATTCATGGTGAGGGCTCCAGGGGGCAAGTTCACCCCCGGCCTGAGAGGCCGGGGGGAGGGGGAGTCTGTGCTGGGAAAGGAGAGAACAAAGTCATACAACAAGCCCCCACATTAATCCAGGATGAGGAGCCTGAGGTGGGGGAGGGTAGAACTGGATCCTGGTATCTGAGAAAGATGAGGAAGAGGTTAGACTAGAGGTGAAGGAGAACCCAGACATGGTGTCAGGAACCAACATGAGTAGGGAGACAAGAGAGAACAGTGATCAGGAAGACAAGGGTGGGTGGGGAGGTGAGAAGGCTAATAGGACTGGGACCTTCTGGAAGTGGGGAAGCTGGGTTCTGCCTGTCTAATCCTGATTCTATCAAGTCCTGACCAACATGAAGGAAAGAGTAGATGAGGTCAGTTATCAAATGTTGCCCTTCCCCTGGGAAAAATCAAATAGAGAAAGAACTTGGGGTATGTCTGGGAAGGCAGAGACAGGCTGAGGCTAAGGATGGGTCAGGTCATGGATCTGGGAGTCAGAGCATCTGGTCCTTGGAGCATAGTTTGGCAAGAGAATTTCAATGTTGGAGGAAAGCAGATCTGAGTGAGGTAAAGAGCTGGGTCTTAGAAGACACACCCAGAGCTCCTTCAGTATTTGAGTTTTTCCAAGGGTAAGGGCAGATCTGATAACTGACCTCACCTACTCTTTCAGGTTAGTCGGGGCCTGGTAAAATATGGGATACTTGCAGGACCCAGCTTCCTACCCTGGAGACAACCCGCCCTCCCCATTTGAGCCCAAGAGCCCCCTTCACTCCGAATACCCCTATTCTCCAAAAGCCTCTGCCTCTCCTGGTCTCAGGCCCACCATAACCCATCTACTGCTGAGGATCCAGCTTGGGCCTCCTCCCTTCTGGGGAACAGATGGAACTGGAGGAGGATCTTTGCCCGGACTCCGCCAGGTGTCCGGGATGTAGGGGGATGGTGGCCCATCACGATCAGCTGTGTGCAGTGAAGCTAGGGTTGGGGTAAGCATTCCACCCCAGGGCGCAGGTGCTCAGTCTGGGCTAGGCAGTTTGCCAGGGTGCGGAGCAGGAGCAGGATCCCGGCTTCAGGCCAGGAGGTGGCTCCTGACCCGCACGCCCGGCGTTCCTTAGGTGGTAGACAGCCCCCCCCCCCCAGAGCCAGGGGTCTCAGGAGAACCTCCGAGGTGGGAGGATTCCGACCGCCAACAGAGATGTTCTGGAGAAGCAGCAGAACTTCGTGAGCACCTGGCGAGCAAGAGGCAGTGCGGAAGCCAGACACAGGGTCTGGGGGCCAGTCCCCGGCACGCGCAGGCCGGAGATGGGGCCCTGCGCCTAGCGGCGCCCCCTGGCGTGGGAGAGGAAAACGGAAGCGGAGAAATGGGGGCGAACCCGGAGGAGGGACGGTGGTCCCCTATGCGGCGCTTCACACTCTGACCGCGCGGAGCTGCGCCCCCTGGCGCGGGGGCGGAGAGGCCGACTAGAGGAGAGGCCCTGGCTCTTACCTCCCGGGGTCCCGCGCGTGACGGTAGCAGCGGCCATTCTACCCGACACCGACCCCCCCCCCAGCGCCGGCTGACAGCGGCGTTTGACGTCACTGCGCACGGGGCGGAGCCTTCCAATTAAGGGGACGGGGTCAAGAAAGGAACTTCGGGTCAGTGGTCGTAGGGCTCTGGGTGGAGCGCCGAGCGGTAGGCTCTGCTTCCTGGGCTCTGGGCCAGCCAGAAGACAGGCTGCTGGAAGGCCCTAAAGGGCGCTAGCGCAGAGGGACCGAGGTCCGGAGGCGGAAGGTCGGCCCGACTCTGGGTGCCCCAGGATGGGGCGGGAGCGACGGCTCAGGACCGAAGCCCTGGAGTCCGAGGAGGGACGCAGGGCCGCGGCAGGATTCTTCTGGTCTCAGAGACACTCGTTAAATGTAGGGACTTAGCCCGACTTCCTTGTCACTGGGTCGTCAAGGTCAAAAGAGCCCTCCTTCCCAATCAGCCCCTCCATCACCACCTCACACAGGAGAGAGCCCTTGCTTGCTCTTTAATAACAGAACACAGAAACCCGCCTTGGGGAGTTCTTGGGACAGTTGGGGGGGAACTGCTGCCCGCAGTGGGCGAGTCTCCAGATAGTGCTGGTCTTGGGCCTCTGTGGCAGCACCCGAATCTTGGGCATGGATATCCCACTACTTGTACTCCAACTCCATCTACTGGGGATTGTAAATAGGGTTCCTTCTGACCGTAGTAGTGCTGTAGGCCAAGGAGCTCAGCCGCCCGGAGGCATACGCCCCTTGCTGGCCTAAGGGACTCCAGGGAGACCAAAGCAGCTGTAGGCAAGAGAAATAGGATAATGGAAAATAGGTCTCTCTCCATAGTTCTTAATTGTCAAGCCCAGTCGCCCTCAAGTTCTGGTTCTCAGCTACTTGATTTTTTTGTTTTTTTTTTTGTTTTTTTGTTTTTTTGCTTTTTGAGACAGTGTCTCCATTTAGTCCCAGCTGACCGGAAACTCACTATGTAGACCGGCTGTTGAATTCAGAGATCCACCTGCCTCTGTCTCCTGAGTGCTGGAATTAAAGGCATGCGCTACCACCCTGGCTTGATTTTTGTTCTTTAGTTGAGCTGTCCATCTTAGCTCTTGGAATCTGCTGTCTGCCCAAGTAAGACCATGGATTGACAACCTTCGACCACCCTACCAAGTTCCTCTCCAGCCATACCTGAGCCCCAGGGGTAACAAAATGGTTGTCTTCCTGTGGATAGGTTACCCTCTCCTCTTCCAGAACAGGATATTCAGTAGTGCTGGGGAATTCACAGCCTCCTTCTTCAAGCATTTGGGGCCCAGATACAGCCTCAGAGCTAACCCACTGGGCCTTCTTCATTCTGTGGAGATGTTAAGCTTAAGAGTGAGATACACCTGGGCGTGGTGGCACATGCCTTTAATCCTAGCACTTGGGAGGCTGAGGCAGGCGGATCTTTGTGAGTTCAAGGTCAGCCTGGTCTACAGACTGAGTTCCAGGACAAGCTGGGGCTACAGGGAGACCATATCTTGAAAAGACAAAAAAAAAAAAAAAAAAAAAAAGAGTGAGATACATGCCTGGAGGCCAGGCTTCCTGTCCTTCCATTCACCCTTCTGAAGTACTTCTTTTTTGTTTTTAAAGATTTTTTTTTTTTGTTTTTTCGAGACAAGGACTCCCTGTAGCCCCAGCTGGCCTGGAACTTGCTCTGTAGACCAGGCTGGCCTTGAACTCACAAAGATCCGCCTGCCTCTGCCTTCCAAGTGCTAGGATTAAAGGCGTGCACCACCATGCCCGGCTTAAAGATTTTATTTTTATTTTATGTGCATGGGTGTTTGCCAACATGTTATGTGAGTGCACCTGTGTGTGCAATACCTAAGGAGCCCAGAACAGGACACTGGATCCCTTGGAACTGGAATCACAGTTGGCCATCAGCCACCTTGTGGATGCTGGAAACTGAACCATGGTCCTTTGGAAGAGCAGTCAGTGCTCTCAACCACTGAGCCCTCTCTCTGGGAGAGTGCCCCCTGAAGTACCTCTTTTCTTTTTTGGGTGGGGGGGGTGTCTTTCATGCCTCGGAGGTCAGAAGAGGGTGTCAGATTCCCCTGGAACTGGAGTTAGGACGGTTCTCAGCTGCTATGTGGATGCTGGGGATCGAACCTGGGTCCTCTGCAAGAGCAGTAGGTGTTCCTAACCGCTAGGCTATCTCTCCAGCCCCTGAAATACTTCTTACTGAGAATCAATAGTGTTACCATTTGGTCGTCAACTTACCGATTTTCTGTTCCTCACAGACAAGAATTTTCAGTCCAGAGACCCAAAGGTAACCCCTAATTCCCCCTAGTTCGATGATGTTCTTTCTTTTTAAAAATATTATTTTTGAGCTGGAGAGATGGCTCAGCGGTTAAGAGCACCAACTGCTCTTGCAGAGGACCTGGGTTCGATTCCCAGCACCCACATAGTGGCTAAGAACTGTTTTTAGCCAGGCGTGGTGGCGCACGCCTTTAATCCTAGCACTTGGGAGGTAGAGGCAGGCGGATCTTCGTGAGTTCAAGGCCAGCCTGGTCTACAGAGTGAGTTCCAGGACAGCTGGGGCTACAAGGAGACCCTGTCTCAAAAAGACAAAAAAAAAGAACTGTTTTTAACTCCAGTTCCAGGGGAATCCGGTGCCCTCTTTTGACCTCTGCAGCATTGCATGACACAGGTGCACCTATCTACATGCAGACACATAAAAAAAAAATTAAAAAATATTTTTAAATTTTTGTTTATTTTTTGGTATTTAATGTATTGCCTGCATGTGTGTTGTGCACCTGTGTCATGCAGTGCCCATGGAGGTCAGAAGAGGGTGTCAAATTCCCCTGGAAGCCGAGCAGTGGTGGACCCAGGTTTAGTTCCCAGCACCCATATGGCAGCTGCAGCTCCACTTCCTGTTACTCCAGTTCCAGGTGATCCAGTACTGCCTCTTGCCTCTACAGGCACCAGGCACATGTGGTGCACATACAAATGTAGGTGAATACCTCAATACACAAAAGTAAGTGCATCTAAAAAATAAATTGTGTTTAAATCATATCATGCCCATTTTCTCAATGTGCTCACCCTTCCTTTGCTCAAACTATCCTGCCCCCAAACCCTGCTTGGCTCCCAGAGTCCAGATGCCATGCCTCCTTACTCATTGATGGTTCTCTGGCGCCTTTTCAGGTCCTCCAGGTGATAAGTGACAGCCCTAACCTGGGCTGGGATGCTCCCAGGTCCCTGCTGCATTCTCTCCAAATGTAGACTCCTTCTCTTTCTTCTCCAAAGCTGCTCAGGTGGTGGGAGCCCTTCAAGAGGGTGCAAGCCAGGCTGGGAGCAACTAGTGCCCCTCTGTGCCAGAGAACATGGAAAAGTTGATAAATGAGTAGATAGCTCTTGGTTTCAGGGGATCTGGGACTGAACTACAGAGTCAGGGGTCCTTGGGGAAGCCCAGGTATGATCTGGAAAGCATGATGCTTGATTTACAATAAAAGAGGGAAAGGTAATAAGAATAACTGGACAGGAGAGCAGTTTTAACAGGTAAGGTTGAGGGGCAGGGTTTTACCATACCAGTATCGGTGGAATGTATTGTTCTTCTATCCAATTGGGACTGAGAAGATAAAAGAGGGCTAGAATCAGAAGGGACACCATGATAAAATCGTGGTTTTCTCAACATCCACCTGTTGGAGCTGCAATGTCAATAACCTCCAGACTACAGCTTGTTGCTGTAAGGATTTATACTTAACAACACTAGAGCCTCTTATTCCCACCTCCAGTTCCTGTTTTCTCTTCTACTCACCTAGAGCTCTGGGTAAGATTCTCCCAAAAGACATCTCCACAAAGCAGAGGATTTTGTGTGTGGCTCTGGGAAGACGAGCTGCAGAGTGAAGATCGGCTGACCACTCTGGAACACCTGAGGTGAGGACAGGATAGTTGTGTACTTCCCCTACAGCATCTACTCACTGACTGGATTTAGACCTTGTTCTTTCCATGGGACCATACAGCTAGCTGTCCACATTCTCTCAGGTACATGCCATTTCTGTTCACATTTGTTTGGATGTTTGTTTAAGACAGTGTTTCCTATGCTTACCTCAGACCTTGAACTTCTGTTCTTGCCTCCACCTCCTGAGTGCTGAGATTACAGCACTCAGGTTTTTATGTAGTGGTAGAGCTCAAACCCACAGCTTCCTAAATGTTAAGTAAGTACTGTGCTACCTAAGCTATATCCAACTGAGCTACGTCCTTAATCCTCTGTCCATTTTAGCAGAAGAAATGATGTCTCTGATTTGAGTGGAGACTGGAGCTCTGGTGAGGGTTGACATGGACTATGGGGGCTGGAGAGAGGACTCAGCGGTTAAGAGCACCAACTGCTCTTGAAGAGGACCTGGGTTCAATTCCCAGCATCCACATGGCGGCTAAGAACCGTCTTTAACTCCAGTTCCAGGGGAATCTGACACCCTCTTCTGACCTCCGTAGCATTGCCTGACACAGGTGCACCTACCTACATGCAGACAGTACACTCATACACATAAAAAAAAAGAAATGGACTATGACTGGATCATCAGATCTCAATGAATCTCAGCTTCTATAACCAGAGAACATAATATTTAGCAACCAGAGTTACTAAAGAGGAAGCCCTTGCTTACTCAGGTGATTTGACAGACAAGGTTCCCTTAAGTTAATGCAAGGGATCCAGGAGAGAAGCTGTGTTTTACCCCATCTTTGTCTTCCATATCTCAGAAGGATTAATACCCTTATAAATGGGAGGAGTAGCCAGGTGTGGTGGCGTATGCTTTTAATCCCAGCACTTGGGAGGGAGAGGCAGGTAGATTTTTGTGAGTTCAAGGCCAGACTGGTCTCCATAGAGAGTTCCAGGACACCTGGGGCTACAGAGAAACCCTGTCTCAAAAAAAAATAAAAAATAAATAAAAAATAAATAAATAAATAAATAAATGGAGGGGTATACAGAGCTGTCTGAGAACAGTGTTCACTACTTCTAACTCCCCCAGACTAAATGATACCTAACCTCCTTTCGTTCCGTCTCTCCTTTTTTTTTAAATTTTTGTTTTATTAATTTTATTTCTTTCTGTATGTGTATGAATGTACTGTCTGCATGCAGGTTTGTGCACCCATGTCGTGCAATGCCGCGGAGGTCAGAAGAGGGTCTCAGATTCCCCTGGAACTGGAGTTCTCCTGGAATTGGAGTTTCAGACGGTTCTCGGCCGCCATGTGGGTGCTGGGGATCGAACCCGGGTCCTCTGTAAAAGCGGTCGGCACTCTTAACCGCTAGGCCATCTCTCCAGCCCCCGTCTCTCCTTTTTTTTTTTTTTAATTTTTTTTTATTTATTTATTTTTATTTTCATGTATTGAATGTATTGTCTGCATGCAGGTTTGCGCACCCGTGCGTGCGATGCCGCGGAGGTCAGAAAGAGGGTCTCGGATTCCCCTGGAAACTGGGAGTTCTCCTGGAAACCGGATCGCAGACGGTTCTTCAGCCGCCATGTGGGTGCTGGGGATCGAAACCCAGGTCCTCTGCAAGAGCGGTCGGCACTCTTAACCGCTAGGCCATCCCTCCAGCCCCCCGTCTCTCCTTTTGAGACAGGGTCTGCCTATGTAGCTCTGGTTGGACTGGAACTCACTAAGTAAGTAGACCAGGCTGGCCTTGAACTCTCAGAGACAACGTACTTTTACATCCTTAGTGCTGAAATTAAAGATGTGTGCTACCAGGCCTGGCCCAAACTCCTTATGCTTAAGTGAAATGTCAGGAGTCCTTTTTCTTTATCTTTAGGTGGGTATTGTTCAGTTCCATGACTCTGAATACCTCCAATGTACTATTACTCCAAAATTTATTTCCAGCCCTAGTTCCTCCTTGGGCTCTACTCAACATCTCCTTAATCTTCTTATCTTAATGAAGGACAGAAACCCCATATACCCAGTCGCTATAGCCAAAAACTTGGTATGCCTCAGTTTCCCTCATTTCCTATATCTAACCACTAGCAAATTCTGTGAGTTCTGAAACAGATATTTTTCATCTGAAAAATATCCAAATTTGACAACTGCTCTCCATTTCCATTTTCATCACCACATTCCAGATTATGTATCATGTTCTTTTTCCTGGACTAATGGTCTTCTGGTGTTTTTTTTTTTTTTTTTGAGACAGGGCTTACCATGTAGCACTGGGTAGCCTAGAACTGGCTATGATATCGATCAGGCTAGCCTTGAACTCACAGAGATCCACCTTGCCTTGTTGCTTTCCTGAGTAGGGGGATTAAAGGCATGCCACCATGCCCAGCTCTTGCTTTTATTTTATTTATAATATCATTTTATTATTTATTATTATTGGTTTCTTGAGACAGTGGTCTTCCTGCAGCCCTAGCTGTCCTGGAACTCACTATGTAGACCAGGCTGGCCTCAAACTCATAGAGATGCACCTGCCTCTGGCATCCTAAGTGCTGGAATTAAAGGTGTGTGCACTATGCCTAGCTTGTTTATTTTTTATTTTTAACAATATATTATTATTATTATATTATATATTATTTTGGTCTTTTTGAGAGGAGGGTCCCCCTGTACCCCAGCCATTCTGGAACTTGCTATGTAGACCAGGCTGGCCTTAAACTCACAGAGATCTCTCCTGCCTCTGCCTCCCGAGTGTTGGATTATAGGCATGTCACCATACCTGGTTTATTAATTTTTATTTTATGTTATGAATCTATATTGCCTGCCTGCATGTATGTATATCAGTGCACCCATTTCATGCAATGCCCAATGAGGTCAAAAGAAGGCGTAGGATCCTGCTTTGGGAACTGGAGTTATGGGTGGTTGTTACTGCCATGTGGTGTTGGGACCAAAAACCTATGTTCCTCTTGTAAGAGCAGGTCAGTGCTCTTTAACCACTGAAGCCATCTCTCCAACTTCCTCTGCCTTTATTCTTTTCTTCCTCCCAATATGCTTCTGCACAGACTAGTGAAAGTAATTGTTTTTGAGACAGACCTAACTGGCTTAGAACTTGGTTGTATATAAACCAGGCTGGCCTCAAACTCATAGAGACCCACCTGCTTTCTGCCTCTGCCTCTGCCTCTCCCTCTACTTTCTGAGTGTGGGATTAAAAAATGTATACCCTCCTTAGCACTTGGGAGGCAGAGGCAGGCGGATATCGGTTTGTGAGTTCAAGGCCAGCCTGGTCTAAAAAGGGAGTTCCAGGACAGCTGGGGCTACAGGGAGACCCTATCTCAAAAACACCAAAAAAAAAAAAAAATGTATACCCTCTAGCATTCTAAACCAATGGGACCTCCCTGGCCAGGCCCATGGGGTGGATGTAGAGACAAAAAGGTTTACGATTTGGCCCTGGGAGTTGAGTCATGCTGTCTATATAAGCCAGACATTTTTGGAATAAAGCTCTCTCTGTATTTGGACACCTTAAAAATTGTATACCCTCATGCTCAGAAAGAGCAATATTTTACAATGGGTATCATATTGGCTCGGCAGTTAAGAGCACATCTGGTCTTAAGCTGGGCGTCGTGACGCACACCTTTAATCCTAGCATTTGGGAGGCAGAGGCAGGTGGATCTTTGTGAGTTCAAGGCCAGCCTGGTCTACAGAGCAAATTCCAGGAGAGTTAGGGCTACAGGGAGACCCTGTCTCGAAAAGACAAACAAAACAAAACAAAACAAAAAAACCCACATCTGGTCTTGCACAGAGCCAGAGTTTAGTTTCCAGCACTCACATGAAGTAGCTCACAACCACTTGTAACTCCACCTCCAAAAGATTCAACACCCTCTTATGGCTTCTGCAGGCACTGCACTGACATGAACAAACCCACACATAGGCACGCACATATACACATAATTAAAAATAAAATCTTTGGGCCTCAGGATAAGAGCACTTGTTCCTCTAGACGACTGGGGTTCAACTCCTAGGACCCACATGGCAGCTTTGCCATTCTCTTCCCACCTTTGTGCGCACTACACACATACTACTAAACATACCAGCAATCAAAACACTTGTACAAAATAAGTCATTAAAACATAAATAAAATATTTTAAAAAGGCATAATAAAATGGTATATGAAATAAGATTTGAGATGTATTTCAAAATGATTTGGAGAAGCTGAACATAGTGGTATATGCCTTAATCTTAGCACTAGGGAGATGCAGACAGGAGGATCAGGAGTTCATAGGTATCCTTGGCTACATAGTGAGTGTGAGGCTAGCTCTGTCTCAGAAAATCAAACAATGGGCTGGAGAGATGGCTCAGAGTTAGTAGTGCTGTGTAATCAAAAAGGCTAGAATTTGCC
>VZQC01003946.1:64036-82445 GCA_009823505.1 Rhizomys pruinosus | reverse complement strand
GAGACAGTAAGATAGCTGAGGCTTAATGGCTTCTAGCCTAGATGAGAAAATGGGAGCTTCAGGTTCAGGGAGAGACCTGGCCTCAAAGGAATAGGCAAAGAATAACACTCAGTGCCGGGTGTGGTGGCTCATGCCTTTGATTCTGGCGCTTGGGAGGCAGAGGAGGGTGGATCTTTGTGAGTTAGGTGCCAGCCTGGTCTGCAGGGTGAGTTCCAGGACAGCTGGGGCTATTTTTAAAGAAAAAAAAAAAAGAGGCGCCGGGCGTGGTGGCGCACGCCTTTAATCCTAGCTCTTGGGAGGCAGAGACAGGTGGATTTTTGTGAGTTCAAGGCCAGCCTGGTCTACAAGGTGAGTTCCAGAACAGCTGGGGCTACAGGGAGATCCTGTCTCGAAAAGACCCCCCCCAAAAAAAAAGAATAACACTCAATAATTTCTTGCATCCATGCATGCACACACATAGGTGCACACAAGTGCAAATACTCACACAGCCACATAAGTAAATAAATAAAAAGTAAATATCTTTAAAAAAATTGGGAAGCAGGGAGATGGGTGAAAAGATTATCCATATAACGAAAATTATTGAATTTGATGAAAAATGTACATCAGTTCTATTTTCTCTGCTATATTTATTTTTATATTCTCTACTATATTCATTTGAAACTTTCCATAATAAAGGCTAAGGGGGGAAAAAAGTGTGCTTATGTCACTTCCTTCCATAAAACTTTCTACTGGGGGGCTGGAGAGATGGCCAAGTGGTTAAGAGCACCGACTGCTCTTTCAGAGGACCCGGGTTCGATCCCCAGCACCCACATGGCGGCTGAGAACTGTCTGAAACTCCAATTGCAGGAGAACTCCAGTTCCACGGGAATCCGACACCCTCTTCTGACCTCCGAGGCACTGCATGACGGGTGCACAAACCTGCATTCAGAAAGTACATTCATACACATAAAAATAAATAAATAAATAAATAAATAAATAAACCTTTCTACTGGGCAGGGCATGGTGACACACAGCTTGGCAGATCTCTGTGAGATGGAGCCCAGCCTGACCTACAAAACAAGTTCCCTGCCATCGGGGGCTACTGGGAGACCCTGCCTCAAAAAATAAAAATAAAAATAAAACAAAATAAATAAAACAAACAAAACCATTTTTTACTGATTTCTACTATCTTTGGGATAAAAGCCCAAAATTTTGTGTCTGAAAAACCTGTAAGGTTTTCTGTGACCTGGCTTCTGCCTAACTCTCTGACTTCATTCTTCATCTTTTCCTCAGTCACCAAGTTTCAGTTGTACTGGCCTGATTCCTGTTTCTAGAACAGACAAGTTTATTTCTTTCTTGCCCTCACCATCCCCATTCTTTAGACTACTTCCCTCTCATTTTTCAGATCTCATTATTTCAAATATACTGCTATATAACAATTTTCTACAATAACCCTAACTTTGTATCTCTCAAAACCCTTTATTTTCCATTACTTTATACTTACACTTTTTCTGTTTCACATAACTAGCCAAAATTATATATCTTTAGCTATATATTCTATTATACCACTAGCTCTATGAGAGAAGGACCCCTTTCTTATTAATTATTGAATTGTCAATGCCTAATAGAGTGCCTGGAATATTCCTGTTCAAAAATTATTTTGGTCTCAAAAACACCCAAAAAAAAACTATTTTGGGGGCTGGAGGGATGGCTTTAATGGTTAAGATTGTGTATTGCTCTTGTAGAGGACTTGATTGAGTTCAGTTCCTAGCACTGAATCAGGCAACTCACAATCGCCCTGAAACTCTAGCTCTAGGTGGATCCTACATTCTCATCTGGTCTCTGTGGGCAATTAAGAGAAGAATCCGGGCTGGAGAGATGGCCTAGCGGTTAAGAGCGCCGACCGCTCTTGCAGAGGACCCGGGTTCGATCCCCAGCACCCACATGGCAGCTGAGAACCGTCTGTAACTCCAATTCCAGGAGAACTCCAGTTCCAGGGGAATCTGACGTCCTCTTCTGATCTCCGCGGCATTGCACGACATGGGTGCACAGACCTACACGCAGACAATACATTCATACACATAAATAAATAAAATAAAAAAATGTAAAAAAATAAAATAAAAAAAAAGAGAAGAATCCATCTTAACCCTATCCTTCCCACTTAGTAGGGAGGACTCACTTGGCAAAAGGGAGGAAGTTGTCTCCATCTTCCTGTATCTGCATGACGGACTTAGGTGGTAGCTGGACTGAATCTCCTTGGTGCTGGGAGGATAATGGATAATGAATAATTCACTCGTGTAATGTAGGGATGAGACCACAGCAGATCTAGAGATTGGAAAGAGACTGCACATCCTGAAAAAAAGACAGCTTAGTAACAGTAAGAGTGGATAATGATGCACTTTTAACATGTAAAGTTGAAAACAATAAACACAGCAAAGGTGGATGATGTAAAAGGTGGAGAAAAATCAATTTTCTGAAGCTAAAAGTATAGAATAAGTGAAGTATACAGATGTCAGTTAAGTGACATGATTGTAATACGGGATGATGACATAAAAAACATGACAGGTGGAGACTGGATGAAGCAGAGGCACTTGGACAGTAGTTGGAATAGAACTGGTGGTTAGGGAAAAAAGTGGAAGAAGTGGAGACTGGACAAAGCAGAGGCACTTGGACAGTAGTTGGAATAGAACTTGTGGTTAGGGAAAGAAGTGGAAGAGCTGAGGGCTGGTATGTAAGTTTGGCATGAGTGATTAGTGAAACTGTTGACAGAATGACAGCAAAGTAGGGGGTGACTAAGAATGTCTAAAGATAAAGTGAACAGGGAAGTCAGTTGCACAGCAACTCTCTTGAGAAGCCTGTACCCATATTTGGGTGTATACTATCCTTTTCCTAAGCTCTTCTCTATCTCTTTTAATGATTTATATATTATGTGTAGGTAGTGAGCCTGCATGAATTTATGTGCACCACCGGTGTGCAGAAGTCAGATTCCCCAGAACTAGAGTTCTGAGCCACCATGTGGGTTCTGAGAAGAGAACCCGGGTACTCTGCCAGAGCAGCAAGTGTTCTTGCTGCTGAGTCATCTCTCCTGTCATTTCTCTTTCTCCTTTAATGCCTATGTTTACATCTCTGTCGGAACTTTTTAATAAACTCCAACTTAGCTTAAAAATAAAAACAAAACAGGGCTGGAGAGATGGCCTAGCGGTTAAGAGCACCAACTGCTCCTGCAGAGGACCCGGGTTCGATCACCAGCACCCACATGGCGGCTGAGAACCATCTTTTACTCCAGTACCAGGGGAATCCAATGCCCTCTTCTGACCTCCGCAGCATTGCATGACACGGGTGCACAAACCTACATGCAGACAGTACATTTATACACATACAAAAATAAATAAAAATTAAAAAAATAAAAATAAAAACAAGCCAAAAAAAATCTCAGCTGCATAGAACTAGTATTAGGGACAAGGATGACTTTAGAGCTAGTTGAGGCAGGTAGGAAACTGGTTATTAATACTAGATACAAGGTAGGCATGGTGGGCACATGCCATTAATCCCAGCACAGGGGAGGCAGAGGCAGGTGGATCTCTGTGAGTTCAAGACCAGCCTGGTCTACAGAGTGAGTTCCAGGACAGCTGGGGCTGCAGGGAGACCCTGTCTCAAAAATACATAAATAAATAAATATTTAAAAGATTACTAGAAAAATATATTTCAAGCAGGGCGTGGTGGTGCTTGCCTTTAATCCTAACACTTGGGAGGCAGAGGCAGGCGGATCTTTGTGAGTTCAAGGGCAGCCTGGTCTACAGAGCAAGTTCCAGTCCAGCTGGGGCTACAGGAAGACCCTGTCTCAAAAAGAAAAAAAAAAAAGAAAGAAAGAAAAATATATTTCAATAAATAATACTAGAGAAAAGCCAGGTATGGTGGCACAGGCTTTTAATCTCAAGGACTCAGGAGGTTCATGCAGGAGGATCATAAGTTTGAGTCTGGCCTGGGTTACAATAGCAAGGCTCTGTCTAAAACAAAAAACTAGGTAAGGACTTAAGATGTCACTCAGTAGATAGCCTAGCGGTTAAGAGCACCGACTGCTCTTGCAGAGGACCTGGGTTCGATCCCCAGCACCCACATGGCGGCTAAGAACCATCTGTAACTCCAATTCCAGGAGAACTCCAGTTCCAGGGGAATCCAAGACCCTCTTCTGACATCCACGGCATTGCATGACACGGGTGCACAGACCTACATGCAGACAGTACATTCATACACATACAAAAAAAAAAGATGTCACTCAGTAGTGTATTAGCTTGCCTGTATACACAAGGCTCTGGGACCATAAGAAATAGAATTCTAAAGTTAGGAGTGCCTGCAGGACTGCACAAAGTACAGAAAAAGCCAAGTGTCAGAAGGGAAAAGGTATCAAAGGTAAACAGGGATAGTTTTGCAATCCTAGACAGTATTCAGGAAGATGACTGAGGATTGAGCGCTTGAGGTCAACCTGGGCTACAAAGAGACCCTGTCACAAACAAAAGGGTAACTAGGTAGAGGCTGAGAAAATTTGAGAGGAAAAAAAAAGTATCTTGAGATGGCAGAGAGGGATAGAGTTGGGCTCAAAGGGTAGAGGTCTAAACCGGATGTCCTGAGGTAGAAGAGGGTCAGCGGAACTCAGGGAGCAGTTGGGAGCTGAGGGGCATGCAGCCTTTAGATGACTGGGCCTGCACTAGGCAGGATGGGTCTAGAGCACCAACAGTTGAACTAGGGATAGCCAAGGCCTTGTCAGCAACCCACACAGGAGGGTACATGGGCACCTGATGGTGCGAGCCCTGGCTCAAAGGCCTGGGGGTGGGGTAGCCTTGGCTGGAGGAAGGACCAGGCCCCGGGCTGTGACAGGAGCCTGAGGGGCCCTCGGCAGGGGAAAGGACGTCCGCTAGCCAAACCTTTGGGGATATTCAGGTGGGCAGTGCGATGGGGGTGTGCTTGGAACCTGGAGGGTCCCCCAGGCAGTGAAGTGGCGGCCCTGGGTCCGGCAGGGTGGGCAGAGCTCTGGGCCTAGGAAGGTAGTTGCGGCCTCCGGAGACACCCAGGCCTGAGGGAGCTGCGTGGGTCAGAGGTGGAGGTCAAGAAGCCGAACTTGACTATGTGGGAAGAGAGCGTCCGGGTGTCTGCTCAGGCAGCGCCCGCGTTCGGCCCCATCACCTGAGGCTACAGCGCAGCGAATTCTGGAACCTCGCGGGCGAGAGGGGACAGCAGCTTAGCGGGGACCCCTGCCGCCAGCAACGCTCGCCTGAGGGGTGGGGCCTACGCCGACCGCCTCCTGGGCGGGCCCTGCGCGAAGCCCCGCCTTCTGGGCGCGCCTCTGACGGCGGGACGTGCGCGGGTCCATCCTAAATCCCCTCCGGGGTCCGCCCCCCTTTCCCACCTCCTCCGGCGCGCTAACTTTCCCACGTTCCAGCGTCTTGTTCGCCTTTCTGTATCCGTGTCTGTAGCTTAGGTCCGTAACTTAGGGACGTCCCCGTGGGCCCTACTGTCCAAGTGCACTGCCCCTTTAACGAGAGTGGCCCGGCTGGTTCCCGGCTCCTTCGCGGGACAGCGCGTGCCCGTCCGCGCGCGCGCCCGCCTGTCCCCCGCCCCTCGCTCCCGCCCCAGCTCGAGCTGCCCGGGCGGGCGCCGGCCGCTGGCGCCGCTACTGCTGCCGCCCCCGGGGTGCGAGTCCGCCTCCCGGGGACTCGGCGAGGGGCGGGGGGCAGCCCCGAACCGGCCTGGGATCTCCCAGACTCTCGCCTCACGCACGCTTCCCAGAAAGTTTGTCCCTTTTCAGTCCGCTGAGCTGCTCTGGGAGCCCAGCCGCAGAGAGGTGAGCGCCGGTGGGGGGCAGGGAGGGGACGCCCACGGAGGAATGCGCTGGGCCGGCGGGCGGGCAGCCGGGGTCCGGTTAGCTCTACCCGGCCGGGGCCGGCTAGGCGCGAGAGCTTGGATCATGTGGTATTTACCCCGAGGAGGCGCAGAGAGGTGCCAGGCCCCAGGCAGCCGTCGGTTGGAGGACGGGGAACTCATGGCTGCCCAGAGAGGACAGGCCTGTTGAACTGCTGGTGGGCAAGGTGCAGGTGACCCGAGGCCCCTTTTCGGGTCGGTAGGCCCCACCCCAGCCGCGGGCTCCTCCCTGTACCCCAGTGCGCCCTTAAAGCTGCACTGGCAAATCCTGGACCCAGTTTCCTTAACCCGCTGTGCCCTAGCTTTGCAACCCTGTTCCCTGTTTTCTTCGCTGCAGCGATGTCACTTTGCGTGTCCCCACCAGTGTCCTCTTCCCTGGTAAGGGTTTGGGGGGTGGGGGTCAGGGCTCTTCCTGAGCCAGCCTCTGTGATTTTACCTACTCCCTTCCCGTGCTGGGATAAGCCAGCCCCTTCACGCCTCCTATGCTCTGCCTAGGAAGGCTGGTGAGGTGAGGCCTAGCCTGACAGGAATTGTCCAGGTTCCTAGGGGCTACAGGTGGGGATGTGGCATCCCCGAACCCTTTCTATAAGCCCTCATTCCGATATCCTTGGGCGTGGGCTGCTCGCACTCTCCTCCCAGGGTGTGGGCACCCAGATCACCCACATTCCTAGGCTATAGCCTGGCACTTTCCCCAGGGCAATGAACGCCATAGCGCTAGCCCCAAGCCTGGGTTGGGACCAGCTTGTTTCCTTTCTCTTTTCTCCCTTTCAGGAAGCCGCCCCCCCCCCATCCCCAAGTTACAGGTAGTCTGTGGTGGAGTGCTGGGGGTTGATAACTATGGATACAGGATGACCCCACCCTCTCCTGCCCATTGTCCTGAGGGATCCTGAGGAAGTACTGGGGGCTGGGCAAGGGGTTTGGGGCTCACTAGACAGGCCCTGTGGATTCTAGTTCCAAGCTGAAGGCCTGCCCTTGTACTTTGCCCATCAGTAGCCCCTGCCTCATAGGTGTTGGTTGTTGGCTGTAGGTGGGGATTGGTTTGTAGCTCTCACCTGGGACCCTAGAGAATTCTATATTGGAGTTTTATGATTAGGATTGTCTCTCTTTTTCTTCTGAGTTTTCAGTATGTGCTCTGGTCCTAGAGCTCTCTCCCTGACTTTTCAGCATCTCTGGGTTTGGTATTCTATGTCTCTTTCCCCTGCCATTCTGTCCTTCATTGCATGACCTCAATTTTGTCTTTTGTCTTATTTCTCTTGTTTTCTTGGTGTCTGTGATTTTTCTGTCCCTCTTCTCCCCCTCCTGCCACCCTCAGTGTTTCTGCCCATGTGTCCTTTCTGAATTACCCTCTGTCCAGCTTCTCTCTCCTTCTCAGTACACTTGTGAGTGACTAGGAATAAAAATATCGCTGTCCCTGCCCTTGGATTCACATTGCATTCAGCCACTCTACAGGGGCAGCTATCCTTACCTTTCCTAACATTTTCCCACCCCCTCCAAACACAAAACCCCAGATAGACTTCTGGAGCTATAGGTGCCTCCTAACCACTCTTCCCCTCACAACCAGGGTTTCCCCTACAGCCCCTGCTGGTGTGGCCAGGCCCCAAGTATAGGATGGGGCTTCCCATACGAGGGTCGGTGGCAGCCAGAACTGATACAGCCCCCATGGTCTGGGGTCAGGACGCCAGGTAACTCCAGGGTGATGGCCTAGGTCCCTACAAGCTGGGATCGGGCTGGGGAGAGAGGCAAGAATACTTTGGGGAGCCCCTCAAGAGAAAGAAATTTGGGAAGAAGGCCATAGGAGGAGGAACTGATTCCTTGAGGTACAGGCAGCCAGCTGAGGCGGGGTAGGGATGAGACGGTCTCGGGAAGTTAGGGGCATTGTCTGAGTCCCCTCAGTGCCGCTGACCACCTTCTTTTTCTGTCCTCCAGCTGAGGAGGGCGGGAGTTTCTGAAGCTATGGCTGGTGCCTCCGTGAAAGTGGCAGTGAGGGTTCGGCCCTTCAATGCCCGTGAGACCAGCCAGGATGCCAAGTGTGTGGTCAGCATGCAGGGCAACACCACCTGTGAGTGAGTCTAGAGGTCTCGCTGGGCATAAGAGGAGAAGACTAGGCCCACAGTACAGGCCAGGCCTGCTGAATTGAACCAGGAGGAGGGTTATGCTGGGCACAGAGCAACAGAGCAGGTGCTAGTTGTAAGGGCGGGTGTGGAGCAGACTGGCCTTTCCATGTTCCTGTCCCTGGGAGGGGGAATGTTGGCCAACGGCCCTCCATTGCCCAATCCAGGGAGCAGCTCAGTGGGGGCGGGTCCTGTGAAGCCAAAATTAGCTTTGGTGACTGGAGGGGGTGGGGAGTATTAAAGGGGAGAGATGAATTAGGGCAGAGATGGTGAATAGAATCCTGGATCCTCGAGGCTAATAGGAGAGTGGGCTGGGCAGAGGTTGGGAATACCTGACCTTGGCTTTTCATTCTTTGTGTTTTCCTGCCCCCTCAGCCATCATCAATCCAAAACAGAGCAAGGATGCCCCCAAAAGCTTCACCTTCGACTATTCCTATTGGTCACATACTTCGGTGAGACCGTTGGGACTGGAAGAAGAGCTAAGCCATGGGGGAACAGGGAATTTATGTCTTGGGGAAGAGGCATTGCTGGGAAATAAGGATATCTAGGGGGCTGGATTAAGAGGACAAGAACTTCTGGGTTAGGGTGAGTGGTCCCCCTAGGTTGTGATTGGATTCTAAAGGGGGAAGGTAGAGTCTTTCAAGGTAATTTGAACCAGCAGGCTGCTAGATAAATCCTTGGGGATAAGAATGTTGGAGTTAGGATGGGGAGGTCTGGGGAGGTGGAGGGACAGGACACAGGACCTTTGGACAATTGTCATTGATAGAGCAAGACTCTTGGGACATAGACACAAAGAACAAACTAATCCAGGGTTCGGGGTGTCTTTTTTTGGCCTCCATTTCACCTAGGCGGAGGATCCACAGTTTGCATCCCAACAGCAGGTGTATCGAGACATTGGAGAAGAGATGTTGCTCCATGCCTTTGAGGGCTACAATGTGTGCATCTTCGCCTATGGGCAGACAGGGGCTGGGAAGTCCTACACCATGATGGGTCGGCAAGAGCCAGGGCAGCAGGGCATTGTGCCTCAGGTACATGCTGGGGACCTGACTAGGCAGTCAAGGTTGGACTGTCATCAGTTGCTACAGGGGAAGGAGGACAGGGCTCTAAGGATTATGAGCCCCAAGACCTGACTCTCTGGGGCTGTTAGTGTTTGGAATGTGATGTGGTGTGAGGATTGGCTGCAACCTAAAATCCAGGGCTGTTTGGGGAAAGAGGCTTTGCCCCGACCAGAGACTACAAGATTCTGTGAGAAGAGCTAAGGGATTGACATAGAGAACCTTGGGGCTGGAGAGATGCCTCGGCTCTTACAGAGGACTGGAGTTTAGTTTCCAGCACCCACATCTGGTGGCTCACAACTGCCTGTAACTTCAGCTTCAGAGAAATCCAGCACCCCTGCTAGCCTCCACAGGCATGCTTATGTTCACACACACATAAATACAAATATAAATTTAAGCACTAGAGAGTCTTGGTTACAGGCCATGGTTTTCTGCTTACTACCATCTTACTTTGTTTCCAAATTATAATTCAGTGCAATTCCCTTATGGATTTCTGTACTGCAGACAGTATTATGGTTGTGGATTACTAAGAGCTGTCCATAATTATCCCTGGCCATGTACTGTAGTGTCCTTGCACACAAACTGGGGAACAAGGTACCTGGGTTTGCATCTTGTGAACACTAGCCTAGGTAAATATGAACCTCTCAGAGGTTGTTTTCCCATCCATAAAATGGGTCCCATCCCTCCCTCAGAGCTGTGGAAAGGGTTATACTAGGTTACTTGGGGCAGTCTGGCCTGGGGTTGGGAACTGAAGGTGTGCCCTGAACAGGAACGTCTCTGTATCCCCCTCCAGCTCTGTGAGGACCTCTTTTCTCGTGTTAATGAGAACCAGAGCACTCAGCTTTCCTATTCTGTAGAGGTAAGCCCCAATCTTGATGCAGGCAGGGAGGGGAGGCTGATGTTTGGGCCAAGAGGCAGGAAAACAGAGTGATTCAGCCTGGAATCTAATTCTAGCTCTGTTGGTGACTAACTTGTGACTTTGGGGAGTGACTTAGGCTTGTCGCTCCTAAGTATGCTCATCTATGAGATGCTAATCATCAGACCCACCTCTTCGGGTTGACTGGAGGATCAGTGAGCCAGCATATTTAGTTTTAGCACCATCCTACTATACCTGAAGTACAGTTACCTGTGTTCTGGGCAGTGGAGTTCATGGTCAGTTTTGCTAGGATTGTCACTGTTGGCCTCCTCATGTCCTATTTGCTTATCCTACTCAGGTAAGCTACATGGAGATCTATTGTGAGCGAGTAAGAGACCTCTTGAACCCCAAGAGTCGGGGCTCTCTTCGTGTCCGGGAGCACCCCATCCTGGGCCCCTATGTGCAAGATCTTTCTAAATTGGCTGTGACCTCCTACGCAGACATTGCAGACCTCATGGACTGTGGAAATAAGGCTCGGTGAGGCAGCTTGACAGAAAGAGAGGGAAGGGAGCCAAAACTGGGAGGGTGAGGGGCAGGGCCCTGTGACTTCTTTCCACTCCAGGACTGTGGCTGCCACCAACATGAACGAGACCAGCAGCCGTTCCCATGCTGTCTTCACTATTGTCTTCACACAGCGCTCCCACGACCAGCTTACTGCGCTGGATTCAGAGAAGGTACGGACCCTCCCAAATAGGAGCCATGATATGATAGAGTGGGCTTGGATGGTCACTCCCCAGCTATGCGATGGCACCTCCTCAGGGTTTCTGTAGCCCTCTCTACCTTCCTGTCAGGTAGTGTGTTATAACCTCTTCACTTATTTGTCCTTGCTAGGTTTCTCAGGGTCGGGCTCGGGTCCCACTGTGCTCCTTGTCCTGGCACACAGTGGGCCTAGAAATATGTGTAAGTGATAGGGGCTGGAAAGATGGCCTACCGGTTAAGAGCACCGACTGCTCTTGCAGAGGACCCACATGACAGCTGAGAACCATCTTCAACTCCAGTTCCAGGGGAATCCGAGACCCTCTTCTGACCTCCGCGGCATTGCACGACACGGGTGCACAGACCTGCATGCAGACAGTACACTCATACACATTAAAAAAAAAAATTTTGTATAAGTGAATAAATGAACACATGAGTGAGTAACCAGCTCCTCACTACTGTCTCAAGTCTTCTTTTCCTTTTGTTTTCCTTTGTCCCCTTTTGATTTTCTCCAGCCCTTGCTAAGAATACAGATCTCTGCTGTTTGTTCCCTTAATTTGCCTTCTCATTCCTCACCCACCCTAGTCACCTACATCTTTCCTCCCCACCCCAGGTCAGTAAGATCAGTTTGGTGGACCTCGCTGGGAGTGAACGGGCTGACTCCTCAGGGGCCCGGGGCATGCGTCTAAAGGTGAGGATGCATTGGAGGGGTGGCTGGGCACCTTGGTAGGGCTCTGTGGGGAGGGAGGTTGCTGATCACCCCCGGGACTCTAGTCTGCAAAGTGGAGGAGATGTGGATCTGATTGGTAGCATTCCTCGTTCTTTCCCAGGAAGGTGCCAACATCAATAAGTCCCTGACTACTCTAGGGAAGGTGATCTCAGCCCTGGCAGATCTGGTAAGCCCTGGAGGTTGGAAAGAGAAAAGGCTCAGGAAAGGGCACAGAGAATGGCCCACTTTGACTACCTTACTCTTTTACCCCCAGCAATCAAAGAAGCGGAAGTCGGATTTTATCCCTTACAGAGACTCTGTGCTCACTTGGCTGCTCAAGGAGAATTTGGGTGAGGGGTGCTCTCTCCCTTTGTTAATCTTGCCACTCTTTTTTTGGTTTTTGTTTTGTTTTTTAAATTTTTTTTTTTTATTAATTTTATTTATTTCCGTATGTGTATGAATGTACTGTCTGCATGCAGGTCTGTGCACCCGTGTCGTGCAATGCCGCGGAGGTCAGAAGAGGGTCTCAGATTCCCCTGGAACTGGAGTTCTCCTGGAATTGGAGTTTCAGACGGTTCTCGGCCGCCATGTGGGGTGTGGGGATCGAACCCGGGGCCTCTGTAAGAGCGGGTCGGCACTCTTAACCGCGAGCCTCTCTCCAGCCCAGTTATTTGTTTTGTTTTTTGTTTAACCAAGGGTGCTTAACTATGTAGCCATGCGTCTGTCCTGGAGCTCATTTGAGACCACATCCGGACCTCAAACTCATAGACAGCCCTGCCTCTTCCTCCTAAGCTAGGACTAAAGCATGCACCACCATTAGGCCGGGCGTGGTGGTGCACGCCTTTAATCCTAGCAACTCGGTGAGGCAGAGGTAGGCGGAGTTCTGTGAGTTCAAAGTCAGCCTGGTCCTAACATAGTGAGCTCCAGCCAGGCTGGGACTAAAGGAGACCCTTCTCAAAAAAGATAAACAAACCACAAAAACCGGCCAAAATGCATACACCACCCCTTCCAGCTCACCAGCCCTCTTGGATCTGATAAGTCTCTGTTACCCTGGAACGTCTAATCTAGCCAGTGTGGTCCCACTGTTTCCCCCTGATCCAGGGAACATTCCTGTGTCATGAGATCAAGGATGCCTCCTGACTGTTTTTTTCCTTTTTTTTTTTTGAGACACAAGGGTCCCCCCTGTAGTTCCACTGTCCTGGAACTCACTATGGTGGACCAGGCGGGCCCCTGAACTCACAGATAATCCACCTGCCTCTCCTTCCAAGTTTCATTGGATTAAAGTCGGTTTAGCAGAGCGGAACAGCTACCGTACATCACGTACTTTTTGTTAACCATCCCCTCGCCTTACCCCAAACCACTGCTGAGTTCATCTCCCTCCCACAGACCTGTGAGTGCTCACAAATACCTGATGTTTTCCTGACATCACATTGCTTACAACCACTAGATTTACTGATCTGCTCCACAATTCTCAGCTTTATCCTGCCTCAAGACAGTGACCTCTCAGACTTTGCCTAGGCATCAGGTTCCCCTGGCTTCATGACCCTCCTCTGACTTTTGTTTGAGTTGTTTTTTGAGACCAGGTCTTCTTGTCTTCTTGTCCCAGCTGACCTGGAACTCTTTTTTTTTTTTTTGTCTTTTCGAGACAGGGTCTTCCTGTAGCCCCAGCTGTCCTAGAACTCACTATGTAGACCAGGCTGGCCTTGAACTCACAAAGATCCGCCTGCCTCTGCCTCCCAAGTGCTAGGATTAAAGGCGTGCGCCACCACCCCTGGCCGACCTGGAACTCTTATGTACACTGAGTTGACCTCAGTCTTAGATATCTTCCTGCTTCTGCCTCCCAAGTGCTGGAATTAAAGGCATGTGCCATTACTCCCAGCCTTTTTTTTTTAATTAGATTAAATTAATTTATTTGAAACAGGTCTCATGTAGCCCAGGCCCAAATCCTGATCCACTTTGTTTCTGCTTCCTGAGTGCCGTGGTTACTGGCATGTACCGATGAGCTGGTCTAGTCTGACTTTTCTTAGGCTACAGCTTACCTAGAACTTTCCCATTCTCTCCTTTCCTAGGTGGGAACTCACGCACAGCAATGATTGCAGCCTTGAGTCCTGCTGACATCAATTATGAGGAGACTCTCAGCACCCTCAGGTGGGGTTTCAGCTTTGATAGGGATGGGGCAGCATACCAAAAGTACCAGGAGCTCAGAAGCTAGTTATTTATGAAGCAAGTGAACCCCTAGCCCTGTCACAGTGTTTTGAGATCTGGGAGTATGAGCAAGAAATAGGCAGACTGCAAGTTCTCCTGGGCCTGCCCTCAACAGTCCTGATCGTTCCTTAACTAGGTATGCAGACCGTACCAAGCAGATCCGCTGCAATGCTGTCATCAATGAGGACCCCAATGCCCGGTTGATCCGAGAGCTGCAGGAGGAGGTGGCCCGGTTGCGGGAGCTGCTGATGGCTCAGGGACTCTCAGCCTCTGCCCTGGGAGGTAAGGGCATGAGGAGGGGCAGCTCAAGGAGGCCTCTTGGCCTACCCCATCTCTCCTTCCTTGTCTTTGCCCACTTCTGGAATATGTGGTGGTCTACCTACCTTGGAGAAGGCACTTGTATTGTCTGATACTATGGTTCTGGGACAGACTTAGTCTCTCAGGGTGAGTCAGGATCCAAAGGAACTTGACAGGCTTCTCAAACTTATAAACAGACTTATAAAATGGCAGGTACAAGGAATATGTGGCAAGGCCTGCATTTATGATTCACAAAGGAAAAAGATGCTGCTGACCATTTGTCTTGTAGAAATTCTTAGAAACAATAGGCTTTTCTATTTTTATTTTGGTTTTTGAGACAGGATCTTGATGTATGTAGCCCATGCTGACCATAACCTTTTTGCAGTCCCTCGTACCAAAGGCTTCAAGTGCTGGGATTATAAGAGTGAGCCACCATGCCCAGTTGTCTTCTCTTTGTTGGAGAGAAGGTCTCACTATACAGGCTGCTGTGCACTCACTATCCTCCTGCCTCAGCCTCACAAATGATTAGAGTATAGGTATTTATCACCATGCTTGGCAATGTCAGGATTTTAGTTGACAATAAGCTTCATAGGCAACAGTGGAATGGTTTCTGAAATGTACTGCTCAGCCTCTATGTTAAGAATCAGCATTCGGGGCTGGAGAGATGGCCTAGCGGTTAAGAGCGCCGACCGCTCTTGCAGAGGACCCGGGTTCGATCCCCAGCACCCACATGGCGGCCGAGAACCGTCTGAAACTCCAATTTCAGGAGAACTCCAGTTCCAGGGGAATCCGAGACCCTCTTCTGACCTCCGCGGCATTGCACGACATGGGTGCACAGACCTGCATGCAGACAGTACATTCATGCACATACCGAAATAAATAAAAATTTAAAAAAAAAATTAAAAAAAAAAATCAGCATTCATGTGAGTAGATGTATAATCCATATTAACTGGGTCAAATTTAGACCACAAGTTCAGTCTTAAGGTCCATCCCATTAAGAATGGGGTGCTAGGGGCTGGAGAGATGGCTCAGTGGTTAAGAGCGCCGACTGCTCTTGCAGAGGACCTGGGTTTGATTCCCAGCACCCACATTTCGGCTAAGAACCATCTTTAAGCCAGGTGTGGTGGCTCACACCTTTAATCCTAGCACTTGGGAGGCAGAGGCAGGCAGATCTCTGTGAATTCAAGGCCTGTGAATTTAGACTGGTCCACAGAGTGAGTTCCAGGCCAGCTGGGGCTATAGGGAGACCCTGTCTCAAAAAAAAAAAAGAAATAGGGTGCTGAGAGGTAGAGTGGGAAGAGACGTAGATGAGTTGTTTTGCTAAAGGAAAGCAGTATGGCACCTTATCCCAGAGACAGAACTAAAAACAAAACAAAAAAACACCCCCCAAAACCCCAGCCATATGTGATGCAGTGTACTTTGCAGCTCAGCATAGCTAAGAGCTTTTTGACAGGGGAAGCCATTAACAACTGAAAGATCTGGCTGCTTCACCTCATGCTGTCTTACCCTCTTTTGACCTTCCTCCCAGGCCTAAAGGTGGAAGAGGGGAGTCCTGGAGGTGCCCTGCCAGCTGTATCATCTCCTCCTGCTCTAGCTTCACCCTCATCTTCTGTACACAATGGGGAGCTGGAGTCCTCCTTCTCCCCCAGTGATGAGCCACAGATTGGGCCTGAGGAGGCTATGGAGAGATTACAGGTGGGAAGCTGGAGCTGGCAAAGAGTAGTCTGGAATCTGCTGGGAACTTATTTTTCTAACACTAAGGCTGAAGTGAAGGAAAGAATCCCAGGAGTGTCTTGGTCTCTGTGGCAGGTGTTTGTTCCAGCCTGTCCTGAACTCTGCCTTATGCCTGTCTTGTACCCCTAGGAGACAGAGAAGATCATAGCTGAGCTAAATGAGACCTGGGAGGAGAAGCTTCGAAAGACAGAAGCTCTGAGGATGGAGAGGTATGAGGTGCCGGGTGGACAGCTGGTACTTTTGCAGGGAAGGTTATGGGCAGCAATGATAATACTGACATTTGCCTTTCTTTTGCCCACAGAGAAGCATTGCTGGCTGAGATGGGGGTGGCTGTCCGGGAGGACGGGGGAACCGTGGGTGTCTTCTCTCCAAAGAAGGTGTGTGAGGGATCAGATGAAAAGGTCCAGAGAGCTCTCTGGATGCTGAAGGAAGAGGGTTGGGTATAGTAGGGTGGGAGCTTGAACCCTAATTTCTCCCTTTGAGCCTCTGACTTGTCCCTCCATCATCCCTGTTCCCTTCCCTGCTGCCTTCTGTCTGTGTTGTGTGGCCATCTCTGTCTTCTCCATCCATCAGAGAGCTAGAGTTAATGACAGTAGTTATTAAATACCTATGGCCAAGGACTTTAGCGTCCATTGAAGGAAGACAGAATATCCTTAGGGAACTGCAAAAGCTGTGAGGAGTCTAGGTCTTTAGGTACACGCGAATGGGAGTACATGCGTAGAACTTGTCTCAGGACTCACAGAGTGTTATCTCAGGAGAGAGTGAGAAAGCTAGAAAACTGGAGCTTGGTTTTGGATAAGGATTTTGTTATTCTGTAGGTTTTTGTGTCATTTGAATTTTGTGCCCAGTGCATGTACTACCTACTTGAAAAGTTAGCTGAAAAACAGGTTTTAAAAGGATAATGACTAGCTGGGCATGGTGGCGCACGCCTTTAATCCTAGCACTTGGGAGGCAGAGGCAGGCAGATCTTTGTGAGTTCAAGGCCAGCCTGGTCTACAGAGCGAGTTCCAGGACAGCTGGGGGCTACAGAGACCCTGTCTCAAAAAGACCAAAAAAAAAAAAAAAAAGGATAATGACTACATTTAAGACCCTGCCTCAAAAAAGACAAACAAAAAAGAAAGATAACTAGGGTAGGGTAGGGTATGGTAGTGCACACCTTTAATACCATCACTTGGGAGGTAGAGGCAGAGGCAAGTAGATCTTTCTGAATTCAAGGCCCAAGGCCAGTCTGATTCCATAGTGAGTTCTAGGCCAGCCAGGGCTACATAGTGAGATCCTGTCTTAAAGTGGCTTAGTGGTTAGAGCAGGTACTGCTTTTCTAGAGGACCTGAGTTTGGTTCCCAACACCCACATTAGACAGCTCACAACTCCCTGTAACCAGTTTCAGGGGATCTACTCTTCTGACCTCTAAGGGCACTGTACTCAGGTTCACAGACCCACTCATATAATTAAAAAGCAAACAAAAGGTTTTTTTGTTTGTTTTTTTATAGTAGCTATAGAAAGTCAGCATAGACGGCAGATGTGGTAGCACATGCCTATAATCTCAGTACCTGGGGAGTAGGGGGCAGAAATATGAGGATCTCAAGTTCAGTGTTAGCTTGGGCTTTGGATTGAGATCCTATGTAAAAAAATATAAAAGCTAGAGATGTAGTTCAGTGATAGAGTTCTTGCCTAGTGTGTGCAAGGCCCTTATTCTTGGTGAGAAAGACAGATAGACAAAACAGCAGACAAACAATTTAAAATAACAAAAAAACAAGCCAGCACAGCTGACTGGTGCACACCGATTGAGGGCCAGTGAGCAGAGCAGGAACTTCCAGTCCCACCAGTGAACCAGCCTAGCCTGTCTGGTTCATGATGCAAAGCAGACTGGGATCAGGGCCTAAATCGGACATACTGCTCTGGCTAGTCATTAGAGGCTGCCACAGAGAGGTGGTAGACTACTGGAAGCAGGCTTACTTTATTCTGTAAGGTCAGGTCTATCTCAAAAATTCAGAACTCTTGCCAGGCATGGTGGCACACACCTTTAATCCCAGCACTCCGGAGGCAGAGGCTGGTGGATCTCTGTGAGTTCAAGGCCAGCCTGGTCTACAGAGTAAGTTCCAGACCAGTTGGGACTAAAGGGAGACCCTGTCTCAAAAAAAAAAAAAAATTTCAGAATTTTAGAACTCTTATTCCGAAAAGAGGAAAGGCTTTGCATATTGTCTGGCCTACACTATAGCAAGGGAGAGAGATATGGGTATGGATAATTAGTGGTTACAGGCCAGTTGAGAGGTCTGGTTCAAGGCTGGGTACCTAGGGCTTTGGTATCCTCCTGAGGAAGTCAGACCCTCTTGGAACCCACCCCTATCTTGGGAGGAAGGGTTAGCTCTCAGCATGGCTTCTAAACGTACCTGGATGATTCCCCCCAGTGGCAGGGATAGAGAAAAAGCAGGAAGGAGTCAGGAAATAGACGGAGTAGGCATTTCTTCCCAGGAAGACTTGTCATTGCAAAGGGGTGACCTAGTAAAGGCCAGATTGCAGGGAGGAGTTCTGTTTTGTTCCCTATTCTGGTAAAGACACTACATTCCAAATAATACCACAATGTGAATACAGTAAAAAGTCAGTCTCCGGGCTGGAGAGATGGCCTAGCGGTTAAGAGCACTGACTGCTCTTGCAGAGGACCCAGGTTCGATCCCCAGCACCCACATGGTGGCTGAGAACCGTCTTTAACTCCAGTTCCAGGGGAATCCGACACCCTCTTCTGACCTCCGCGGCATTGCACGACACGGGTGCACAGACCTACATGCAGACA
>VZQC01003946.1:32821-63016 GCA_009823505.1 Rhizomys pruinosus | reverse complement strand
CTGTTCTTGCCTGACTGTAACACAGAAGGATGGAAAAGTTTTAATTAGCCATAAAATAAAAGTCTTGAATTACATAATAAACAAATCCCCTGGCATCAACTGAAAAGAATACTTTGAACGATGTGCCTGACCTCAAATGCAAATAGCCAACGAAAAAATACAAAGATCTGGAAGGAAAGGAAAGAATCTTCTGTTGGCTAGGCATGGCGGTGCATGCCTTTAATCTCACTTCTTGGCCTGGTCTACTTATCAAGTTCCAGGCCAGCTGGTACTACAGGGAGACCCTATCTCAAAAAAGATGGGAAAAAAAAAAAAGTCATCTTTTGTTGTTGTTTTGAAGCAGCATCTCCTTATAGGCCCAGCTGGTCTGGAACTCACTATGTAGACCAGACTGGCCTCGAACTCTAAGAAAGCTGACTGCCTCTGCCTCCAGGATACAGGGAATACAGGTGCCACCACACCCAGCTTTCTAGCTCCCAATTTTTTTTTTTTTTGGTCTTTTTGAGACAGGGTCTCCCTGTACCCCTCTAGCTTCTGGTGGTACACACCTTTAATCCTAGCACTTGGGAGGCAGAAGCAGGTGGATCTCTGCGAGCTCGGGGCCAGCCTGGTCTACAAAGCGAGTTCCAGGACAGCTGGGGCTACAGGGAGACCCTGTCTCAAAAGGACCAAAAAAATAAATAAATAAATAAGGCATGCACCACCACACCCTGGTGTTTTTCACATTCTTTAACACCATAAACAAAGCTACAGTTGATAATCTCATAAATAGGTGTTATCAAAAGCTGGACATTGTGATTTATCCCTATAATCTCAGCACTCAGGAAGCTGAAGCAGGAGGATTGTCAGGGGTTTCAGACAAATCAGAGCTACATAGTGAGACCCTATTTAAAAAAAAAAAAAGAGGCTAGCTGGGCATGGTGGTACATGACTTTAATCCCAGCACCCCAGAGGCCGAGCCAGGGTGATCTCTGTGAGTTTAAGGCTCACCTGGTCTACAAAGTGAATTCCAAGACAGCTGAAACTACAGGGAGACAAAGAAAAAGAAAAGGCTGACCTTGAACTTTTTTATTTTTTTTTAATTTTTTAAAATTTTATTTATTATTTTATGTGTATGAGTGTACTGTCTGCATGTAAGTAGGCGCACCCATGTCATGCAGTGCTGGGGAGGTCAGAAGAGGGTGTCGGATTCCCCTGAAACTAGAGTTAAAGAGGGTCCTTAGCTGCCATGTGGGTGCTGGGAATTGAACCCAGATCCTCTACAGGAGCAGTTGGTGCTCTTAACCGCTGAGCCATCTCTCCAGCCCCTCTTTCTATTTTATTTTCATTTTTTCAACTTATGTGTCTGTGTATGTGTGTATTCTTTGTGGGTACCTGAGAAGGCTAGAAGGCATCTTGACAACTCTCTGGAGATGGAGTTATAGGCAGTATTTAATTCCCTGATGTGGGTGCTGAGAATCAAACTTGGATCCTCTAGTAAAGTAGGACATACTTTTTACCTGCTGAGCCATCTCCAGCCCCTCTTCTAGTACTTTGTTTTAGTACACTTATTTATAGACATACATAGTTACATACACACACCCTGTGGCTCACTCCTTTTTTAATTCTTTGGGAGTTTTTTGAGATACATTCATAAGCTCAAGCTTACCCAGAACTCTCTGTGTAGTCCAGGCTGGCCTCAGACACTCAAACTTAAGATTACTCATTCTCCCAAGTGCTAGGATTTCAGGCATAACCCAGCACACCCAGCTGTGATTCTAAAATTTTGATCTGGAGCTGGCAAGATGGCTCAGCAAGTAAAGGCACTTGCTGCCACACTTGACGACTTGAATTTGATCTCTGCAAACCACACATGGTAGGAGAAAAGAACCAACTCTTAAAAGTTGTCCTCCTCTGCCTGGAGTGGTGGCATACGCCTTTAACCCTAGCACTTGGGAGCCAAAGGTAGGCGGATCTCTGTGAGTTCAAGGCCAGCCTGGTCTACAGAGTAAGCTCCAGGCCAGCTGGGACTAAAGGGAGAGCCTGTCTCAAAAATACCAAAAATGGGGCTGGAGAGATGACTCAGTAGTTCGGAGCACTGACTGATCTTGCAGAGGTTCTATTCCCAGTACCCACACAGTGGCTAAGAACCGTCTTTAACTCCAGTTCCAGGGGAATCCGACGTCCTCTTCTAACCTCCACAGCATTGCACTACATGGGTTCACCAACCTACATGCAGACAGTACATTTAATAGGTTCACCAACCTACATGCAGACAGTACACATAAGAAATAATAAATAAAAATTTTAAAATCTTTTAAAAATACCAAAAAATATAGATATTAAAATATAAAAAATAAATAAAAATTTATTTTATTGTGCAGCGGTGCACACCTTTGATCCCAGCACTTAGGAGGCAGAGGCAGAGGAAGATATATCTCTGTGAGTTCAAGGGCAGCCTGGCCTACAGAGCAAGTTCTAGGCCAGCTGGGGCTACAGGGAGACCTTGTCTCAAAAACACCCCCCCCAAAAAAGGAAGTAAATAAATATAAAATTCTGATTTACATTGCTGAAGTGCCCTCTGAAGACGATAAACAGGTCAATTTATTATACTCCCAGAGCAACCTAGGAGAGGGCCCATTTTCCTTCACCTTTTTTGTTTTTTTTGAAACAGGGTCTCCTGTAACTCAGGCTAGACTTGGACCTGATTTGTAATCCAAGTTGGTCTTGAACTTAGTGTGTAGTTGATGTTGGTATTGCCCCCACCTCCCAGTAGCAATTACAGGCATACCTCACTGTGTCCGGCTTCTTTCACCCTTTTCAAATCCCTTTTTGATCACACTTTTGTTTTTTGTTTTTTGTTTTTTTTTTAACTTTTTTTTTATTATTTATTTATTTATTTTTGTATGTGTATGAATGTACTGTCTGCATGCAGGTCTGTGCACCCGTGTCGTGCAATGCCGCGGAGGTCAGAAGAGGGTCTCGGATTCCCCTGGAACTGGAGTTCTCCTGGAATTGGAGTTACAGACGGTTCTTAGCCGCCACGTGGGTGCTGGGGATCGAACCCGGGTCCTCTGCAAGAGCGTCGGTGCTCTTAACCACTAGGCTATCTCTCCAGCCCCTTGATCACACTTTTGATCTTTGTCAGTGTGCCTGGTGAAAAGGTGTCTTGGGGTAGTTTGTGTTTGCATTTTTCTTAGTTGGTGAGGATGAACATTTCCAAGGCCCTGTATTTCAGACAGGAAAGCTGTTAGACTTACTGGGAAATGGGTTTGGCAGGGCTTTTTCTAACCTAGGAATAGTCAGGTAGAAAGTTGGATAAAGTTAGTTTGTCTTAGAGCATGTACTCTTAGGAGAACCCCCTCTTGCTGGGACCTCTACCCGCAAGCCTAAGGACTTGTGATTTTCAAATCTGACTCTGAGTTTCTTTTTCAAGGGCTAAAATGGGGAGGGGAGACAGGACCAGACTCTGGGGTCCCTGCCTCCAGCCTGGGAGGATTGGCTCCTTGCTTATCTTCTTGACATCCTAGGCTTCTAGATAAGGTTCCATTTGAACAAAGAGTTACTGGACTGAGCAGAAATGGAAAAGCAGTGCCTTAAGTCATGTCCCCTCTCCCTGGGGACAGATTGCTTTCTGCTTCCAGAGCCCATCAGTATCTGCCAGTCCCAAGGCAGCTGTGACACTGTAATGTAGGGAAGAGACAATGAGTATCCCTGGGGGTGGGTATGGCAGCAGCAGTTGTGGGGATCCTTGGGACCAGTAGGCAAAGACCCTGGACACAGTCTGGGGTCCTGCTGAGCAGAGTAGATAGAGAGATCGGGCCTGTACTGGCTATTTTATGCTCTGTGCTTTTCCACCTCTGTGTTTCCACCAGGAACTTCTTCTGCACACTCATGCCTTCCTTGTCCTTGTAGACCAACCCCATGTTACTTTTCCCATGAAGTCCTCCACTGTCCTGAACTCCTCTAGTTCTGTGCTTTGCTTCTCTTTGCATGTGAGTTGCCCCAGAATCCTGGAGCACTCAGGGAACATCAGCAAACACATGAACATGAGAAAGTTATTTCTTTGAGGCAACGTTTTTCCCCATTTGTTTTTGTTTAAGGGTCTCACTATGTATCCATGGGTAGCCTAGAACTCCTTATGTAGACCAGGCTGATCTTGCACTCACAGAGATCTACCTGCCTATGTCTCCCTCCTGAGTGGTGAGATTAAAGATGCGCACCACCGAGCCCAGCTGTTTTTATCATTTGTAATGACCAGCATTTCCACAGTAAGTCCTTCCCTCCCTAAGTTGGCTTTGATTTCCTTACTGACGGGACAGCCACAATCAGGTCTGATTGATCTCTGCTTCCCACGTAGCACCTTATTTTTTTTTTTTTTATGTGTATGAATGTACTGTCTGCATATAGGTTTGTGCACCCGTGTCTTGCAATGCCACGGAGGTCAGAAGAGGGTGTCAGATTCCTCTGGAACTGGAGTTAAGGACAGTTCTTAGCCACCATGTGGGTGCTGGGGATCAAACCCAGGTCCTCTGCAAGAGCAGTTGGCGGCGCTCTTAACCGCTAGGCCATCTCTCCAGCCCCATCCCACATAGCACCTTATTGAGATGAGCTAGAAAGGTGCAGTAAATCCTTGTAGAGTGGTAGTTCTTTGGTTGGAAGGCTTAGGAAAGCTTCATGGAAGACATGGCATTTGAGACAGACCTAGAAGGACATAAAGGAAGTGACTGGTTTTGGCAGCTGGGAGTGTGGACAGGAGATGGCGATAGGCTCTTCTAGGTTTGGGAACATGACAAAGACTAGCAGCTAGGGATGCACACAGCCTGCTTCTAGAGTGCTCAGCAGTCTACTGGACAGAGGCACAGAGTTGGGTTTTTGGAATGTGGGCCTCCTGATGTAGAGGAGGCCTAAGGGAAGCCAGAATAAAAAGCAGACTCAAGTCAGATGGGCATGGAGTGCCAACTGGAAAAGGCTCAGTGCAAAGCAATGATATGACTTAGTGTAGTTAGGATGGGATGCTGGGAAACCTTAAGAGAGGCCAGTGTTGGGGCTGGAGAGATGGCCTAGCAGTTAAGAGCACTGACCGCTCTTACAGAAGACCCGGGTTCGATCCCCAGCACCCACATGGCGGCCGAGAACCGTCTGAAACTCCAATTCCAGGAGAACTCCAGTTCCAGGGGAATCTGACACCCTCTTCTGACCTCCGCGGCATTGCACGACACGGGTGCGCAGACTTGCATGCAGACAGTACATTCATACACATACAGAAATAAATAAAAATTAATTAAAAAATAAAAAAAGAGAGGCCAGTGTCATGCAGGCCTGAGGCAGGATGGTGCAGAGGGTGTGGGCTGAGGCAGCAAGCACAGGAAGGGGTCTTTTCCTAGAGTAGCAGCTAGTGGCGTAAAAGTGATGGATGTAACAAGTGCTGTATGGGGATTCCTCTGCCTCCTGTGTGCAAGAATTACAGGCATATTCCATCATGCTGGACTCTTGTTTCAGTTTTAAACTGAAGTAACACTTGATTTTTGAGACAGGGTTTCCTTGTAGCCCCAGCTGGCCTGGCATTCACTATGTAGATTTGGCTGGCCTTGAACATAGAGATCTACCTGCCTCTGCTTCCAGAATGCTGGGATCAAAGGCTTGTGTTCCTATGCTTGGCTCAAGGTAGATTTTTAGAGGAGAAAAGATGGGTCTGGGAAACAGTAGGAATACAGAGTAGAGGAGTGGAAGAGGAGTCTGAGACTTGTAGTCAGGGAGCCCAAGAGCTTGAGGTGTCTACAAAGGAGAGGCCTCAGGAAGCTTACTGACCTGGTGGGGGTGGGTTTTTTTCAGCCCAGCTCTTGTGAGATGTTTGTGTAAGAGGAGAAACCAGAGATATTCCTCAATGCAGGAAGGAGGGTAACGAGCTCCCCAGCAACAAGGGCAGGATAAACAGTGGGCAATACCAGTACAGGGATGAATACCCTCATCCTGCGCTGCCTTCCTCTCTCTCTGGCTGCTCTTGCTGTGTGTCAGGAGCCTTCATTTCTATCCACCTCTCTTTCTACCCTCAGACTCCCCATCTGGTGAACCTGAATGAAGACCCCTTAATGTCTGAATGTCTGCTTTACCATATCAAAGATGGTGTCACCAGGTAAATATACTTAGTAGTCTATAGGGGGGAGGCCTCTCCTTTTAGGGTGTGACTACAGAAGGACTGCTACATTGGTCATTGGTGATTCTCTTTCTGGTGGCCACTGGAAACACCTAGATCTCTAGACAGCTTCCACAGCTCTGATAGCTCTGCCAGCTTTTTGTTGTTGTTTTTTGTATTTTTGAGACAGGGTCTTCCTTTGGTCCCAGCTGGCCTAGATAGAGCTCACTCTGTAGACCAGGCGGGCCTTGAACTCACAGAGATCCACCTGCCTCTACCTCCCAGTGCTAGGATCAAAGGTGTGCGCCACCACACCTGGCTGTTTTTGTTTTTAAAGACAGTCTTGTAGCCTCAAACTCAAAAACTCTTCCTGTCTCAGTCTCTCAGGTGCTTGGGTTTACAGGTGTGCACCACCATGCCTGGCTCCCTAACTCTTCCCATCTGTCTCTCAGGTACTGGGGTTACAGGTGTATACCACCACGCCTGGCTCCCTAACTCTTGCTGTCTGTCTCTCAGGTACTGGGGTTACAGGTGTGCATCACCACGCCCGGCTCCCTAACTCTTCCTGTCTCAGTCTCTCAGGTGCTGGGGTTACAGGTGTGCACCCCCACGCCCGGCTCCCTCACTCTTCCTGTCTCAGTCTCTCAGGTGCTGGGGTTACAGGTGTGCACCCCCACGCCCGGCTCCCTAACTCTTCCTGTCTCAGTCTCTCAGGTGCTGGGGTTACAGGTGTGCACCCCCATGCCCGGCTCCCTAACTCTTCCTGTCTCAGTCTCTCAGGTGCTGGGGTTACAGGTGTGCACCCCCATGCCCGCCTCCCTAACTCTTCCTGTCTCAGTCTCTCAGGTGCTGGAGTTAAAGGTGTGCACCCCCACACCCGGCTCCCTAATTTTTCCTGTCTCAGTCTCTCAGGTGCTGGGGTTACAGGTGTGCACCACCATGCCCGGCTTCTTGACAAACTATTGCACCTACCTGCTCAGCAGCTGTTTCTTTTCTCCAATTTAGTGAAAGGCTGATGGTTCTTGGGACCACTTGGCATAGGGGAGATGGCTTTTGGCTTAGTGGGGCAGAAAAACTAATGGGAAACAGATCAATGTTTTGTTTTGTTTTGTTTTGTTTTGTTTTAGCCTCTAGTACCATTCCTTGGCATTCCTTACTAGGAACCTTCTGGGAAAAGGGAAAGGGAAACCTGGTCTGGCCCCATTTTGTCAAGGGGCAGCATGCACAGTGCAGGTTCCTAGACTGGGGCAGGTGACTTGAATGACTGATGCTAACAAGGGCTCAAAGCCTAGTTCAAGCACCAAGTGTGCCCATCCGTTCCAGGCTGTCCTTTTCCCCTTCGCTGAATACTGTGCTGACTTAGGACATGGTCTTTAGAACCCAGGCAACCTAGGCTCAAGTTCCAGCTTTACTGTTGCTCAGCTATGTGACCTTGGCAGGTTTCTGTCCCTGAATCCAACTTCCTTATGTGTGAAATGACAATGTGACACTTGACTCATTAAGTTGGATGAGTTGGTGCTCTGAAGGTACTTAGCAAATATCAGACATGCTTAGAAAAAGTTGACCATTGCTTCCCTAGGGTTGGCCAGGTAGATGTGGACATCAAACTGACCGGACAGTTCATCCGGGAGCAACATTGTCTCTTCCGCAGTATCCCTCAGCCAGATGGAGAAGGTAATGGGAGAAGGCGGGGAGGTGAGAGTGGGGTGGCTAGGTGGAGAGGGAGCTCTGTGTTCATCACGCAGAGGCCTGAGCCTGGTATTGGGAAGCGTAGCCACATAGAGGATGGGTGCCTCTTTACCCTCTGAAACTCTTTGAGCTCATGGTAGGCAGTGTGGGGGTGGAGGGCTGGCTTTGTGCTTGGTTGGGGAACAGCTAGGGTCTTGAGGCAGAAGTAGCAAACTTGCATGCTAGAGAGTAGGACTTTGGGATAGGGAAATGGAGATACTGCCTTTCTCAATTTTTTTTTTAATCTTCAAGGGCACCCTGGTCATTGCGTTTGAAACTTATTTCAGAGGGGTGTCTGAATTTGTCTCTGTGGAAAGCTTAGGGGGATGCAGCTATGATGACAAATGTTTCTGAGTTTCAAAGATTTTGGAAACTTAACCCTTAATATGGACATAAAGCTTTTGTTTTTAACTTTTTTTTAAATTTTATTATTTTGTATGTGTATGAATGTACTGTCTGCATGTAGGTTTGTACACCCGTGCCATGCAGTGCCGCGGAGGTCAGAAGAGGGTGTCGGATTCACCTGGAACTGGAGTTAAAGACGGTTCTCAGCCACCATGTGGGTGCTGGGGAATCGAACCCAGGTCCTCTGCAAGAGCAGTCGGTGCTCTTAACTGCTAGGCCATCTCTTCAGTCCCACAAAGCATTTAAGAATTACAGGTTCACTGACTGAAACAGTGAACTTCTGCTCAAAACAGTCAACTTCCTCATGGAGAATATTGAGAAAGATTGAGAAAGAGATGAAAAGCATGTTTGACAGAATGCATGAGCTCTGGAGGGGTGGGGGAATGGGCGGGAACACGGGTCTAGATTTGTTAAAAAAATAAAAATAAATTTATGTGAAAAAAAATTCTAGCAGTGAAACTATAGCGAGAACTTTGTCAGTATTTAACATTCTAGTAGTGTTCCATAGAGAATAGAAGCACACATTTGAAGGGCTAGATTACATTAAAGGTTTTAGAACATGACATTTATGGTTTAAGCGCCTCTTAGGAATTGTGTCCTAGCTGTTCAATAGTGATGTAAGATGGGTGAGTGAACAATTTGAGCGTTACTGTAAAATAATCGCAGCAGGAGCACGATACTATAAACAATAATCTCTGCCTTTTTATTCTGTGAAGTACCTGTTCATTGCTGTCCATTTATTTTTTCATAGCTGTGTCTTTGACCAAGTCACTTAGCATCTTCTAACAATCCTTAAAGAAGAAGTCTAAAGAAACCCAGTGTACGACTGTATGAACTATTATTTTGAGTCTAAAATAAAGGGTGCCATTCTGCTGTAAAGAGCAAGCTGTCTGTCATATACTCTAAAGCTTGCTATTGTATTTCGAAAGATAGTAGAGTTGTTAGAGTTTATATTTGTAATGCCATAGCATTTAATGTTCATAGATTCTTCTGTAGTTTGGACATTTTTTTATCATGTTTGATTTTACAGTAGTCTTTTTGGATTGTTTGTTGAGACCTAGAGATGTTGAGTTCAGATGGCTGGCTACTGACAGAGCTGGGACCTGAACCCAGAGGCTTCATCTCCAAACAGAGACCTCTTGCTACTAAACTTTGGTCTTGCTTTCTTTTCAGAACATTTTAGGGTTCTAAGATTCACAGAACATGGAAGATGGTCTCACAGCAGTATGCCCCTGAGGACCCCAGCCCACTACAGTTTCTAGGAAGTTTCAGGATTTCAAGGACCAGGTACAAGGACACCACTGCATTGTGACAAAGACAAGGTTGCAGCAGGTGCCTTGAAAGAAGTTGGTGGAGGAGTTTGTTGAGCCTGCCCTCTGTGACACTTTCCANACATTGTGGGGCTGGAGAGATGGCTCAGCAGTTAAGAGCACTGACTGCTCTTGCAGAGGACCCAGGTTCGATTCCCAGCACCCACATGGCTGCTAAGAACCGACTTGGGCCAGGTGTGGGTGGTTTACGCCTTTAATCCCAGCACTCAGAAGGCAGAGGCAGGCGGATCTCTGTGAGTTCAAGGCCAGCCTCATCTACACAGTGAGTTCCAGGCCAGCTGGGGCTATAGAGAGACCCTGTCTCAAAAATACGAAAACAAAACAAAACAAAGAAAACCCATTGTACAGTTTAGGGTGTTTGTCAGTTTGGTATGTCAGGGACCTGAATCCGGTCTTCAGCTATGTGCCTGCTAGGCAAGCACTACCACTGAGCCCTGTGCTCTGCCATTGAGCCTTTGTCCTCACACATTTTGTGTTTGTCTTCGGGTTTCTATAGCCCAGATTGACCTCAAACTCCTAATCCTATTGGCTCAACTATCAGATGCTAGGATTACAGGCACTATAGCTGGTTCTCACCACTTTTTATGCCTGAGTGTGTTTGAGTATCTGCATGTATGTAGGTACGTACATATGCACTTGTACATGTTGAACGACTAGACATTGGTTGTTTTCCTCAATTGCATTCCACCTTAGTTTTTTTTTATTTTTTGAGACAGGGTCTCCCTGTAACCCCAGCTGGCCTTGAACTTACTCTGTAGACCATGTAGGCCTTGAACTCAGAGATCTGCCTGCCTCTGCTTCCTGAGTACTGGGATTAAAGGCATGTGCCACCAAGCCCGGCTGAAGAACAAGACTGTGTGTGTGTGTGTGTGTGTGTGAGATAGGGTCTCTCTGTAGCTCCTGCTGGCCTGGAACTTGCTCTATAGACCAGGCTGGTCTTGAACTCAGAGAGAGATCTGCCTGCCTCTGCCTTCCAAGTGGGATTAAAGACCTGCACCATCATGCCCAGCTTCCACCTTAGTTTTTGAGACAGGATCTCTCAGTGAACCTAGAGCTCACAGATTTTGCTAGCCTAGGTAGCCAATGAGTTCCAGAGATCAGCCTGTTTCCACTCCCCAGCACTCTGGTTCCAGTTGTGCACCACTGTACCAGGCTTATTATAGGTACTTGTAGAACAGGTACTTTACTATCTGAACCTTCTTCCAGCCCTACCAACACATTTTAAAATTAAACTAGCCAGCCATGGTACACTAGCCTGTAGTCATAGCCACTTGGAAAGCTAAAGTAGGAGGCGGATCACCTGAGCCCAGGAGTTTAGTGCCAGCCTGTACAGTATATAGAGACCATCTTAAAAAAAGGAAAAAACATGTGGCTTACAGCTCAGGTTTAAGACATTGGGTTTCAGTTTGGTTCAAGGTCGGCAGATTGACACAGTCATTCTAGTCTGGTTCAGGTCCTCAGTGGTGAACAAGCACTTACTGCATTTGGGGCTGAAAGCTGCTGAATCAATTCAGATCAGTGAGCTATTGCTAAGTTCCGTTCTGCGGTTACCCAGGAGGGAGATATTAAAGCCATGTGAGCCCTGGGGCAAGCCTATATTACAGGAGTGTGTAGTGTGTTTGAAGAGTTCACACAGACATAGCATATGTAAGACTGCTAAATAAATCACAATGAAAAGTAACCAGGCCTGGTGGTTGCACGCCTTTAATCCTAGCACTTGGGAAGCAGAGGCAGTCGGATCTCTGTGAGTTCAAGGCCAGCCTGGTCTACACAGTGAGTTCCAGGACAGCTGGGGCTACAGGGAGACCCTGTCTAAAAAAGACAAAAAAAAAAAAAAGTAGTAGCCAGTGTTCTGTGCCCCAAAGGGTAAACAGTAAAGGTTTAGTCTGCCTGGGCTATATTGTAGGTTTGTTTGTTTGTTTGTTTTAAGATTTTTTTTAATTATAGGGTGTGTCTTTGAGCACATGTGTACATGTCTACATGAGTGCAGGAGCTTGCAGAGGCTTCAGATACCCCTGGAAGTAGAGTTAGAGGTGGTTTCCAGGCACCCAGTATGGATACTGGAAGTTAAACTGGGGTCCCCTCTAGGAGCAGCAAGAGTTCCTAACCATTGAGCCATCTCTCCCACCCCTGAACTTTAAAAAAAACTTTTTTATGTGTGCAAGTATTTTGCCTCCATGTATGCACTTGCCATACTCCTGTTCATGCAGGCCCGAAGAATGTGTTGGATCCCTTGGAACTAGAGTTATGGATGGTTGTTGGCCATCACATGGGTACTGGGAGCCGAATGTAGGTTTTCTATAGGAGTAGCAAGTGTTCTTAACTTCGAGCCGTGTCTCTAGTCCCTTGGCTTTTATTCTTACAGCAGACTTCAGATATGACCAGAGACAGGCAGAGAAGATAGTTGTCATGGACATGGAGTCGTTATTACTTATGAACATCTACTTTTTTCTCTGAATTTTCTCACCTAGGTCACAGATGACAGAACTGAGACTCTCAAGTTAGGTTATTTTTCTGAGATAACACAGCTGTGTAGCAAAACTGAACAGATTGGGAGGCTGCAGGGACTGTACTGTGAGCTATACCGTGTGTTGTGTCCTGGGCTGCCAGGTTCCTGTGGGTTCAAGAACAGGGAAGTAGGCTAGGGCTAGAGCTTAGCAGAATGCTTGCCTAGCATACTTGAAGCCCTGAGTTCAGTCTCCAGGACTGTACAGAATCGGGTGTGGTGGTACATGCCTGTAATCACAACACTTCGGAGATAGAAACAGGAGACCCTAGAGTTCAGGGTCATCCTTAACTGCATGAGATAGAAACAGGAGAACCTAGAGTTCAGGGTCATCCTTAACTGCATGAGATAGAAACAGGAGAACCTAGAGTTCAGGGTCATCCTTAACTGCATGAGACCCGGTCTCAAAAAAAGAGAGTAGGGAATGGGCTGCCCTGACTGGTCTGGAGCTGCCATCTTGCCTGGTCTCATTTTCTCCCCGTAACATCTGTCCCATCCTTTAGAGAAAACTTTAGATTACATGCTTTAAAAATTTGTTAGAATAGGGGCTGGAAAGATGGCCTAGTGGTTAAGAGCACCAACTGCTCTTGCAGAGGACCTGGGTTCGATCCCCAGCACCCACATGGCAGCTGAAAACTGTCTTTAACTCCAGTTCCAGGGGAATCCGACACCCTCTTCTGACCTCCGCGGCACTGCAGGACACGGGTGCACAAACCTACATGCAGACAGTACATTCATACACATATTGACTTTAAAGTATCCTGTTTAAACCTTTTTTAGCATTTATTTTGTATGTGTGTGGGCACGCGTGTGCTACACTGTGCATGTGAAAGTCAGTGGACAACTTTCGGGAGTCAGTTCTCTCCTTCTACCATGAGAGTTCAGAGGTTAAACTCAAGCATCAGACTTTTGCAGCAAGTGCCTTTACTTAATGGGCCGTCTTAGTGGCCCTAAATTATCTTGTTTATTGTCTGCCTCACTGAGCTCTAGGAAAGGAGGGATTCTTGGTTTTCATCTCTAAGTCTTTCAAGATCTAAAATAGTGCCTGGCTTATGGTAGGAGCATAATAGGTTTGTGAATTTAATAGATGTGTACTAGGGCATGGTGGGAAATAAACCAGCCCTTTTCCTGTCCTGTTAAGTTCCTCGACACAGTGATGCCCTCGGGTGTCTCTCTCCCAATCTTCCTCTTCTCTCTCATTTCAGCCCATTGAAGATTTAAGTCATGCTTCTAGCGTCAACTGGCAAATTTCTACTGTCGCAAAAACTTTTATTGTTCCTCCATCCACCAAGCTGAGCTCTTTTTTTTTTTATTTAAAAAAAATTTTTTTAATTTAATTTTTATTTTTGTATGTGTATGAATGTACTGTCTGCACGCAGGTCTGTGCACCCATGTCATGCAATGCCGCAAAGGTCAGAAGAGGGTCTCAGATTCCCCTGGAACTGGAGTTCTCCTGGAATTGGAGTTATAGACGGTTCTTAGCCTCCATGTGGGTGCTGGGGATCAAACCCGGGTCCCCTGCAAGAGCAGTCGGTGCTCTTAACTGCTAGTCTATCTCTCCAGCCCCATAAGCTGAGCTCTTTTATGCACATCTTTGTCTTCTCTCTGTATCAGTAGTAAAATAGTCCATATCTGTCTGATATTATAATTCATTCCAGTTTCCATGTTTCTCTGTTACTTTTAGTGTAAATAGTAATAAAAAGTTGGGCTGAGGATATAGCTCAATGGTAGAGTACTTGCTAGCATGTGCAGAACCTTAGGTTCAGTACTTATTACTGCCAAAAAAAAGTCATTAATAAAAAGTGACATTTGCATATCATTTGATAGGTTAATTGAGTCTTTCAGCTACTCTGTAAATAAAGACTTATCTTAGTTTATGGAAGATCCCCAAACTTAGATGGCTTACTCAGCGTCTCTGGCTAAGTAGTCATAGAGCCTAGGTCTGTGGGACTTGGCAGTCCTTCTGTAAAAATAGGGTACCCCTCCACAAGGGTATGAGGGGGTGCCTTGTGCATCTTTGTGCCCTAGCAAGCAACAGGTGCATCAATTTCGACTGAGGAGTACTTGATAAATTGTTGGGTTGGGTTGGCTTTCTTTGTTGTTTTGTTTTGAAGCAAGATCTCACTTTGTAGTTCAGATTGGGCTTGAACTCGTGTAGCTCAGGCTAATCTCAAACTTGCTTGAACTCGTGTAGCTCAGGCTAATCTCAAACTCACTTGAACTTGTGTACTCAGGCTAATCTCAGACTTGCCTCAACATCCTAAGTGCTAGGGATTCACCATGCCCAACTAAAGTTGGGTTGACTTTATTTTATTCTATTTTGGCTGTGACTTGAGATTAATCAGGTGCAGCTGTTTGCAATGACGAGAGGCGGGCTAGGAGCCTACTGGAGGCATTCAGGCCAAGCATGGATAATGGTATTGAAAAAGGTAGGGTGGACACTTAGAAGGCAGAAGTGATGGGGCCTCTGCCCAGTTCACTATGATTAAAGAAACCTTCTGAGAACCATAGGTTTCTAAGCTGTAGTTGGGAAGCACATTGGGGGGTGAATAGAGAGCCACTACAGAGGTTTTGGGGAGTCACAGTGGGGTTTCTAACCCTCCTTCTGCTCTTCTTTTCCTGTGCTGCCTGCTACCAGAGGGTCTGTGGCACCCCTGCAGGTACTGGGGGTGCAGCTGGTGGTGCATGTGTGCTTTTGGGGTTGAGACAAGGAGGGAGTCTTAATCTTTCTCCTTCCCTCCCTTCACTCAGTGGTTGTCACATTGGAGCCCTGCGAAGGAGCTGAGACGTATGTCAATGGGAAGCTGGTGATGGAGCCGCTGGTGCTGAAGTCAGGTAGAAGACGAGTCGCAGAGGCTGGGGACATAGCGCAGAGGTAGAGCGCTTGCCTAGCATGTGCAAGGCCCTGGGTTCAATTCCCAGTACCATACAAAAAAAAAAAAAGAGAGAGATGTTGCAGAGTAAGGGACTGGGACCTGGCCTTTCTAGAAAATCCTTGGGTGGAGCTTTCTGAGCACCTGCCAGGGTAAGACCTGGAAATAAAACAGAAATAGCATGGGGCTATGAAGGAGCTGGCAAGAAAGATCAAGGACTGAAGTCTTGGTTTCCCTGGCTGCGCTGGGAAATGGGAAGAGGATACCAAGACCTCCTCTCCCCCAACAGTTCGCCTTAATATGCAGGTGCTTCCTGGGGTCAGTACGGTGTGTGTTGATTCTGACTGCTCCCAGCTTGGAGGTGCTGGGACAGAGCGTCATGGCCCCGAACATTAAGGGCAACATCTGTGCCTGGGATGTACAGATAGTTTTTCTGCTATGGGTGAGAAAGGCTACTTTCCCTTTTTTCCCTTCTTTAGGAAACAGGATTGTAATGGGTAAGAACCACGTTTTCCGCTTCAATCACCCCGAGCAAGCACGGCTAGAACGGGAAAGAGGGATTCCCCCACCCCCGGGACCACCCTCTGAGCCTGTTGACTGGAACTTTGCTCAGAAGGAACTCCTGGAGCAGCAGGGCATAGACATTAAACTGGAGATGGAGAAGAGGTATGGGGAGTTCCTCGTGAGTCTAAGCCCTAGCATTCCACCCCTCTTCTTGTTAGATGCTCTGCTGAGACGGCTCCAGAGACCCTAACAGACCCCCCCCGACCCCTTGCTCTCTAATCCCAGGTTGCAGGATTTGGAGAATCAGTACCGAAAAGAAAAGGAAGAGGCTGATCTTCTGCTGGAGCAGCAGCGACTGGTGTGTGCAGCTGAGGGCACAGAAGGGTGGGCAGAGCCTAGGGAGGGCTAGTGGGCACTGAACAGTGAGGCTGGCATCATCTCAGCCTAGCTTTGCTCTTGGTGCCCTGGATAACCCAATTAGGAAATGGGAGTGAGAATGAGGGGGAGAGGTGGCATCTAGGAGGAAAAGTCAGGAGAGGAATGTGAACCGGAAGCAGCCCTTGCTGTGGACAGGAAGCCAGCGCTCTTCCCACTTGACCAGGCTCCTTAGGCTCCAGTGACCCTGTGTCCATCAGCGATCTGATTGCTCCTTAAGTCTTGCTAACTTCCTCCTGACAGTAATACATGATCATTTGCTGCATAATGACAGTTCTGTCAATGACAGACCATGTGTACGAGGGTGGTCCCACGAGATCATGTCACCTGATAATATGTAGCTGCCTTGGCTTGCATCAGTACAGACTGTAATGTTCACACAATAATGAAATCACTTAAGGACACATTTTCAGAACGCATCCCTGTAATTAAATGACATGTGACTGTATATGCAGAAAATCCCAGACTTGATTAACTGCTACTACTACTATACTATACTACCACACTATTACTACTACTACTACTACTACTACTACTACTACTACTACTTAGAATTGTCAGCTGCTGTTCTCAATAGTTACTCCTTCAGACATAACTCAGTATCTCTGTTGTCTAGATCAGCAGAGGTTAAGTAGAAATTCCAAGGTACACAATTCCTAAGAGATAGAGCAGATCCTGAGTCCAGTTATACTGATGAGGTGACTGTCTTTAGATTAGGGTGGACTCCAAAGTGTTCCTCGCTCTCTCCCTCTTTCTTCTCTGGCCCCAGTATGCAGACTCTGACAGTGGGGAAGACTCTGATAAGCGCTCCTGTGAAGAGAGCTGGCGACTGATTTCTTCTTTGCGGGAACAGCTGCCCCCAACCACAGTCCAGACCATTGTCAAGCGCTGTGGCTTGCCCAGCAGTGGCAAGCGAAGGGCCCCTCGAAGAGTTTATCAGATCCCTCAGCGGAGGCGACTGCAGGGCAAAGACCCCCGCTGGGCCACTATGGCTGACCTAAAAATGCAGGCAGTCAAGGAGATATGCTACGAGGTAGCCCTGGCCGACTTCCGTCATGGGCGAGCTGAGATTGAGGCCCTGGCTGCCCTGAAGATGAGAGAGCTGTGTCGCACCTATGGCAAACCCGAGGGCCCTGGAGATGCCTGGAGGGCTGTAGCCAGGGACGTCTGGGATACTGTGGGTGAAGAGGAAGGAAGTAGTGGCGGAGGTGGTGGTGAGGAAGGAGCCCGTGGGGCAGAGGTGGAAGACCTCCGGGCTCATATTGACAAGCTGACAGGAATTCTACAAGAGGTGAAGTTGCAGAACAGCAGCAAGGACCGTGAGCTTCAGGCCCTGCGGGACCGTATGCTCCGAATGGAGAGGGTCATCCCCCTGACCCAGGTAGGGAAGTCTGCTGGCCGCTCTCCCTTCCCTCGTTCTTCAGTTCTTGCTTACTTTTGAGATCCAGAGACTTCCACCTCAAGTCCTAACCTCCTTCCCCCTCTGTCTTTGGGAAAGGTAAATTGAAGTTTCACAGAATTTTGGGGGTGGTCATAGTCTCTAGGAGGCTAATTAAAATACAGACTCCCCTGGGCTCAATCAGTAAATGCTTGCCATGTAAACACGAGGACCTGAGTTTGATCCTCAGAACCCATGTAAAAAAAAGTTGAATGCTGTGATGCATATTATAATCTCAGCTAGGGAGAGTGGCAATAGATGCCTGAGGCATGATGGCCCACCACTCTGTTCTATTTGGAGAGTTCGGGTCAGTAAGGGACCTTATCTCAGAAAACAAAGTGGATGGCATCTACAGAACAGCTCCCATATGTACCCACATGCATGCATGCACGCACATGTGTATCTGTATAGACATACACAGTACAGATTCTGGTGGCTTATGCCTGTAATCCTAGCACTCAGGAAGCAGACACAGAATACCAAGGTTCAAGGCCTGCCTGGAATAAAGTGAGCTATGTGATACCATATCTCAAAAAACAAGATGTGCCGGGCATGGTGGCACATACCTGTAATCCCAGCACTTGGGAGGCAGAGGCAGGCAAATCTCTGAGTTCAAGGCTAGCATGGTCTACATAGTGAGTTCCAGGACAGCTGGGGCTATAGGGAGACCCTGTCTCAAAAAGACCAAAAAAAAAAAAGATAAAAAGTTAAAAAGTAAAGATTCCTGAAGAAATGGCTAAGCAGTTAAGAGCACTGACTGCTCTTGCAGAGGACCCGGGTTCAATTCCCAGCACCCACATGGTAGCTAAGAACCTTTTTTTTTTTTTTTTAATGTGTATGAGTATACTGTCTGCATGTAGGTTGGTGCACCTGTGTCATGCAATGCTGCGGAGGTCAGAAGAGGGCGTCAGATTACCCTGGAGCTGGAGTTAAAGACGGTTCTTAGCTGCCATGTGGAGCTCTGTGAGTTCAAGGTCTACAGAGAGAGTTCCAAGCCAGCTAGGGCTATAGGGAGACTCTGTCTCAAAAAAGACCCAAAAAAAAAAAAAGTAAAGATTCCTGGTGTTGACCCCCAGTCTACCAAATCTTTAACTTTTTTTTTCTGTCTTTTTTGAAATAAGGCCTCCTTATAGTCCCTGCTGGCCTGGAACTTGCTATGTAGGCCACGCTGGCCTTGAACTCACAGAGATCCACCTGCCTCTGCCTCCCAAGTACTGGTATTAAAGACATGCACCGCCGGGCGTGGTGGCGCACGCCTTTAATCCTAGCACTTGGGAGGCAGAGGCAGGCGGATCTTTGTGAGTTCAAGGCCAGCCTGGTCTACAGAGTGAGTTCCAGGACAGCTAGGGCTACAGGGAGACCCTGTCTCGAAAAAACAAAAACAAAAAATAAATAAATAAATAAAAAATAAAGACATGCACCACCACACCCAGAAAATCTTTAATTTTTTTTTTATTTCTGTTTGTATATCAATGTACTGTCTGCATGCAAGTTTGTGCACCCGTGTCGTGCAATGCCGCGGAGGTCAGAAGAGGGCATTGGATTCCCCTGGAACTGGAGGTCTCCTGGAATTGGAGTTTCGGACGGTTCTTGGCCGCCATGTGGGTGCTGGGGATCGAACCCGGGTCCTCTACAAGAGCGGTCGGCGCTCTTAACCGCTAGGCCATAAATCTGTAATTTAAAAAAAAAATCATTTGGGGCTGGAGAGATGGCTCAGTGGTTAAGAGCGCTGACTGCTCTTGCAGAGGACCCGGGTTCAATTCCTAGCACCCACATGGTAGCTGAGAACCATCTTTAAGCCGGGCATGGTGGCGCACACCTTTAATCCTAGCACTCGGGAGGCAGAGGCAGGGGAATCTCTGAGTATGTGTATGACTGTGTTGCATGTAAGTAGGTGCACCTGTGTTGTGCAGTGTCTGGCCTCAGAGGTCCAAAGAACGTGTGTCAGATCCCCTGGATCTGGAGTTAGGAACGTGTTAGCTGCCGTGTTGGTGCTAGGTACTGAACCTGGGTCCTCTGCAAGAGCAGCCATCTTTCCAGGCTTCAGATCTGTATCTTAGATGATCTGTATCTAATGAGCTCCCAGGATTTCTGAAGTGTAGCAGTGTTTGAGAACTACTGATAGGGAGTACACAATGGTTAAGTCACCCTCACTGGTGGAATGACAGTGTTGTCACCTGTCCCAGTTTTGCATGTAATCATTCAACAAATACATGTTTGAGTGCCTATCATGTACCCAGCCACTAGGATTGTGTAAAGGCAGAGCTGCTGCTCTGTTCCAGCTTGCCTTCTCTGGGAAACCATAGACAGTTGTATGCGTTATGGTTTCCAAAGGCTCCTCTCAAGCATGGCTGTTCTTACACCTTGCCTGCTCCAGCCCAACCCAGCCCAGCCCCACTAGCTTCCTTGCTGTTCTTTAGCTTACTGGGCATGCTCCAGCCTCGAGGCCTTTGCATCTGCTGGTCCCTTTGCCTAAATGGTTTTCCCTCAGCCAGCTTGCCTCTCACTTCCTACAGGCCCTGACTCAAATGACTTGTGAGTCTCCTGTGCATTTGTTGACTTCCTGCCCTCCCGTACTCTGTTCTCCATTTGAAATAGAACTTTAGTTCTTCCAGCTGCCCAGGTTCCAGATTCTATTATTATTGGCATCATTTTCCAGAAGGGTAAGCCTTTGCTGGCTTAAGCAGGAACATTGCGACTGCAGGGTTGGGAACTGAGAGAGATTCCAAGCGAAGACTGATCACACAGGTGGCAGGCAGGACTGAGCTCAGACCATGTGGCCCTTGGGCCCAGGCTCCAAACACTGTACCACCATCGTTATCTCAGCCCTACCGTAGACTCTGTGTGTCACTCCAGGTTCTTCCAACATTCTTGAATCCACATCCCCATAGGACTCTTCTCTCCTCACATCTTTTCTTTTACTCCCTGTCCCAGGATCTTGAAGATGAGAATGAAGAAGCCAGCATAGTCACCTGGGCTCCATCTGAAGGGTCAGAGGCAATAGAGGAGGCAGTGCCCAATGACCGTTCGCCGACACCCTCTGCTCGGCCCCCCTCACCACCCCTGTCCAGCTGGGAGCGAGTGTCGAGGCTAATGGAGGAGGATCCTGCCTTTCGTCGTGGCCGCCTTCGATGGCTTAAGCAGGAGCAGCTGCGGCTGCAGGGACTGCAGGGCTCTGGGGGTCGAGGTGGGGGACTGCGTAGGCCCCCAGCCCGCTTTGTGCCCCCCCACGACTGTAAGCTACGCTTTCCTTTCAAGAGCAACCCCCAGCACAGAGAGTCCTGGCCAGGGATGGGGAGTGTGGAGAGCTCCACTGCACCCCAACCTCCTGACGAGGTCACTGTCCCCCCAGCTGCCCCTGCCCGCAGGCCTCCGAGTCCCCGAAGATCCCACCGTCCCCGCAGGAATTCCCTGGATGGAGGGGGCCGATCCCGGGGAGGGAGTTCTACACAGACAGAACCCCAGCACTTCCAGCCCAAAAAGCACAATTACTATCCCCAGCAGCCACAACCTTACCCAGCCCAGCGGCCCCCAGGGCCCCGCTACCCACCGTACACTACTCCCCCACGAATGAGACGGCAGCGCTCAGCCCCGGACCTCAAAGAGAGTGGGGCGGCAGTGTGAGGCCCGCATGCTGGGCAGACAGGGCCTGGTGGGGCCCTTGCTGGGAGGACGATGTCAGACATGGTGCTTCCCTAGGAGCCCTGGGGCAGGGAGGCCAGAGGAGAGAGAAGGTCCGAGTAGGTGAAGAAGATGCTGAGTGACTGAGCTGGAGCCTGAGGGAAGGAAGCCGGCACGGAGCTGCCAGGAGAAACCAAAGTGAAAGAAGAGCGACAGGAAGCTGCCTCGGGGGCCACCCGCTGCAGGGGGTTCCTACAAACGCTGCTATGGGTGGGGTGGGGGGCTGAGGCCTGCATAGCCAGTGTTTGACTTTCTTTTTGAGTGGGTGCAAAGGGAAGAGAACCAAGAATGAGGTGGGTTCTCTCCCTCAGCCCTTGTCTGTCTGTCTGTCTGTGGTGGGTTTCTGTTTCCAGGGAGGCGTGGTGGGATCATGTCATTCCCCTCTCCTTCCAGGCCTCCTGCTATATTTGGGGGTTCTGTCTGGTTTGGCTGAAGTCTCATGAGAATGTGGGACCTCTTAATAAAGGATAGCAAACAGGGAGCTTGTGGCTGGTGTTTCCCTTGGGTTTTAATAGAGTTACAGGTTGAATGAGTAAAGTGTATTATTTTACCAAGTGTGAACTTTTAAATTATTTCTCCACATGTATGTCCCCACGCCATTGCTGTGAGCAGAGTCTCCTCCTGTTTCCGTAAGGTAAAGCTTGTCCCCTCTTCAGGATGCAGACCCCACTCTCATTTTTGCTTACCCATGATCTCTGCCGCAGTGGTGTATTCTCTGTCCTGTACAAGGTAGGAAGGGTCTGAGGGCAGCTGACAGTCATCAGCCTATCCGTCCCTGGCTGCTGGAGCACTCGGGCTTCTGCCTCATCGGATCATCTCACTTGTTTGAAAGGTTTCCAGAGTCTGTCTAGGGAGTGAAGGCCAGGCTCCCTGTACCCACTGTATGGTTTCATCCTGCCTTTACAGCATTTTATTTATTTTAATTATTTAACTTATTTTTCTGTGTATTGCAGGCTGTACTGCCTCTAACGAGTTGCTGGGATTACAGGCATGTACCACTTCATACAGCCTTAGCCCGATTCTTTTTTTTAATCCCTACCTCCCATACCTGGGATCTCAACTCATCTCCTCTCTATCACTTTACTTGTTTTTGTTGTTGTTGTTTTATTTTGATTTTTGAGACAGGGTCTCCCTATAGTCCCAGCTGGCCTGAAACTCACTCTGCAGACCAGGCTGGCCTTGAACTCACAGAGATAGCCTGCCTCTGCCTCCCAAGTGCTAGGATTAAAGGCGTTCATCAGCACGCCTGGTTTAGTCGCCATGTGGGTACTGGGAATCAAACCTGAGTCCTCTGCAAGAGCAGTTGGCACTCTTAACTGCTGAGCCATCTCTCCAGCCCCTATTTATTTACTAACACTATTTTGAGAGGGGGTCTCCCCTGTAGCCCAGGGTGGCCTTGAACAGAGATCTTTCCTGCCTCTGTCTCCCAAGTGCTGGGATTAAAGGTGTGATGCACTATGCCTGGCCCTTACAGCATTTTAAGAAACACTTTCTAGGGGCTGGAGAGATGGACCTAGTGGTTAAGAGTACTGGCTGCTCTTGCAGAGAACCATAGTTCAGCTTCTAACATCCACGTGGCAGCTAACAACTGGCTATAATTCTACTTCCAGGGGATCTGATTCCCTCTTCTGGCCTCCTTGGGCTTTGCCAGCATGTGGTGTACTTACGTGCAGACAAAACACAATATTTTTAATTTTTTTTTTTTGCTCTTTTTGAGACAGGTTTGAGACAGGGTCTCCCCTGTAGCCCCAGCTGTCCTGGAACTTGCTATATAGACCAGGCTGGCCTTGAACTCACAGAGATCCTCCTATCACTGCCTGCCAAGTGCTGGGGTCAAAAAGGCATGTGCCACCACAACTGGCCCAGAAAATAATGTGGTTGGTTGGTTGGTTGGTTGGTTGGTTGGTTGGTGTTTTTCGAGACAAGTCTCCCTGTAGCCCCAGCTAACCTGGAACTCACTGTAGACCAGGCTGGCCTTGAACTCACACAGATTCACCTGCCTCTACCTCCAAAGTGCTAGGATTAAAGGTGTGCACCACCACGCCCTGCTTTTTTTTTTTGAAGGATCACTTTCTAGGGGGCTGGAGAGATGGCTTAGTGGTTAAGAGCATTGGCTACTCTTGGGCAGAGCCTCTGGGTTAAGTTCCCATCACCCACATAGTGGGTAGTAATCTATAACTCCATTTCCAGAGGAATCTCATGCTCTGTTCTTGCCTCTGAAAGGTTTGTACATACATGCTACATTTATACATGCAGGTTTGTACACCCATGCTACACTTACACATGCAGGTTTGTACATACATGTTATACTTACACATGCAGGCAAAACACTCAAATGCATAAAATAAATTATAAAACATTTTAATCCCTTTCTTGCTAGGTGTGGTGGTGCGCTCCTGTAATGCGGCAGTTGGGAGGCTGAGGTGAGAGCATTGTCACAGCTTCAAAGCCAGCCTGGGCTATACAGCAAAACTCCATTTTAAGTTATTCCTTCCCATCCTCAAGAAATTGGTAAAATCTTTTTTTATTTTTTTTTTTTTTTTTTGTCTTTTTGAGACAGGGTCTCTGTAGCTCTGGCTGTCCTGGAACTCGCTATGTTGATGTTTTTTAATGTTCTGGTTTGATGCAGCAAACACACACAATGCCATGTGATAAAATATTTGCAGGACAGACTAGCTCTGCCCTAAGCTTGCCAATTCCTCGAGTCCTGTATCTTTATCTTATCAGGAAAACACTCATATTCACTTGAAAACTTGAGCTGTGACCCTAGTTAGCTTTCTTTTACTATGATAAAACACTGACCAAAACCAACTTGAGAAGGAAAGGGTTTATTTGACTTATAAGACCTGATCACAGTTCATCATTGAGAGAAGCCAGGACAGGAACCTGGAGGCAGGAACTGAAGCAGAGAGCACGGAGGAGTGCTGCCTACTGTCTTGTTCCTCTGGCCTATGCTCAGCCAGCTTTCTTACACAACCCAGGACCACCCCTTCTGCATCACTCAGCAATCAAGAAAAATGCCTCGTAGATGTGGTCAGAGGCCAGTCTGGTAGAGAAAATTCCCCAATTGAGGTTCCCTCTTCCTAGTGTAAGTAGCCAAACTATAGATACTCCCAACTGTAGCCGAACCAGGGCTGTGGACCAGAATTTGGTTTGCAATTAATTTCTGCATCCTGACATAGGCTACTTCATTTTAACACCTTTGGTGGCCAGGTCTCTAGAAACCCATTGACCATGATCCAGGATTTGGAATGTAAGGAATAGTTTTGTGGTGATGTTTGCTTTAGCAGTTTATAATCTGGCTGGGGAGTCTAGGTGGGAACAAGAAAATGATAGGATACAAAGTCCTCTGCAGGTCAGAGCAAACCATGGTAGTGTTGTGTGTGTCAGGCAAGATGGTAAAGATGGCTTCCTAGTTTCAGATACTACTGAATTATTTTTCCCATTAGCAGATCAGAAGGAGTTAACTGTGTAAAATTGAGTTAGCTAAAGCAAGCCTGGTTTCCATGACTACCTCTACAACACACCCTCCTACCTTAACCACAAGAGCACATTTCCTGCTATTCTGCCCCTGACTTTCCAGTTCCCAGAGCTGCTTGATGTCAAGATGAACTTTCCCAGTCCTGAGGGGCGCATTCTACTTCCCCAAGGAGTACATTCCACTTCCCCAAGGGGCTTCATGCTCCTTAACCACAACTGATCAGCTTAAAGTTCACCACTGCTTGCATTGTGTTTCTATAGCTTCACAAAATTCCCCTGGTTTGCGGTTTTTCCCTTTAAAAACTCTCTGTAGCAAACAGTCAGGGTGGCACTCTTCCCTGTGTGGAATGAGTTGCATCCCTAGTGCACCAGCTTTCTTAATTGGCATTTCTTTTAAATAAATTGTGTTTCAAAGACTGAATCCTGGGCTTCTCTGTGCAATTTTTGGACCCAACATTTGGGGGCTTGTCCTGAGATCGCAAAGACTCCAAGCCCAGCCAATTTCCTGTCCCTGAGTGCCAGCCTGCTACCTCATTCTGAGGTAAGATTTCTGCTTTCTTTTCAAGCTAAGTGGACGGTTCAAGTCCATCCCTCCTAGTTCTGATCACATTCTGGTTCTGCTTGGTCTAGACTTCTGGGTGATGTGTAGAGAAACTAGACAGAGTATTGTTCCCCAAGTCTGGGGAGAGGGGATGCCCCGAATCTCCAGTGGGCCGTGAGACGACGGTTCAACCCTTCAGATCTGGGGAAGCCACTCGCCTGAGTGGCTTTCCGCTGTGTGGCACTTCCTGTCTGGCGTGCAGCACTGTTTCCTGCCCTCATGTGCTTTCTGTCCGCCACTGGCTGGCCAGCATTCCACTCTTTTTACCAGCCCAGGGCCCCCAGACCAAGCCCTCTATATCACTGCTTGGCAAACTCTCCTTTCATGCATGCCACCATGGCTGAAACTCCCCCGGCTCCCCTCTGCCTTGTGCCAGCATGTGCACACAAATGGCCCCAGACTGTCAAGCCCTAAGCAGCCAGAGCTGTCACTGCTCCATTCCTCCAGAAATACAAGACCCATCATAGTGAGATGCCAGGCAGCTGACCTCACTTAAAGAGGACTGTTAGTTTAGGTGGAACAGCCATTTAGTGAAATCAACCCAACATTTGGGGCCTTTAAGTACAACAGTGATTTAATGGAGTTAACTAAAAAATGTCTTAAACTCTAAATGATTGTGTGTGAATGTGACAATGAAAATTAATGGTTCAACAGCCCTACACAGCCAAGGACAACTTTAGGCTAAGGTATGCAGCAGATCAGGGCACTGAGAACTTTCTGTGCCTTGACATCAAAGTTAGTCTATGAGATTAAAAAAGGGGGGGCAGGGGGACTTCCCACTGTCCAGATTTAAAGGATACATTGGCCGGGCGTGGTGGCGCACACCTGTAATCCCAGCACTCCGGAGGCAGAGGCAGGCGGATCTCTGTGAGTTCAAGGCCATCCTGGTCTACAGAGTGAGCTCCAGGCCAACTGGGACTAAAAGGGAGACCCTGTCTCCAAAATACAAAAAACAAACAAAAAAAAAACTGGAAATTCTCCATGAAGGAGATGGGCACTCCAGATGTGTGCATTGATACCAGGCTCAACAAAACTGTCTGGGCCAAAGGAATAAGGAATGTTCCATATCATATCTGTGTTCGATTGTCCAGAAAACATGAGGATGAGGATTCAAACAAGCTGTATACTTTGGTGACCTATGTCCCCGTTACCACATTTAAAAATCTATAGACAGTCAATGTGGATGAGAGCTAACTGCTAAGAGTCAAATAAAGTTATAAAACTGCCCAAAAAATTTATGTATATTTTTTTGAGACAGGGTCTCTCTGTATCCCCAGCTGGCCTGGAACTCACTATGTAGACCAGGCTGGCCTCAATTTTACAGAGCCTGCTTCTAGTTCCTGAGTGCTAGGATTAAAGGTGTGTGCCACCGTGCCCACATAAAAAAAATTACAATTATTTTGAGACAAGGTCTGTGCAATCTAGATTGACCTCATGTTTATGATCTTCCTCCCTTAACCTCCCAAATTCTGGGAATATAGGTATGCACTACCATGCCCAGCATTTATTTATTTATTTATTTATTATTGTATTTTTGTTTTTTGTTTTTTTTTAAATTTTTATTTATTTATTTATTTTTATGTGTATGAATGTATTGTCTGCATGCAGGTCTGCGCACCCGTGTCGTGCGATGCCGCGGAGGTCAGAAGACGGTCTCGGATTCCCCTGGAACTGGAGTTCTCCTGGAACCAGAGTCACAGACGGTTCTCAGCTGCCATGTGGGTGCTGGGGATTGAACCCGGGTCCTCTGCAAGAGCGGTCGTCGCTCTTAACCGCTAGGCCATCCCTCCAGCCCTATTATCGTATTTTTGAAACAGAGTCTCCCTTTAGTCCCAGCTGGCCTGGAGCTCTCTATGTCAACCAGGCTGGCCTTGAAGTCACAGAGATCTGCCTGCCTCTGCCACCTGAGTGCTAGGATTAAAGGCATGCGCCACCACACCTGGCCACTATTTATTTTGTTTGTTTTTAAGACAGAGTTTCACAAACACTCCTTAAGGGATTTCAGACATGGGCCAAATAACCACAGACGCTGCTGTGGGTTTTAGATGCTTTATTACACACACACACAAACAAATACACATAAGTTATAGCTACCAATCAGTCTTCAAGGAGTACACAATCCAGTTTTGGTCAAGGGCCAGCCAGTGCTACTTAGTGAGACTGTTTGAAAACAAAACAAGGGCCGGGCGTGGTGGCGCACGCCTTTAATCCTAGCACTTGGGAGGCAGAGGCAGGCGGATCTTTGTGAGTTCAAGGCCAGCCTGGTCTACAGAGTGAGTTCCAGGACAGCTGGGGCTACAGGGAGACCCTGTCTCGAAACGACAAAAAAGAAAAAGAAAACAAAAGCAGCTCTGGCTACCTGGTTGAAGGTGGCGTGGTGTTCATTTCTCCAAGTCGAAGACCTTGGTATGCATATTCTCATTCCATTATCCACTGTCATTCTTGAAAGTCAAGAGGAGGTTATGGCATCCTCTGGATGGGGTGTGTCATCGAAGTGTCTGTCCACCAGATGTGAGTTGTAGAAACTGCTTCTCATCTTTAAACAATCTCACACACGTAGGCTCTGATATTAAGCTGCCGTGTCTCTGCTGGCCTCCCCATGGACTTCCCCTCAGTTCCACTTCCTTCCCTTGGTTGGTCCTCCCTTTTTCCTTCCTTCTGGAGAACTGCTGTTTTCAGGTACCTGGGAAAGTCTTGCCTGGAGCTCCAATAGCTCCTAGGCTGTAGCTGGGTTCTAGTCTGGTGCCCAGACCTGGATTCTGGACTGAAAAGTTCTCAGGCCAGCATGCTGGAATACTAGGGAAGGGTCCTGGGTCATTGCTGCAGTGAGCCTCCTATAAAGGCCATTAAAGCTTTTTGTTTGTAAGTGACGGTGGGAACTGTTCTGGGTTATTTGCAGAGCCTTCTCAGCTGAAGAGAAGCAGCTCTCCTTTCAAATCCCGGCCCCTTCACTTCTGGGTAAGAAACTTCCAAACTTTCATGCAGTAAGAAACTTTGGCTCTCACTGGCCTGGCTCAGTTACCTGTGCTACTCTGGGTAAATTACAATCTCTGGGCCTCTGTCAAAGAGGTCTAATAACTCAATGGAGCTGTTGAGAAATAAATCTTGGGAAAAAAGGAAGGTGCCACAAAAAGAGGTCAGGCCCAAAGGACACCATGCCCCCTCTGTGAGCTCAACCCTTCTCAAACACAAGAGACTCGCCCAACCACCATCCCCCAAACTACCAAGCCCAGTGGTTCCACCGTTTTCCGCCAGGGGGAAGAACAGGCACAGGTTCCCTGGAATGCTTTTTTTTTCGTGCGTGTTCACAGAGCACAGAACAGAGTGCAGGTGTGCGCTCCCTTGTGTACGGCCAGTACGCCTGTGAATCTGAATGGGGGTGGGGGGGCGGTGTGCAGCGAGAAGTGCATACACGCACAGAAGGTCGTGCTCATGCCTAGCGAGACCAGGATTTCCGTCTTGGAAGGCTGGATGTGGAGCTGACCGGAAGGAAAGGAATGGGGCTTTGTGGGCGTTCTTCCGCCTGCACCAGTCTTCACCTTTGTTATTAAAGAGAAAACCTAATTCCCTTCGGCGGTCCAGTTTCTTCCCCCGAATAAATGCTCTTGAACATCAAAAAGGTGGAAGATCAGTCTACCTTAGTGGAAAGTGCCCACCAATCCGAAGAGGTTTTGAACTGGGGGTTGTTTTGTTTGAAATTTAACGAATAAAACTAGAAGGAACAAAAAATCGAAGTAATCTGTCCTAACCCCAAAGTAGCCATTGCTTTCTCCTGAAAATTAGTCTTAAAACGTTTGTTCAACAAGTATGTATGTATGTATCTGTTTTGAGATAGGATCTCATGTAAGCTGGCCTTGAACTAGCTATGTAGTTGAGGTTGGGTTTGAATTCTGGATCCTTCTGCTTCCACCTCCCAAGTGGTGGCCTGCATCACCATGCCTGACAACAAGTGTTTATTGAACACCACTTTATAGTAAGCTCCCAGCACTGTAAGTTTGTGAGGGGACAACAGAAGGAAAAGAGGGAAGATCAGGAGACAGGATCCTCAGGAGGTGCATGTCAGTGTATCCCTGGGCTGAGGACGTAGCTCAGTCAGTAGAGAGCTTGCCTGGCATAAGCAAAGCCCTGGGGTTGATGTCAAGTACTGCATAAACCTAGCATGGCGGTGCATGTCTGTAATCCCATTCCCATTCTGAATCCACCAGCATTTTGACTGCTAAATGAGGACAGTCTTAGGGCCCCAAACTCTCTTATTCCTTCTCTAAGAATTGCTATGCTCTTAGATGCTCTGAGGGTGGGCTGATCTGCAAGCATAACCTTAGGGAGTCTGCCCACCAAGAAGCACAGGGACCCTCCAGGTGAGAAGGTTCTGCACTGTAGCAAGTTAGATCCTTGGTTATTCCTCTCCTCCTCCTGGCCTTCCCACCCTGTCCCTATCACCTGCTCTTTAATAAAAAATTCAAGGTTGTAGGCACTTGCCACTGAAACCTACCTGTCTTCTTTTCAGCCCTCAGATCTCATTGAAGAACAAATTTGATTACTAGGCACAGCAGGGCCCAATGATGTTCTTCATTAAGTATCCATCCCTCAGTGGGCCCCACATACAAGGAGCTCTTAGAATCCAACAAATCAGGGACTGGAGAGATAGCCTAGCAGATAAGAGCACCGACGCTCTTGCAGAGCACCCAGGTTCGATCCCCAGCACCCACATGGCGGCTAAGAACAGGCTGTAACTCCAATTCCAGGAGAACTCCAGTTCCAGGGGAATCCGAGACCCTCTTCTGACCTCCGCGGCATTGCACGACACGGGTGCACAGACCTGCATACAGACAGTACATTCATACACATACAAAGATAAAAAAAAAAAACAAAAAAAAAAAAAAAAATAAAAAAAAAAAAAATAGAGTCTGCTCCATGGCTCCCCTCTTGTGGGCCCTGTCAGCCCTGGCCTTCCTAGCTTCGCCTCCCTTCAGCCACAGAGCTCCATTACCAACTGCATAGTGCTCCCTGGTCTCAAACTCACTCCACAAGTACCTGCACTTTATAATTTTTCTTTCCCTCTTCTGCAAGGTCACTTCACTCCTGACTTCTCACTTTC
>VZQC01003946.1:6919-22803 GCA_009823505.1 Rhizomys pruinosus | reverse complement strand
GAGAGCTGGAGGGGCTGGAGAGGAAGGGAGAAGGTATACCAGCCACCGGGTCAGAGAAGCAGAGCACAGGCAGTTCGGGAAGGAGAAGCAGGGCTCTCTTGTTCCTGTTACCCATAGCTGTCACTACACTGATGCTGGTCACAAGGAGGCCTTTGCCTGCTTTCCTGCTTCCAACACCAATAATTAATTTCTCTGATTAGTTCGGGCCTTGGACGCAGATGGCCTAGCTCGGTTAATGAGCGCGATGTCTCTTGCAGAGGACCCAGTTGGCTCCCCAGCATTCCCACATGGCGCGAACCGAACTCGTTTCTGACAACTCCGCAATTCCAGGAGAACTCCAGTCCAGGGGAATCCGACACCCTCTTCTGACCCTACCGCCGTTATTTGCACGATTCACGGTCACCGTGCACCAGAACTTGCATGCAGACCAGCTACATTCTACACATACGGAAATATTAATTTAATTAAAAATAATAATTTCTCTTGTTTCTTAGAATTGTTCCTGTTTTTTTTTTTTTATATTTTTTTTTTTGGTCTTTTTCGGTAGACAAGGCGATCTTTCCCTGTAGGACCTCCAGCTGTCCTGGAATCCATTCTGTAGCATCAGGTCGGCCCGCTCAAACTCACAAAGATCTGTCCTGACCTCTACCTCCAAGTGCTAGGATTTTAAGGCGTGCCAACCTCCCCGCGGCCCGGACCACACCCCCCCCCCCTGGCCACCCCCCCCCACCCCTCGGGGCGGAGCACGAAAATTGTCCCTGTTTTAAGGTTACGGACTGTCACTGCATTTCTTTTACCAAAAATTACACTGAAGGGAAAGGGAGTGTTCCTCAGCCCTGCTTTCTTTCAAAAGAGGTGGTATGAACTACGCGACGACTCCCTCCCATCCCCATATGTGGTGCTAGGCAGTTTTGTAGGTAACTCCTGCCCTTCTGTTGTGGGCCAAGAGGTAGGGATGGCTCAGTCTGCTTGAGCAAAGCAATTGTTTTTCCATATAGACCGTTGCTTAATCTCCTTTGGGTGTAAGCAATACTGTAGTGAAATTTCTGTTCTGACAAATGGTAAGATTCTCCGGTGAGGAATTTGAGAGGTATGCATATTCCTGCTTGCTGTACAGTTTTGTAAGGGGGAAGAAGAAGGAAAGAGATTTGGAAAGTTTACCCATGTGTCCTAGAGCTGCTTTTGTCTTTTGCTGAAATTGAACCTTAGGCATTTGACTAAATTATTGAAAAGACAGCACGGAAGAGCCATACAAGACTGGAGCATTGGTGGCTCGTTGAGTTTGCAAAACAAGCACTTGATTGAAGACTGAGGACAGGGAGGAATAGCCCTGAGATTTAGAAAGATTACTCAATAGAATAGAGGCTGGGCTATAGAACACTTCCAGTCCAGACTAAGAGAGGCTTGCGGCAGAGTGAAGCACTTGATACTCAAAAAAAGGCAAACGAAGAAGCAATTCGTTTAAAAAAATTTTTTTATTATTTTATTTATTCTGTATGTTATGAAATGTAACTGTCTGCATGCAAGTCTGTGCACCCGTGTCGTGCAACGCCGCGGAGTTCAGAAGAGGGTCTCAGATTCCCCTGGAACTGGAGTTCTCCTGGAATTGGAGCTTCAGACAGTTCTTAGCCGCCATGTGGGTGCTGGGGATCGAACCCGGGTCCTCTGTAAGAGCGGTCGGCGCTCTTAACCGCTAGGCCATCTCTCCAGCCCGCAATTCCGTTTTTTAAAATTAATTTGGCCCTTTCTCTTTTCTAAATTTATTAATTTTTTTTATATAAAATTTTATTTATTTCTGTATGTGTATCAATGTACTGTCTGCATGCAGGTTTGTGCACCCGTGTCGTACAATGCCGCGGAGGTCAGAAGAGGATCTCAGATTCCCCTGCAACTGGAGTTCTCCTGGAACCGGAGTTTCAGACGGCTCTCGGCCGCCATGTGGGTGCTGGGGATCGAACCCGGGTCCTCTGTAAAAGCGGTCGGCGCTCTTAACTGCTAGGCCATCTCTCCAGCCCCCTTATTTATTATTTTTTATGTGTATTGAGTGTACTGTCTGCATGTAGGTTGGTGCACCCATGTCGTGCAATGCCTTGGAGGTCAGAAGAGGGTGTCGGATTCCTCTGGAACTGGAGTTAAAGACGGTTCTTAGCCGCCATGTGGGTGCTGGGAATCAAATCTGAGTCCTCTGCAAGAGCAGTCGGTGCTCTTGGGGCTGGAGAGATGTCCTAGTGGTTAAGAGCGCTGACTGCTCTTGCAGAAGACCCGGGTTCGATCTCCAGCACCCACATGGTGGCTGAGAACTGTCTATAGCTCCAATTCCTGAACTCCAGTTCCAGGAGAATCCGACGCCCTCTTCTGACCACCTCGGTATTGCACGACATGGGTGCACAAACCTCCATGCAGACAATACATTCACACACATAAATAAATAAATAAAATAAAATAAAAAAATTATAAAAAAAGAGCAGTCGGTGCTCTTAACTGCTGAGCCATCTCTCCAGCCCAAGAAGAAGCAATTCCAAAGCTAGGCACACACCTGTAATCTTAGCACTTAGGAGGCCAAGACGGGAGAATTACTGCAAATTCAAGATCGGCATGGGCTACATAGTGAGATCAGCCTAGGTGACATACATGGCAAGACGGCGTCTCAAAAATATTAACAATTTCAACATATTTTGCATCCCATTTTAGTGAAAAACCTACAGTGGCAAAGCTCTTCAGACAGAAGGGAGAAGCGGGGATCCGAGCTGGGATGGATGGTGACTGCAAATGTACAAGGTACAGGGTTTCTCTGGTGGATGACATGTTCTGAAATTAGATACAGTGCTAACTGCATAATTCTCTAAAACTGTTGGACTTTAGTTTAGTTTAATATGTGGATTGTTTCTCCAAAAATCTATTAAATATAAATCTTTCCTTCCCTAGAAGCAAAGGAAAAAGCCATTCCAACTCTAGATTAGTTAAAGAGGAAAATGTCTCCACTGAAGGAGAAGTTGATGAAGGAAGATTGTGAGCCTTTGATTGTTCAGCGTGGGTGATGAGTAGGTAGGCATTCCTCATAACGCTCTCTACTACTTTGATATATGTTTGGAATGTCACATAATAACATATTAAGTGAGGTTTTTTGTTTGTTTATTTGTTTGTTTGTTTGAGACATGGTCTATCTGTAGTCCCACCTGGCCTGGAATTCACTATGTAGACCAGGCTGGCCTCAATCTCACAGAAATCCACCAGCTTCTGTCTCCCAAGTGCTAGGAATTAAAGGCATGCACCACCACACCTGGCATGTTAAATGAATTAAAAAGCAAACTTAAAACACACAAGCTGGGCTGGAGAGATAGCCTAGCGGTTAGGAGCACTGACTGCTCTTGCAGAGGACCTGGGTTCGATCCCCAGCACCCACATGGTGGCTAAGAACCGTCTGTAACTCCAATTCCAGGAGAACTCCAGTTCCAGGGGAATCTGACACCCTCTTCTGACCTCCGAGGCATTGCACAACATGGGTGCACAAACCTACATGCAGACAGTACATTCATACACTTACAAAAATAAATTAAATAGAAAAAAATGAATGTAAAAGGAAAAAATAATCAATGAAAAAAAAACAAACAAAAAACAAAAAAAAAACACACAAGCTACCTAAAAACATGTGAGAAGAGAAAGGTCAGAAATAGATGATGGTAACAGTTTAAACACATTTACCCACACCAGAAGGAAGGATTGCCACAATTTTCAGAAAAGAAGTCTGGTTTGGGGCATTTATTTATTTATTTTTTTATTTTTCTTGTGCATGAATGTACTGTCTGCATGTAGGTTTGTGCACCCATGTCGTACAATGCCACGGAGGTCAGAAGAGGGCGTTGGAGTTAAAGACGGTTCTCAGTCACCATGTGGGTGCTGGGGATCGAACCCGGATCCTCTGCAAGAGCAGTCGGTGCTCTTAACCGCTAGGCCATCTCTCCAGCCCTGGTTTGGGGCATTTAAACCAGACCAACTGGTACCAAGAAATCTAGAATGTCCATAATTGATCATTTACATCCTCAATAATATCTTTTCCTGGAGTCAGGGAGATGGCTCAGCAGGTAAAAGCACTTGTGCAAGTCTGAAGACCTGAGTTCAGATCCCTGGAACCATATAAGAAAAGTTGGACAGGGGGCTGGAGGGATGGCTTGACAGTTAAGAACACTGGCTCTTCTTGCAGAGGACCCGGGTTCAATTTACAGCATCCACATGATGGCTAACAACCATCTGTGACCTCTGAGGGCATTGCAAGACCCGGGTCTGCTTACTTACATGCAGACAATATGTTCATACATGTAAAATAAAAATAATAAATAAAATATTTGCTGGGTGTGATGGTGCATGCCTTTAATCCCAGCACTCAGGAGCCAGAGGCAGGTGGATCTCTGTGAGTTCAAGGCCAGCCTGGTCTACATAGTGAGTTCCAGGCCAGCTGGGGCTACAGTCTCAAAAAGACAAAAAAAAAAAATTGGACAGGGTGCAGGTGTCTATACTCCCAGCACTTCTATGACAAGATGGGAGGCAGGGGAGGAGACTTTCCCCCCCCAAGAAGCTTGTAGGCCAGCGAGGCTGAGGAGTGGAGAGAAGCCCTCCTCAACAGACATGAAGAGAAAGCAGCACCGAAGGTTGCCCGCCGGCCTCTCCACCCTCGATGTGGCCTGTGCACACCCTCACGAGCAAACATGCACATACACATATACAGGAATAAATAAATAAATATTAAAAATAATCTGCCCGGCTATCCAGTCCCTTATAAAGCCCAGGAGGTTAAGCCCTAGATCCCAGTCAGTGTCAGCTGAATTCAGTCAACTTGCCTATGTTGATTACTCCAGGCTGAGAAAAAAAACCCTTATTTGGTCATTGTTCAGGTTTTCAGGGTCTGTTGGCTGAAGACCAAGGCCAAGACTCAAACCCAAAGCCCAGGCTCAGTCTGCAGCTCCAGATGCAGCTCTGGGTATGGCTCAGGTTCACAAAAGAACCAGGCTTCCACAAAGACCCTTTAATAAAGTCCCTCCTCCTTCCTTCCCTTCCCTTCTCTTCTCTCTCTCCTTTCTCTCTCTGTCTCTCTCTGACTTTCCCTACCTAAATGTTTACATTAAAAAATTTTTAGAAAACAAATATTTGGATTAGGAAAGTTAAGAAATCTGATCTTGGACTACAGGTCCTATTCAGCAGAAGCACCGCCCTCCCCTGTTCCCGTGATGGCATTCTCACCTGTCCAGGCTCAGCTCAGGAAGCCCCTCCGGTAAGAATAGATAAGATGGGAAAAGATAGACGTCAGAGACAGGGCTTAGAAGTGTGGAAATGATAAAGATTGCCTTACAATATATGTGCGTATGTGCATACATGCATGTGGGTAGAAGACTTATTTAATACATAATTGTCTGTGGAAATACAAGTCCTACTAAACATAGACAAGAGTACTCTCCCTGATACATAATCAAAGAACGGCAAATCAAACCACTAATGTGATACCATTTATTAACCACAGAGAGGAAAAAAGTATCTGACAGATATTTTGGTTGGTTAGAATTCAGTGAGTCTCCAATCCTGCTGGTGCCAATTGGTAGATGACAGAGGTTAAATTACCAGAAGATGAAATGAGGCACTAGGTAGATAGTCACAGGGCCCTGTTCAACGGTGTTCTGATTTTGGCCGTTTTTTTATTGGGTGAAAGGGTTAGCTATAGTCAAGGCAGACTGCCAAGATTCTTAAACAGCGATCCAATCTGCTCTGTCCTTCCACAGGCAGGTGTGTCCTTAAGCCAGTGTTAAAAAAATGAACCTTGGAACTGAAACATAGAGCAACTACCTGTGAGCCAAGAAAACAAAGTACACCATGGCTGTAGAGATTTGTAAGCAAACTACAGGGCACACCAGGACAGAGGAGGCCAAAAATCTAGTCCTGGCTTTGGGTTAGCTCTTGGTTTGGATATTTAACTGAGCCGTGAGGAGAATTCCAGTTTTCTGTGCCTTAGTTGGTATCTAAAAGATTGAACTCACTGATTTTTAATTAATTAATTAATTAATTTTGGTATTTTTGAGACAGGGTCTCCTTTCAGTCCCAGCTGGCCTGGAGCTCACTCTGTAGACCAGGCTGGCCTTGAACTCATGGAGATCCGCCTGCTTCTGCCTCCCAAGTGCTGGGATTAAAGGCATGTGCCACCACACCCAGCTGAACTCACTGATTTTTTTTTTTTAAAAGACTTATTTATTTATTTTATTATTTTTTTAGACTTCCTTCCTTCCTTCCTTCCTTCCTTCCTTTCTTTCTTTCTCTCTTTCTTTCTTTCTTTCTGTGTATGAATGTACTGTCTGCATGTAGGTTTGTGCACCCATGTTGTGCAATGCCTTGGAGGTCAGAAGAGGGTGTCGGATTCCCCTGGAACTGGGTTAAAGATGGTTCTTAGCTGCCATGTGGGTGCTGGGGATCGAACCCGGGTCCTCTGCAAGAGCAGTTGGTGCTCTTAACTGCTGAGCCATCTCTCCAGCCCCTATTTATTTTATTTTTTGAGACAGGATTTCTCTGTAGCCCCAGCCAGCCTGAAACTCACTATGTGGACCAGGCTAGCCTTGAACTCACAGAGGTCTGCCTGCCTCAGCCTCTGCCTCTGCCTCTCCAGTACTAGAATTCAAAGTGTGCACCACCATGCCTGGCCAAAGATTTATTTTATTTTTCTTTAGGTGTGACTGTGTGTGCATATGTCATTGTGTGTGGGTGGGGATCCTCTGGAGCTGGAGTTACACAGGTGGTTGTGAGATGCTACACATGGGTTCTGGGAAACAACTTAAAGGCCTCTCTAAGAACAGCAATGTTCTCCAATCCTGAGCCATCTCTCTAGCCCCACTCACTGATAACAGTTTTTAAAGTTGGTGTGTATGTGCATGCATGCATGCGTGCATGCATGTGTGCGTACGTGTAGGATATGTGTGTGTTCAAAGAATAACTTTCAGAGCCAGGTGTGTTGGTGCATGCCTGTAATCCCAGCACTAGGGAGGCAGAAGCAAGCGGATCTCTGTGAGTTCAAGGCCAGCCTGATCTACAAAGTGAGTTCCAGGGCAGCTGGGGCTACTGGGAGACTCTGTCTCAAAAAGACCAAAAATAAATAAATAAATAAATAAATAAATAAATAAATAAATAAATAAATAAAACAAAATAAAATAAAATAAAATAAAATAAAAAATTTTCAGGAGTTGTTTTTTTTCCTTCCACCCGTTGAGCCAGGCTTTGTCTTGTTTATACTGTTGGGCTTCATAAACCAGGTTGGCTGACTTAGGGGCTTTTGGATGAGTCTCCTGTCTCTGCCTCTCATCTTGCCATAGGAGTAATGGGTTATAGATGCATGGCACCGCATCCAGCTTTTTATGTGGATTCTGGGGATCCAAACTCAAGTTGTCAGGTCTGTACAATGAGCCGCTTTACCTATTGAGCCATCTCTCTGGCTTGGACTCACCGTTTTTTGTTTTGTTTTGTTTGTTTGTTTGTTTGTTTGTTTGTTTTTGAGACAGGATCTCCCTATAGCCCCAGCTGTCCTGAAACTCACTACTCACTATGTACACCAGGCTGGTCTTGAACTCACAGAGATTTTCCTGTCTCTACCTCCCTGAGTGCTGGGATTAGAGGCATGTGCCACCATGCCTGACAGACTCACTGATTTTTTTTTTTAATTTTATTTATTTCTGTATGTGTATGAATGTACTGTCTGCATGCAGGTTTGTGCACCCGTGTTGTGCAATACCGCGGAGGTCAGAAGAGGGTCTCAGATTCCCCTGGAACTGGAGTTCTCCTGGAATTGGAGTTTCAGACGGTTCTCGGCCGCCATGTGGGTGCTGGGGATCAAACCTGGGTCCTCTGTAAGAGCGGTCGGCACTCTTAACCGCTAGGCCATCTCTCCAGCCCGACTCACTGATTTTTAACTGATGCTATTATTTTGCATGTGAGTGTGTGGTGGTGCTGGCACTTGATTAGAAGGCTTCACTCATGTTAAGCATTGCTACTGAGCTGCATAACTAGCCAAAGAATTACTAATTTATACCTCTATAATAATGGCTTTAAAGCTTTAAAAGGTTCACAGTATTTAACAAAGGAATCACAGTTGGCCAAGACAAGTTAGGAATTCTGAGCAGGAAAGAATGCAGGAAACTGTTGGTGTCAGCCCACAGACAACCAGACTTGGTCACTAATTACTAGAAGATATCCTTTGGGGGTCTCATACCTGTACTTAGGGAGGACTTTGCCTGGATTTGTAGGACTACAGTGGCCAGGGGGGCAAGAGCCAGGGTAATATGAGTTATATCAGCATGCCCAAACCTAAATCTCGTTATACTTCTTACCCACACTTCTTACCTGCTAATTGTGCCACCCTCTTTCCAGCCACCCTGTCTCCAGACTTAGTATGATCCTGATTCCTTGCCTCTTTTGTCTGGTTATAGCAATCACTTATTGCTTGTTCATTCAGGATCTTCTGCAGCTCCCATTCATACTTTCTCATCTGCTCAGTACATTCAATAGCACTTACTGCACTGATCATTCAACATGGGTGTGCCTATCTTGACTTAGCTAGTGTGTAACTCCTCTAAGCAAGGACACCATCGCATACCTATTTATGTCTTCCCCAGTGGCTCCCTGACAACCTTGTAGATCACCATATGTCCTTAGTCTCTATGCTTGTGGACCAAGATAGTATTTTTATAGCTTCTGGGGGTAGAGCAGCAAATAAAAACAGAAAACAGCTAAGCATTGTGGTGCATGCCTTGTAATCTCAGCATTTGAGAGATTGGGGTAGAAAAATCACTGTGAGTTGGAGGCCAGCCTGGGCTACATAGTGAATTCAAGGCCAGTTTAGGCTTATATTGAAAACCTGTTTCAAAACTGTAACAAGGGGCTGGAGAGATGACCTAGCAGTTAAGAGCACCGACTGCTCTTGCAGAGGACCCAGGTTTGAATCCCAGCATTCACATGGCGGCTGAGAACCATCTTTAACTCCAGTTTCAGGGGAATCCGACACCCTCTTCTGACCTCCACAGCATCACAAACCTACATGCAGACAGTACATTCATACACATGCAAAAATAAATAAATAAATAACTTATAAAAAACTATTAAAAAACTTAAACAAGAGCAATAACAACAACAACCACTTTTTTTTTTTTTTTTTTTTTTTTTGGTAATTTTTTGAGACAGGGTCTCCCTGTAGTCCCAGCTGTCCTGGAACTCACTCTGTAGACCAGGCTGTCTTTGAACTCACAAAGATCCGCCTGCCTCTGCCTCCCAAGTGCTAGGATTAAAGGCGTGCGCCACCACGCCCAGCCAACAACCACTTCTTTCATTTGAAAAGAGATTCTCTGGGGCATCCTGATGGAGTGGAGCTGTCTAGAGAAGTGTGTTTCCAGGTTTAGCCTGGAAGGACTAGAGTCTGCTGCAGCTACAGTTTAAGGGAGCCAGGCTACATCTCAAGCTAGCAGCAGGGTTTGGCATCACCCACATGGTGCATACCACTTTGTAGGCATGCAAAATGCAAGTGTCATGGATTCGTGGAGGCTTGCACCAAGGTTTTAGAAAGCTGCCGAGGCCAGGCCATGTGTGCCATGATCAGATTCCCTGCACTTGGAAAGTTGAGGTGAGAGAATTGAGAGTTAAAGCCCATTATGAGCTGGTAGGGAGTTACAGAGCAGCCTAAGTACACAATGTGTCCTGAGCTCTTCAGCAGGCTGTGTGGAAAGCTGACAAAGTGAAGCTTAAGTTGCAGTGGAAACCCCAGGATACAGGAGATGCCAGAAATAGAGCACATTGCCTAAAAGCTTTAGACCCAAGTAGAGCCAGTTCAAGAGGGAGGCCGTTATTGGCACAGACAGTACATATGGAAGAACTGGGCTACCTAAGCCCAGCAGAGCCCAGATGATTCTAGCCCGGATGAGCCCTAAATGCTAGATGTAGAGCCACAGGGTTTGGGTTTTGCCCTGCTGGGTTTCAACTTGCTTTGGTCAGAACTTTCCCTATTGTGCCCCTATTCTTCCCCCACACTTTTTTGTTTTGTTTTGTTTTGTTTTTGACATAGGGTCTTCCTGTAGCCTCAGCTGGCCTGGAACTCACTATGTAGATCAGGCTGGCCTCGATTTCATAGAGATCCTCCTGCCTCCGCTTCCTGAGTGCTGGGATTAAAGGCATGTGTTACCATGCCTGGCAATTTTTCCCTTTTGGAATGAGAATGTTTACCACGTGCCGTCGTGTGTTGGAAATATCAGCAGATAGGCCCATGTGCCACCTCAGCTGAGAGCCACTCCTGCTGCCTTTTGCATCTATATCTTGAGATGGACTATATCTTCAAAATAAACCTTTCCTTCCTTAAAAAAAGAATATTTACAATGAGAATTTAGGGCTCATTAGATATTGTTAAATTTATAGTGGAGGGGGCTGGAGAGATGGCCTAGCGGTTAAAAGCACCGACTGCTCTTGCAGAAGACCCGGGTTTGATCCCCAGCACCCACATGGCGGCTGAGAACTGTCTTTAACTCCAGTTCCAGGGGAATCCGACACCCTCTTCTGACCTCCGAGGCATTGCACAACATGGGTGCACCAACCTACATGCAGACAGTACAGTCATACACATACAAAATAAAAAAAAATAAAGTAAATATATACTGGAAAGAAATACTGCAAGTAAAGAATGTGGAATATTCTTCAAGTGTCTATTTTGAGTGTTCAGTGTCAGAGAATCACAGTGAAGAGGTAGAATGGATGTAGAAAATGTATACAGTGTTCAGCACCAGAGGACTTAATAGGGAGAACATTGAGTATGGAAGAGTTTTTAGCTTCGGTCTTATTCATATCAGAGATCTCACACTCTATGAAAATCTCTATGAATGTAAGGAAACACCTAGACATGAGTCAGCCTTACTGAGGATCTTATTTTGGAAAAGGAATGTTTTCACTGTAATAATTGCAGGAAAGACTTTCTTCAGGACTCATGCCTTATGCCACATCACTGAATCATTCAGGGGAGAACCCCTCCCACTTACTGAACATGGCAAAGTCTTTCATTAGAACTTGAATCTTACTCCCCATCAAATTGACTCTGAGGGTAAACATTGTAACTATCATAAATGTTGTAATTCCTTCAATTATACTTTTTTCCACCCCAGAGAATTCCTGTTGTGGAGAATGTTTGGGTGGAATAATCAAGGAGATGTTGATGGCTTCAGTCAATCTCTATGACAACATCAAAGAACTCATTTCAGGGAAGAATCTTGTGACTGTAATGAAAATGAGGAAACTTTTACCCTAACTTCTTTTGAAAATTTACTTTGCCAAAAAAAAAAAAAAGATGAGGCAGGGCATGGTGACACATGTCTTTGATCCCAGCACTCAGGAGGCAGAGGCAGCCAGATCTCTGGGAGTTCAAGACCAGCCTGGTCCACAGTGAGTTGCAGACCAGCTGGGGCTATAGGGGGACCCTGTCTCAAGAAGACAAAACAACAATAACGAAATAGATGATATCCATTCAAACAACTCACAAGTATGTGTGGGTAATTTTGTGATATAAAGCTCATGGACTGGAGAAACGGCTCAGCAGTTAAGAGTACTTACTGCTCTTCAAAGAACCTGAATTTGGATCTCAGCATCCATGTTATGCAGCTCACGACTGCCTGTATCTCCAGCTTCAGGGGATCGGATGCTCTCTTCTGGCCTTGGTGATACCTGCACCACACATGTAACACACATACAGATACACATACATTTAAAAAATGTTTACAAAGAAAGCTAATGGCTGAAATGGATATATACCTTCTCAACTCATATATTTATTTTTTGTTGTGGTAGCTATGCACAATATAAAATTTACTACCAGGCATTAAGCACATTTACATTGTTGTAAAACCATCATCTATCACCTGAAGGTTTTGTTGTTGACACAGATTGTGTACTTAGGCTGCTCTGTGACTCCCTAGCAGCTCACACTGGGCTTTAACTCTCACTCCTCCCACCTCAACTTTCCAAGTGCAGGGATTACAGGTGTGTGCCACCAGCCAGCTCTGAGTTCCGTCACTCTTTATGTATCAGAAATCACACACACACACACACACACACACACACACATTTTCTCTCTCTCTCTCTCTCTCTCTCTCTCTCTCTCTCTCTCTCTCTCCTCTCTCTCTCTCTCCTCATATCATATGGAAAAAATTCTTGGGGATTAAATGGAAGCCTTCTTGCATCTATGTCTGGAACAGCCCTGGTGTAAGAGGACTGGTAGCTCCACAATGCCATGACAAGAAGCAGACAGGTCTAGGACTGTACAGAGTGTGATCTATTGAGGGATTTACTGACAGAAACGTGGTCCTGGGTGGCAACAAGATAAGCCGGAGTCTCAAAATTTGAGTCAGAAAGAGGGGTGTATTAGCCGGGCGTGGTGGCACACACCTTTAATCCTAGCACTCGGGAGGCAGAGGCAGGAAGATCTTTGTGAGTTCAAGGCCAGCTGCTCTACAGAGCAAGTTCCAGGACAGCTGGGGCTACAGGGAGACCCTGTCTCAAAAAGACAAAAAAAAAAAAGGGGGGTGTATTTATGGGTCAGGACAAAAGTGACTTCAAATAGACCTAGTTTACCTTAAGAGATTGCTCTTCTTTCTTATTTATTTCTATTTATTTATTTATTTATTTATTTATTTATTTATTTATATGTTTTTGAGACACAGTCTCTCTGTAACTGTAGCTGACCTGGAACTCTATATGTAGACCAAGCTGGCCTCAAACTCACAGAGGACCTGCCTCTGCCTCCAGAGGGGATTAAAGACGTGTGCCCCCAAGTCCAGCTCACGGTTTAAAAAATATTTATTATTTAAGGAGCTGGAGAGATGGCCTAGCAGTTAAGAGTGCCACTGCTCTTGCAGAGGACCCAGGTTCGATCCCCAGCACCCACATGGCGGCTAAGAACTGTCTTTAACTCCAGTTCCAGGGGAATCGGAGACCCTCTTTTGACCTCCGTGGCATTGCATGACACAGGTGCACAAACCTACATGCAGACAGTACATTCATACACATAAAAAGTAAATAAAATAAAAAAATTTAAAAACTATATTTATTATTTAAAATATTTATTATTTTTATTTAATGTGTATGAGTGTATTGCCTGCATGTGTGTAAGTGCACCTGTGTTGTGCAATGCCCTCAGAGGTCAGAAGAGGGCACTGAATCACTTAGAACTGGAGTTACAGATGGTTGTTAGCCACCATGTGGGTGCTGGGAACCAAATTTGGGTTCTCTGCAAAAGTAGCCAGTACTCTTAGCTACTGAGCCATATTTCTAACCCCTATTTTTATTACTTTAAATTATGTATACATATGTGTCTGTGTGTAGATATAGTGCAGGTGCCTATGGAGTTGGAGTTACAAGTAGTTATAAGCTGCTCTTAACTGCTGAGCATCTCTCCAGCTGGTAGTATCTCTAAAAGTCACTTTTTTTTTGTCTTTTCAAGACAGGGTCTCCCTGTAGCCCCAGCTGTCCTGGAACTTACTCTGTAGACCAGGCTGGCCTTGAACTCACAAAAAGCCGCCTGCCTCTGCCTCCAGAGTGCTAGGATTAAAGGCGTGCACCACCATGCCCAGCTTAAAAGTCACTTTCTACTCACTACAAAAGTACAGGGTAAACCCAGGTGTGGTGGCACATGCCTTTAGTCCCAGCACTCGGGAGGCAGAGGCAGGAAAAACTGTGAGTTCAAGGCCAGCCCGGTCTACATAGTGAGTTTAAGGCCAGCTGGGGCTACAGGAGACCCTGTCTAAAAAAGAAAAAAAAAAAAAAATAAAGTACGGGATAGCTGTGAATATTTTCAAAGTCCATTGCAGGCACTGTAAATTTACTACAACCCAGCCAGGTGTGGTGGTGCACACCTTTAATCCTAGCACTTGGGAGGCAGAGGCAGGTGGATCATTGTGAGTTCAAGCCCAGCCTGGTCTACAGAGCAAGCTCCAGGACAGCTGGGGCTACAGTTAGACCCCGTCTCGAAAGGACAAAAAAAAAAAATTTACTACAACCAAGGTGTGGTTTGTAAGCTGGAAGAATTCTAAGATGCTATACAAAAGAGCTTTCATGTCCCTGAAGGGGGAAGGGATCCTGGTTTAAATATGGAGAATGAATGCTGACTGTTGGGGCCCATTTAAGTTATTTTTTGGCTTTTAGAGTGGATTAAGCTATGGTTCAGGATGCTGTGCTTTATAGGAGTTTGTGAAGACGCATGGTTAGTTGCCTGCATTAATGGTCAGTTTTGTCCTAGAACAAGGCCTCCTGTACAGCTTATACGTTCCCATTCACTCCCAACACAAAATCATGGAGAGGGAGTTCCCATACATAGACACTCTTTCTTTCTTTTCTTTTCCTTTTTTTCCCCTTTTTTTGGTCTTTTTGAGACAGGGTCTCCCTGTAGCCCCAGATAGCCTGGAACTCACTGTGTAGACCAGGCTGGCTTTGAATTCCCAGAGATCTGCCTGCCTTTGCATCCTGAGAAACACTCTTTCAAGAGAGAACATGGGCTAGCACTGGAGTGAGGGAAGCCAAGTGCCTTGGGTGGGTATTTTCAGGAGAGAGGGAAGGATACCTTAAAGCTGTGCCCCCTGCTTTACTTGCCTCATCTAGTCCTGGCCATGGATGGAGGTTCTGAAGCCTTGGGAGCCTCCTTGGTAGGAACACAGAGGACTGGTCTCTGGTGCTTGAGGCTCTTAGAACTGCTGGAACAGACCGAAATGGCTGGAAGGCCAGTAGGGTAATGTTTGAGAGGAGTCTAGCCGAGAGAGAAAGAGAGAGAGAGAGAGAGAGAGAGAGAGAGAGTGAGTTGAATGCTCTCTACAGGGATGGGCCTAGATACAGAGCCACAGCTGGGAAAGCTGGGCAGCCCTAAGACCCAGATCTTCCAACTTCAGAGTATTTATGCATTTATTCATCAAGTGACCATCATGTCAGACAGATGGTAGCTGTTAGTAGTATGTTTTAGTTGGACTCTTCAAGTGCGGAGGTCTTTAGAAGATGCTCAGGTAATGAGGTTTATGGTAAAAGGTTACCCCTTGGTCAGTTCCTGGGCGATAACCTCAAAGCCCTTGAAATATTCTGCGTGATAAGGTGAACTTGATATACTGGCAGCAGGGTTCAGTTATCTCCGTCTGGCCTCTCTCACAGCGAAGTGAGTGCCTCCGCCTCATGGAAGACGCGATGGACATGGATACGATCCCTCTGAGGCCTCACAACTACCTTTCAGCTATGAACTAAAGGCTGATAAAGACTACCACTTTAAGGTGGCTAACAGGAAGTGGAGAGGCGCCAAAGTCTGGCCAGCCTTTGGTCCTTGGGGGCCTGGAAAACACAGACACCTGGGGAGCCCTCCACCTGGTGAGTAGGGTGCTGCAGAAACAGAGGCCAGCAGAACTAGACCTCACTGGATGGATGCACAAGTTCAGCCCAGTCATGGGAACCACATGGAGCAGAGGGGATTGGGTGAAGTGGATTTTCAGTGAACTGAAAGAAAGGTTCTCAAAAAACAGAGAAGACTGGTTACAGAAGATCACTTGGAAAGGAAAGTCACTGAAGGAGAAGAGAGATTACTTCTTTTCAGGATCCATTGACTTATTTTATTTTATTTTTGTATGTGTATAAATGTACTGTCTACATGTAGGTTTGTGCACCCCTCTCATGCAATGCCATGGAGGTCAGAGGAGGGTGTCAGATTCCCCTGGAACTGGAGTTAAAGATGGTTTTCAGCTGCCATGTGAGTGCTGGGGATCGAACCCGAGTCCTCTGCAAGAGCAGTTGGTGCTCTTAACTGCTGAGCCATCTCTCCAGCCTCCAGGATCCACTGACTTTTTTTTTTTTTTTTTTTTTTT
>VZQC01003945.1:178402-192975 GCA_009823505.1 Rhizomys pruinosus | reverse complement strand
TGGTACATCCTACTCAATGCAAAGCTGTATCTTTTCTTTCTCAGCCATTAAGTTGGTGACACTTTGACCTGTTGGAACATACAAATCTTTTCCCATAGCAGAGATACATGCACAGCTATATTTATTGCAGCTCTGTTCACAATAGCAAAAGGCTGGAACCAACCCAAATGCCCTTCAACTGACAAGTGGATACAGAAAATGTGGTACATGTACACAATGGAATTCTATGCAGCAGTAAAGAAAGACTTCATGAACTTTGCAGGTAAATGGATGGAGCTAGAAGACATCATGTTATGTGAAGTAACACAGTCCCAGAAAAACAAACGACAAATGGTATGCCTCATATGTGGATGCTAGTGCCAATAACCCAGTTACAAATATTTCTTGTGGTGAGAGACGCATATTAAAAGAGCAACAACAGAAAGACTGCATCAGAAAGCTTACTGAAATGGTGAATCAGGAAGGGTGGGAGGGATGGGAGAGGGCCACGGGTGTATATTTGATTAATGCATATTTAATTGATGTTTGTTCAACAAGTATCCAGTTTTGCCCAGACTCTGTCTACAGGTTAAATGGTGTGTTAGGACTTAGTAAAAGTAAATATGTGTATATTAAACAACATTGGTTTAAAGGTTCTGATAAAAACGGTAATGAACCTTAGTTAATTGGAAATATAAATTGTTGTCGTCCACATTTGTTTTACTTAAAATCTGTATAACAATAAGTTTGGATTCTCTATAATTTTTCTGTTGTACAGTATCACCTTGTAACAATCTCTTTCATCTATAGGATGATTTAACTTAAAAAGATTAAGTTTGCTTTCCAAGTTAATCACATACAATCACCCAAAACAGCATGGGTGAATCTGATGAAATCTGGGCCTTGATTCCACCCTATAGGTATGTATAATACAACTGCCTTTTTGAGACTCATCGGTCATAAAACAAAAACCTAAAATAAAACAGGGGGATACAGATAGATGTGAAACCTTTTTTCAAAAACCTTGCAATCCACTTAAATTTTTAAATAGTGGGTCTTTCCCTGAATCTGCACATCCCTTATTTATCTAGAAAAGCTGGCTAGGAAGCCCCAGGCTTCTTCCTGTGTCAGCTTCCCTAGCACTGGGATTACAGGGACAAGCCAACATGACGGGCTTTTTTTTTTTTATTGTAAGTGCTAGGGATCAAACTCAGATCTTTAATCTTGATGATGGTGAACAGTTTACTGACTAAGCCATCTCCCCAGTCTCAAAGTTTCTATAATTAAAGATCAGCATTCAGCAAATTGACAGGACAGATGATAGGTAGATGATAGAGAGATAGGATAGATAGTAGATTCATGATAGATAGATAGATACATACATACCTACATATATGATAGATAGATAGATAGTAACATACATACATACATACATAAATGTTAGATTTAAGTTGTGATTCACTTACTATTATTGTCTGTAGAGACCCAATCAATATGCATCAGATGGTCATAATGCAGAATTCTATGCCACACCCTACTTGCTGAAAAAAAAAAGAATTAAGCCACTTCATTTTCTCAAGCAAAGTATGTGCCTCTGAGATTAGCTGTGTCTTCTGTTGACCCCTATATTACAGTCAGTGAACCCACCCTGGGTTCTGCTCAATTTCTCTCTGTCCAATTATATGTTCTCTTCACAGTTAAAATTGAACATCATATCCCTTTAAGTTGAATGCAATTGGGAACTTGATTCTCACACTGGATGTCCTAAGAGAAAAGCAAATTCCAGATGACAGTATGAAGAGGTGGGTCCAGAACAGCGGCAACACCTCTCAGGTCTGTGAGAGACCCTATCCCAAGAAAATAAGGTAGAAAAGATACCTGACTTTTTCACACACACACACACACACACACACACACTAAAAAGTAAAATAAAATCATAAAAAGTGACAATTTCCCAAGTGCTTGCACATTCTCCATTTCCTTATAGGTACCAATTTCAAAGAATTAAAATTGGGACTGGAGAGATAGCCTAGCAGTTAAGAGCACCGACTGCTCTTATAGAGGACCAGGGTTCAATCCCCAGCACCCACATGGCGGCTAAGAACCATCTGTAACTCCAATTCCAGGAGAACTCCAGTTCCAGAGGAATCTGAGACCCTCTTCTGACCTCCGCGGCATTGCACGACACGGTTGCACAAACCTACATGCAGACAGTACACTCATACACATACAAAAATAAATTAAAAATTATTTAAAAAAAGAATTAAAATTGTGCTTAGAATTCAGCTTGTAGGATTTGATGCTCACACTAATTTGAAGTATTGGAGATTACTGCTGCAAACTTTTCCATAGTCCATTGTCCTTTTTTCATCACAAGGTCATTTTAAGGAACTGAAGTCATAGAGAGTTTATACTGAAGGAAATTGAAACATAAAATACCTTATTTCAGAGAAATAAGAGATACTCAAAAGAGAAAAGATTTCTTTCTTTACCACTGCATAGAATGAAGAAATGTGTGAAATGCACAAAACTTCAATAAAAAAGAGAAAGGATGTGTTAGTGGATAAGCTGGGTGGGTGAAGATGTTAACCAAGGTTGCTTTCTGAACTCCATACCTGTGCTAAGGTATGTCTGTGCCCACACATATACACTAGAACACACATGCACAACATTCCCAAATAGTGTACACAGAAGAAAGAATGGATGGAAGGAGGGAAGGAAGGAAGGAAGGAAGGAAGGAAGGAAGGAAGGAAGGAAGGAAGGAAAGGATGGAGGGAGGGAGGGAGGGAGGGAGGAGGGATGGGAAGAGGGAAGGAAAAAGGAGGGATGGAAGCAGGAAGGGAAGAAGAGAAGGTGGGAGGGAGGTAAAATGAAGGGAAGGAAGGAAGGAAGGGAGGGAGGGAGGGAGGGAGGGAGGGAAGGAGGGAGGGAGGGAAAAAGGACAGAGGGGAAAAAGGAGCAAGCAATGTACTTTGTGTTCTGCAACAAGATCTGTGCAAATTATTTTCAGGAATCATAATCATGTCAGTTAACATTCAGACATTAAGATAAGAAATCAAACCTTTTAATATATATTTACCTTCTACAAATTTCATCTCAGCGACAAAATTATTAACGTGATAGTAAATATTACAGATTTAATCGGTTCTATATTTTGAACCCACACTCACATCACTTTTAGGCATGCCCAGAAACTAACTTCAAACAAATAACATGACACTGCAGGTAATAAAATTTGTTCATAATCACAATTGATTCTTTTAAGCAAATTATGTTTTCCTCCTAGGCTATTTCTGGCTTCTGACCCTCTATGTAAACATAATTTGAATGTCATCTTTGATTTACATACCTGGCATTGTGACTAACATATACTATACATTTTTTACCACTCATGAAAGTTTATATAATTTACTCTAAACTCTAAGCCTTATTGAATCTTAAAGATGTGCCTTATAGATAATAAATAAAACTAAATGAAAAGGAAAACACACAGCCTCAAGGTTATGGTTTGTTTTATTATTTTAGGTAGAAGACAAAAAAGAGAAAATAACCAGGATTGTCAATAACATGAAAGAGGATACTGGAACAAAACTCAATCCTTTTGCCATTGGAGATTTCTAGAATATGATCATTGCAAAACTACAGGTGTGTGTAAAAACACACACATCTCAGAGTAAAGGTCCCGGCTCCAGGATGGATCTGAGAGTAAAGGACCTGTCTCCAGTCCTGACTACTGGAGATTGAGCTCGGGAATCTGCAAGGTGGAAGGAAGAAGCAACTCCCACAAATTGTCCTCTCACTTCCACACGCACAGTACTGCACACTACTGCACACATATGCCTACGCACATGCTTACACATATGTACACAAAGAGAATGAAATGTAATTTTGGGGCTGGAGAGATGGCCTAGCGGTTAAGAGCGCCGACCGCTCTTGCAGAGGACCCGGGTTCGATCCCCAGCACCCACATGGCGGCCGAGAACCGTCTGAAACTCCAATTCCAGGAGAACTCCAGTTCCAGGGGAATCCGAGACCCTCTTCTGACCTCCGCGGCATTGCACGACACGGTGCACAAACTTGCATGCAGACAGTACATTCATACACATACAGAAATAAATAAAATTAATAAAAAAAATTAAAAAAAAAAGAAATGTAATTTTAAAAATAAGCAAAAAAATAATAAAATACACATCTCACATGTACTCATACACAATAAATATGTATTGTATGTATATAATATTTCATTTCCACATGGAGTCAAGTTGCATGCTGTTTGGTTATATTGTGCCAACTAGAATATTCTCAAGAAATTGCACAGAATCATTAAGATTATTGCATACCAATGGGGACTAATGAATATTGTGTTTCTTCTTCCAGAATGAAAAAAAAAAAACAACAACTTTACTGAGATGAAAATTGCATCTTCATTATCAATACAGCTGATGATGTGGAAAATGTAGTATTCCCTGCTTAGCCCTGTCCCATGATGATTCTGCACCCAGCCAATCCTGTAATGCCACAGAGATCCTTTCAGACCCAAAATGCAAAGGAAAAGATGTCTGTTATACAGGCAAAGTGGAAGAAGTTAGACCTGCAGGAAGCATGCTCATTTTCCATTGGAGAGATATGTTTTCTCTCATTCATTCCTGCAGAAGTGACGAGTAGCTCAGTGCCACAGACGTGCACTGTTTCACTGTACTATGTCACCCCACATTCCCCGCCATTGCCATGACAGAGTCCTTGCGTACATAGTTTAAAGTTAGGAAAGCGTTATGTTAGCTCCTGTTTTCACAGGAATCAGTTCCCATCATTGACTGTGTTGATTGTGCACTCATGCTGAGGCACACCATCATGGCACGAGGAGGATGTGTCAGAGAGTATTCTTCTTGTGTCAGACAGGAATTAGAGACACAGAATGGGGGTGTGGCAAAATACCACATACCAGAACACAGCCGGAATTAACTACTTCCTGTTATTAAGCCTGGCAGACATCATAAAGTTTCCAGAACTTTCCAAAAGTTGGAAAGCATGTTTTCATTCCACACGTCTTTTCAAAGATTGCTTTATAAGCAACATATAGCACCATCTAAGCATAGAAATTTATTTGAGTGTGTGCTCTATGTGCCCATTTTCAGAACCTGTTCACTTCCATGCTGTTGTGCATTGTAACATGTGGATCATGGTGGCATACATAGCACATAAGGTTTCTTCTTGTCCACTGTGTATTCATACCTAAACAAGGCTTGGATGCAATCTTTAGCCTCAAAGTAAAACCAAATCAATGGATCCTTAGCAAGCCTGGATGGGCACCTTCGGCTACTTAAGCTAGTACTAAAGTAGCATGAGTTCTTAGATTCTGTGGTGGTTTGTCTTGTTGCTATGACAAAATATCTGACAAAAACAACTTAAGGGAAGAAAGGTTTATTTTGACTCAGGGTTTGAAGCTACAACCTATCTTGACAAGAATTTGTGGAAGCAAGACATGAAGAAGCTGGTGACACTGCATGGGCAGTCAGGATGCAGGCAGAGGGGGATACTACTCCTCATCTCCCTCCTTCATGAATTAGCCAGGCACCACAGCCCATGATATGGTCCTACTCCCTTATACAATTAATCTAACCTGATAAATATCTCCCAGTCATGACAAAGGTATGCATAATGATGATTCTAAATATAATCAACTTGACAATAAATATTAATAATCACTAAAGGGAAGGGAAGGAGGAAGAGAAGGAAAGGGAAGGGAATATAAGAGAAGGGAAGGTTAAGAAAGGGAAGGAAGGAGAGGGGAGGTAAAGAAAGGGGAGGGAAGGGGAAGGGAAAGGGGAAGGGGAAAGAAAAGGAGGCGGAAAACAAAGATGAAGAAAGGGAATGTAATGGAAGGGAAGGGGAAAGGGGAAGGGAAAAGAGGTGAGAGGAGGGAAGAAAAATAAAGAGAAAGGAAATGTAACGGGAGTGCAGGGGAAAAGAATGAGAAAGAATATGATGCCTTGGTCTTCCTTACAGAGTCAAGTTTTCAATTTTCTGTAAAACTCCAAACTCTAAAAGAACTAATTCTATTTATCCCCGTTTATTAGCAATATTCTCTGAAATTAAAAGTTCTCTCAATTTTAATTTATTACATATATAGATAGATAGATATAGATAGATGATAGATATAGATATATAGATAGATAGATAGATAGATAGATAGATAGAAAGATAGATAGATAGAGTCATTACCACATGCAAGAAAAGTTGTTCTTTGGTCACACACATTAGTGCATTTAAACTCAGGTCAAAGTCAAAGAAGCAAACCCTAGTGGTAAGTTTTGCTTTGGTATTATAAATATTTTTTTTTATTTTTGAGACAGGGTCTCCCTTTAGTCTCAGGTGGCCTGGAGCTTGGTTTGTAGACTAGGCTGGCCTTGTACTCACAGAGATCCTCCTGTCTCTTCCTCTTGAGTGCTGGGATTAATGGCATGCAGCAACACACAGGCATAAATATTATTCTTAAAAAGTAAAATGAAGAGTGCACAGAACTTAGATGTGGGATTTCCCAGGGCCACTTGAAGCACAGAGTTTCTTCAAGGGCTTCGAAATAAAGGCCCTTAATTTCATTTGGAAAAACAAAAGACCCCAAATATCCAAAGCAACCCTGAGCAAAAAGAGCAATACAGAGGGATTTCTATACCAGACTTTAAATTATACTACAGGGCTACAATCATAAAAACAGCTTGGTACTGGCACAAAAACAGACCTGTTGACCAATGGAACAAAACTGAAGATCCAAACTTGAGCACATACAATTTCAGCCACCTCATATTTGACAAGTGTGCCAAGAAGACACAATGGAGGAAAGATGTCATCTTCAGCAACTGGTGTTGGCAAAACTGGATCACCACTTGTAAAAGAATGAATTAAACCCCAACCACTTGCCCTGTATGAAAGTCAACTCCAGATGGATCAAAGACCTCAACGTGAAACCCCAAATTCTGAAGTTGATAGAAAAAAAAAAGTTGGCAGCAGACTATAATACATAGGCATAGGAAAAGGCTTCCTAAATTAGACAGCAGCTGCACAAGAATTAAGGTCAACAATTAACAAAAGGGACCTCATTAAACTCAAAAGCTTCTGTACATCAAAAGAAACAAACAAGGAAGTGAAGAGAAAACCCACAGAGTGGGAGGAAGCTTTCACCACAGATATATCTGACAAAGCATTGATTTCCAGAATATATAAACTACTCAAAAACCAAAGAAGAAAGAAAACAAATGCCCCACTCAAAAGATGGAGCAAAGAACTGAACAAAGACCTCACAAGTGAGGAATTAGAGATGTCTGAGAAACATTGTAAAAAGTGTTCAACATCACTAATAATTAAGGAAATGCAAATTAAAACCAATTTAAGATATCATCTCACTCAAATAAGACTAGCTAGAATCAAGAAAACAAATGTAACCAAGTGCTGGAGAGGTTTTTGGGAAAGGGGAACACTCATCCAGTGCTGGTGGGATTGTAAACTCGTACAGCCACTATGGAAAGCAGTATGAAGAACCCTTGGAAGACTCAGAATGAACTTGCTACCCGACCCAGCCATACCACTACTGGGTATGTACCCACAAGACTCATCTTACCACAGAGATACATGTACAGCCATGTTGATTGCAGCTCTGTTCACAATAGCAAGGAGCTGGAACCAACCCAAGTGCCCCTCAACTGAGGAGTGGTTAGAGAAATGTGGTACATCTACACAATGGAGTTCTATGCAGAAGTAAAGAAAGATGATATCATGAAATTTGCAGGTAAATGGATGGAACTAGAAGATATGCTGAGTGAAGTAACACAATCTCAGAGAAACAAACGAGTAATGGTATCCCTCATCTGTGGATGCTAACACCAGTTAACAAATTGTATGGCAAACTGACCAATGTTCATGTGATCTGAAAACAACTCTGCTTTTATTTTATAGTATCCCTTAAAAATAAACAAAATATAAAAATAAGTATTATTCTTTAGTTTGAGTCCCAATGGCTTCTTTTCCTCAAATGACTTAATGCTCCATAAAAAGAAGTAGAAATTACCCAAGTGTGGTATTCTGTCATCTAATTGATTCATACAGGATCATGAACCAAGCAGTATGCTTTTATTTTCAAAAGTTTATTTACATTTATTTAGGGCCAGGGTGTGTGCACACCTATGTGCACATAAGGAGGTCAGAAGAGGACATCAGATGAAAGTGCTCCAATGTCACTCTCCACCTATTTTTTGAGGCAGTTCTGTCCCTCAACCTGGAGTGTCTATTGTCCAGCTAGTATGAAAGCCAGCAAGCTCCTGTGGTCCCTCCACACAGCTGACAAATTATATGGCAGGGGATATATGTTTGCACACACAAATTGTGGTTGGGTATCGAGATCCAAATAAGACCTCTCATGGTTGTTCAACAATTGCTTTTAAACTGTGACTCATTTCTGTCGAACTCCCTGGTGGTTAATTTTATTAATCCTATAGTTCCATTCTAGAATTGTGGGAGCATGTTACATTCAATTAACAAAATCAAAGATGTTTCCTGAGATTCTGATATACCAAAAGCACAGCGTTAATTAAAATCCATGTCACAGTACATGTGCATGAACACACACTACATATATATGCCTGCTTATATGAGCAATAGATATTCTTTATATTTTCAATCTAATTTTACAAAGCTTACACTTTGTACCATGTGTGCATGCTGTTAACTAAGAAATAAAATGCAAATATTTTATTTTCCAAAATCTAATTTAAACTATGATTCTGGTCCAATGGAAGAGCACAAGATTTCCCAGATCTCCATCCTCTCACTTAAGCTTCTCTAGCTAAGGGTGTGAGTCAAAGAAAGGCTTTGGCTTGAAAACTGAAAGTTCAGTGAGTTTGGAACTCTCAGGTAAAGTCAAGATGCCAGAATAATAACAGCTTCTGTTGTAAGCTGATTACCAGAGATCACAGCAGATGTGCAGCCAACTCACAATTTGTTTAGTGTGGCCCCAGACCTACAAGACCCAAGAGGTGCATAGAAGAAGCAAGATCAAACATTTCCTAAAGAAATTATTACAAGCAGAGATTGCAAAGAATTTCAGCAAGTCTGGTGCCAGATAGCAAGAGAATGGCAAAGTCATTCATCTCCTACCACATTGTGTGTGTGTGTGTGTGTGTGTGTGTGTGTGTGCGTGCATCTGCCTATGTCTATATCTGTATTTCTTTCCTGCTAGCTCTCCTTCTCACTGTCACTCCTTCCTTTCTCTTTCCTCTTCCCTCTCTTCCTCTCCCTTTCTCTACTTTTCTTCTGGATCTTCTCTTTCTCTTCCCATCATCCTCTTTCCTTCCCTCTCCTGCCCTCTCCTCTCCTTTCCTCTTACATTTCCTCTCCTCCCTACCTTGTTCAAGTCTCTTCCCTGGTCTCTCTTCTTTTCCCTCCTCTCAGCAGATCCAATAAAAAATGTACAGCCTGATGGAACACAAACAAGCTGGGTTCTGAAATTTATGTGGAAATGTAAGAGAACTCAGTGCCATAAACAATACATTCTTGAACATGGATAAATTTTGAATAGTTATCTGATACCATTGTGCAATTTATCACTTAGGCTATCACCAAAAGAAGCAGATTAAATAATTTCGCTAGTTCATATAATGATTTATCTCAGTTGCCGGTTTGGTGAGGTCCACAGTCTCCTGGGCCTGTAGGCATGCCCTTGGGGATTATATGGATTAGGTTAATTGGAGCAGGAAGACCCTCCCAATGTGGATGACATCATTCCCTGGACTGGCTTCCTGGAATTCATAAAATCAAAAAGTGCACTGAAGACAAACATTCATTATTCTCTTTCTTCTGATTGTGGATGTAATACAAGCAAGATCCACAGAGGAATGCTGCCTGGTGATAGTTGAATTATGGAGTCCTTAATTAGCAACCTAGCAAGCCAATGGTCAGACAGGGTCTTATTGACAAGAAAGCTCTTGACCCTGAGGAAAAGCACGACTGGGGTTATCAAGCCTAAAACCATTGTGGCAGTACAGATAACTCATTGGTTAAGAGAACTGGCTCCTCTTGCAGAGGACCTAGGTTTAGTTCCCAACACACACACATGGCAGTTAATAACCATCTGCAACTCCAGTTCCAGGGAATCCAACATTTCCTCTGACCTCCATGGTCATTGCAAGGCACAGGTGCACTTACAGAGATGCAGACAATACACTTATATACATAAAATTAAAAAATAATTATATCATGTCGGGGCAAAGTCAATAACTATAACTACATCAGATCGCCACAGTTATACCAGTCCAGAGGCAGGTAACTTAATAATTGTTTGTTTAACAAAAAGTTTCCATAAGGAAAACACAAGTTTCTCAGAGTTGGAGACTCAATGATCTCCACAGAAATGCAGGTATAGCTGGAAGGGAGGATGTGCTACATGAACTTGCTACCTGGTTACTTGTAATTTTACCAATATTATAGAAACAATGTACTTCCTGAACTACCTGCATGAAATGCTCTGCCTGGCTGGCTGAAGTGGGAATGGCTGGGCAAAAACACAGGGTCAAGCAAAAATTATCTAGAACAAAATGGAGTGCTTTACATTTCAGTGGATGCCAGGCCAGGGATAACAGGTGTGTGTAACCATGCCCAATTTAAACAGATGAAGTTAGACTGGCTATCCAGCAAAGCCCCCAGAGATCCTCTTGTCTCCTCCCCAGTGGTGGGAATACAGGCATATGCTATGCTACCCAACTGGCTTTTTACGTAGGGGCCAAGGATTGAATGAACTCAGGACAATTATGCTTGCATATTAACAAAGGGTAATAACAATTACAAAGGGTCCAAGCACCACTCTTTAGCCTTTAGTTAAGACTCAAAGTCAGGCATAAAAATGATGTGCTATTATCCTTTTCTTATGAAATGTCTCCCCAGAAGTTTCAGTTACTGGAAGGTTCTTTCGCAGCTGGTGGCTCAATTTGGGGAAGCTCAAAAATTTGGAAGAGGGACATCATTAGAGGGAACAGACCACCTAAGGGAGATCCCTGACTGCGGGTTATCGCTGATGTCTGCACAAGATGAAGTGCATAGGGACAATCAAGACTGAACCCTCTATAACTGTGAGCCAGTAGAAATCCTTCTTCTATTAAGTTGTTAATACCAAGTAGTCAGTCTATCAAGGACTCAGTAAAGGTAACACACACCACTCATGGTGATTGGTTTGAAGAATATATTTATCCATAGTGGAGAGTTAATCCCATGATGGGATCTTGGCTGTTCTAAGCATGTTGTTCGGCCCTGGATTAGGCATGTGATGTCTGTGTTTACATCTGGAAAATGGGGCCACAGAGATTACCCAGTGTGTAAAGTGCTTGGTATATAATCATAGGGACCTGACTTCAATCCTAGCCCTGGCACCTCCATTAAAAGCCAACTCTGGTTTGGCACCATCATGTCTTAGTGAGGCATGCTCCTGAAGCACAGGAGCCCGGAGCTCACTCCAGACAGGTAGATTTTACAGTAAATTGACTCGTAGATTGCTGGAAAAGGGTCTAAACTCTAAAGCTTTTTAGGGGGCAGCTGTCTGGGTGGATCCTCCCTTCACCTTTGCAGCCGATGACAGGTGGGTTTGGTTCGGCACCATTGTGTCTTTGTGTGGGGTGCTCCTGAAGCATGGGAGCCCAGAAGTCACTCCAGACAGGTAGATTTTACAGTAAATTGACTCGTAGATTGCTGGAAAAGGGTCTAAACTCTAAAGCTTTTTAGGGGGCAGCTGTCTGGGTGGATCCTCCCTTCACCTTTGCAGCCGATGACAGGTGGGTTTGGTTCGGCACCATTGTGTCTTTGTGTGGGGTGCTCCTGAAGCATGGGAGCCCATAACTCACTCCAGACAGGTACTGGGGCACGGGCTAAGTCAGAAACAGGCAAAAAAATTTAAAAAAGGGAAACCTTCATGCCAGGGACACGGCAAAGGGATAACATTGGAAAGGTGCAGGATATTTCCACACCAAGCTCTACCAACCCTGTAGGAGATAGCTACAGTGGGATCCCCATGGAGGTGACCCAAGAAACAAATTGTAGAGAAATAATTGCAGATATCTGCAAAGAAATTAAAGAAAATAATGAAGAAGTCAGAGAACTAAGGAGAGTGAATGAAAAACTCAAAAAGGACCTAGAAGGATACAATGACAAACTTTGGAAAAAACTAAAGGAAGAGAATGACAAACTCCAGAAAGAACTAGAGGGAGAAGAAAAAATAAACTCTGAAAGGAGTAGAAACACTGAAAACGGAAGCCAACCAGTGATGTAAGGAGCACCAAGAGGAGATAGAGAAGTGCAAAAAGGAAATGGAAAGAGTAAATAAATCACAGGATGAAATGAAAAATAGAACACTCATCCAATCAAGAAGAAAGGAAAGGAAAAAGCCTCAGAAGTAGAACGGAGGAAGCAGAACAAATAATATCAGACCTGGAAGATAACACAGAGAAATGAAAAGCTCAAATAAAGATTATGAAAAATTTTAAAATACACAAAAGTGGAACAACCAGGAAATATGGGACACTACAATAAGATCAAACATCCACATCATTGGAATAGAGGAAGAAGAAGAATCTCAAGAGAAGCATTGATCAGATATTTAAAAGAATAAAAGATTAAAATTTCCCCAAACTAAAAATAGACAAACCCATACAAATACAGTAAGCACATAGGACTCCAAAGAGACAAGATCAGAAAAGAAAATCCCCACACCATATCATAGTTAAAATGTTAGATGCCCAAAACGAAGACAAAATTCTGAAATCTACAAAATAAAAACAAGTCATACAAAGGGAAACACATCAGAATTACAACTGACTTCTCAGTGCAAATCATTAAAGCAGGAAGAACATGGTCCAAAGCATTTCCTGTGTTAAAGGACTATTGATGCCAACTCAGAATACTATACCCAGCAAAAATGTTGATTTTAGTTGAAGGAGAGAGAAAAATCTTCTATGACATAAACAATATGATAGACTACATGTCCAGAAAACTAACTCTTCAGAAAGTACTTGAAACATTTCAAAGGGCAGAAGAGAGGAGCAACTATCCCCAAGCACCTAGGAAAAGAACATAACCGCAGGAATAGAATCAGAGACTAAAAGTTCAAATGGATAATAAGGTGAAAGGAAGCAACATCCATCTTTCAGTTATAACCTTAAATATTAATGGACTAAACTCACCAATCAAAAGACATAGAATGGGAGAATGGATTAAGAAACAAAATCCATCTATATGCTGTCTACAAGAAACCCATCTCAATTTCAAGGATAGGCACCAAATTAAAGTGAAGGGATGGAAGAAAATATTCCAAGCAAATGGTACAAAAAAGAAAGCAGGTGTTGCTATTTTAATATTAGACAAAATAGACTTCAAAGCAAAAGAAATCAAAAGAGACAAAGAGGGCCATTACATCTTTATTAAAGGAACAGTTGGCAATAAAGATCTCACAATCATGAATATATATGCACCAAACTCTGGTGCGCCAAACTTTAAAAAGAAAACTCTACAGGATCTCAAGGCACAGATTACCCACAGCACACTCATAGTAAGGGACTTCAATACCCTACTGAGTCCTTTGAACCGATCAAGTCAACAAAGAATAAACAGAGACATCTGAACTGAATGATATGATACACCAAATGGACCTCACAGAGATCTATCGAATCTTCCAACCAAACACCAGAGAATACACTTTCTACTCAGCACCCCATGGAACATTCTCCAAAATATACCATATACTGGGACATGGGGAAAAAAACTCAACAAATACAAAAAGATTGAAATAATCTCATACATTCTATCAGACCACAGTCCAATAAAACTGAATATCAACACCAGGATAAAAACTACAACCTACAAGAACACATGGAGAATGAACAACACACTCCTGAATAATGAATGTGTCAAGGAAGAAATAAAGACAGAAATAAAGACATTCCTGCAACTGAATGACAGCGATAATACAACACATCAAAACGTATGGGACACTTTAAAAGCAGTTCTAAGAGGGAAGTTTATAATCCTAACTGCCTGCATCAAAAACAGAACAAAACAGACAAACAAACAAACAAAAAAAATAGAAAGAGCACAAGTGAATGATCTAACACTGCAGCTAAAAATACTTGAGAGACAGCAACAAATGAACCCTAAACACAGCAGACAAGAAGAAATAACAAAACTCAGAGCAGAGATAAATGAAAGAGAAACAAAAAAAAAACTATACAAAAAAATCAATGAATCCAAAAGTTGGTTCTTTGAGAGAATAAACAAGATAGACAGACCTCTAGCTCAGTTAATCAAAAGAAAGAAGGAACAACTCCAAATCAATAGAATCTGTGATGAAAGGGGAAATATCACAACAGACAATGAAAACATCCAGTTTCAAAATACTTCAAAAACCCATACTCTAGAAACAGTGAACTTCTACGCAAAACAGTCAACTTCCAAATGGAGAATGTTGAGAAAGACTGAGAAAGAGATGAAAAGCATGTTTGGCAGAATGCAATAGCTCTGGTGGGGTGGGGGGATGGGGAGGACACGGGTCTAGATTTGATATATAT
>VZQC01003945.1:135272-167972 GCA_009823505.1 Rhizomys pruinosus | reverse complement strand
ATATATATATATATATATAATTGCTTGTGCTTCATTAGTAGGATTTTAAGGTTATTCCTGGTCAAACTGTCAACCCGTGAAAGGAAACTGCCAGAACTGATCAGAGTCCAAAACGACATCTCCAGAGAAAGTAGAATGTTTTGCTCCTCGTCCACCAGTACCCCTTTTCTAAGCCTAGGGAACAATCTGCGGAAAAGGGGGCATGGTAGAATGTAAGGGCTGTGATTGGGGTGAATGGTGAAACTACAGCAACATAGTCTGGACACTTATTTGAGCAACATGGTTGTACATATAAGCCCCACCAGCTGGATGGCGGGAGACATGAGCTGTGTGGGTTTGGGCATAGCTGCTTGCAAATTGGTTTTACATGAAGGATGCTTGTGCTCATAACATTACTTATTGTTAAAAAAATAAAAATAAAAAATTGGGAAAAAAGCCATCACTGGGGCAGTGGGGCTCGATGGCCGGCTCGTCAAGCTGAAGGGCTGATCTCCAGACTGTTCGAGAGACCCTGACTCAAATAATAAGGTGGAGAGAGACTGAGGTAAGCACCTGATGTCTAACTCTAGACTGCCACACGTTGGGACAAATACTTGCACATACACCCATTGTGCTGGATAATATCTGTCAACTTGATACACACTAGGGTGATGTGGAATGGGGTACTCTCAATGAAAGAATTTCCCAGATCACTTCAGACTGTGCCCCTGTCTGTAGGGAATTCTTCTAAACTGGGAGGGTTGGACCCACCCACTGTGTGTGGGCAGGGTCCTTCCTAGTCATGTGGTCTCCTGGGAGATAATAAAGATTGCCGTGCACCAGGCATTTAGTGAGGGCACAGGGCTGTAAGCAGTGTTCTTCCATGGTCTCTGCTTCCATTCTTGCCTCTAGGTTCTGGCATTGGTTTCCCTTGATAAGAGACTACAACCTGTAAGCTAAATAAACTCTTTTTCTCCAAGTGGGTTTTGATCAATATTTTATCCCTGCAAACAAAAACTAAACTGGAACACATATAAAAACACATTCACATAGAAATATACAAATATGATCTGGGCCAAGCATTTTGGTGCACACCTTTCATCCCAGCACTCAGGAGGCAGAACCCGGTAGATCTCTGTGAGATCAAGGCCAGTGTGGTCTATAGAGTGAGTTCTAGGCCAGCTAGGACTATAGGGAATTCCTATTTCAGAAAACAAACAAAATCTATTCAAAAAATATCATCTGAATATTGTATTTCTGTGAGTCAGTTTGTTGGAGTGAGAGTATAGTCATGAAAATACTCCTACTGAAACTCAAAAATAGCCAAATCGAAATGCATACAGGTTCCAGAAAAATGTGGCACTTGACTTATGGCCAAAATGCTGTTATAGTTGAGATCTTTTGCAACAAATGAAAGTGGACCTGTAGGAAAATCAAAAATTTGGCCTCACTTTGGATTTTCATAAGCTAAATGTAGATATTAGAAGAATAAATACAGAATTCACAATTTCAACTGTACATAGGGGAAAATGAATATAATAAAAAGAAAATTAAGCCAGCATCCAGGACATGGAGTCATTCACAACTGCAGCTTCCCCCCCCCTATGTATCAGTGGATGTGCAGTTCATTGTTGAAAACAGAACTATAGGGTTTTCAGGTTAATGAACTAAACCTAATTATTACTGGTACAAATTAATGATAGTAATTACAAATGTAATACAATCAACAAAAGAGAGTTAAATCCATGAATAGGGTCAAAGCAGTAACAGTCAAAATTGTTCGTGGAGATTAAATTCTGGAAGCAAATATGTGTGGGTAAACGACTGTGTGTGTATCTGTATGTGTACATATGTGTACAGGGTATACACAAATATGTGGACACCAAAGGCCAATGTTAGGTGTCTATCCCTTTATTGCTCTCCTGATTAGTTTTTTAATATTATTTTTATTTTATGTATATGAGTATATTGCCTGCATTTATGTAAACGCACCCATGTTCCAAAATGCCTACAGAGGACAAAAGAGGGCATCATATCCCCTGAAACTGAAGTTACTGGCAATTGTTAGCTGCCATGTGGGTGCTTGGATTTGAACCTGGGTTCTCTGCAATTTCTTAGCCACTATGCCAATTCTTTAGACCCCTGTCCTTAATTTTGAGTTAGGGTCTCTCATAGATGAGTCCCACGGACTCAGCTAGGCTGGCTGACTAGGAAGGTTCAGTGTTCTGCCTGTGTCTAAACTCACCACTGCTCAGATGACAGCTGTAGATCTGAACTCAGGCATTCATTCTTATGACACATGAACTTTACCAACTAAATTATTTCCCTAGGACATTTTTAAGCAAATTTACTTCACGTCAGAGTCAAGATGCTACAGAAAGTGCTGGCTTTTTGTTACACAGCTTCACTATTAGAAAGGTTGAAAGCGTTTGCATGGAAAGTCCAGAGTTAATATGATGATTACTGTCAGGTATGCTTCCTGCCTTTGCTGCTTCAAAGCTTCCTGTAGGAGGTTTGTAAGGCTTTAACAGAGTTGCAAATTGGCCTGCAGAGCAGGGCCATACTGCATAAGTGTTTCACCATCTCCATCATGCACTATGCATGGAAGAAAACCAAGGCAGAACCCCCAGAAGGATGTATCCTGCAAGAGAATATTGCAGTTTTTCAGAATCTCAGTATTTGCAGTGTTCCGAAAGACAGAAGAAAGGCAATTAGTTGTGGCTCTTTCCAGTGTCAGACATTCGCATACAGCTGTATGCATTCTTGAGTAACAAAATCCACACATTGTAAAAATCTTCCATATACACAATAAGACATTGGCCAAAGAAGAAAAACTTGTTTGTTTTTTCCAACACCATGGTGGTGTTTATTTTACTCAAAGTTGAAGTGCATAGAACTCAAGTTGGATGGAATGAAAATTTTACTCCAAATGAGAGCTTTAGGAGAAAATACCCTTCCTGTTCTAGGTCAAAGGGTACTATACAAAAACTGTTGGCTATAGTCTATATTGGATAGACTCCAAGGGAAAAGAGAACACTGTAAGGGTCTCCATTGTGTTATTGTTCGCCTAGGGAGCTAGAAGTCAAGATATTTTCATCCTGTTTGTACTTCTTGAAGCAGAAATAAATGTTAAGGCAGTGGGTGTCCAATAGGAGGCTGCTACAGAAGATGAACCTCAGGGTGAGGCAGGAGAGTAGGGCACAGGGAAGGAGAGGTAGCAAGATGAAAGTATGACTGAGGACACTGGGCAGACAGACTGGACAACACTCCCGACCAGCAATATGAGTTTGGACCCCAGTCAGTGGTGCTGTTTAGTAAAGTTATGGAATTTCTAGGAAGTGGATGCTCACTGGAAAAAATACGTCACCAGGCAAAGGCTTCAAAGGTTTATAGTCTATGCTGGACTCCTATTCTTGCTCTCTCTTCCTGTGTAGATAAAAAATGTAGTAAGCCAGTTTCCTGTTCCTACCTATTGAAATGCCTACCCATGACATGATGGAATTGGCCCTTCTCAAACCATCAGCTAAAGGAAGCCCTTCATTCCCTGTTACTTCTAAAAAAGGATTTATTTATTTTTATTTTATATGTATGAGTGTTTGTCTGCATATAGGTATGTGCAACATATGCATGCAGTGCCCTTGGAGGCCAAAGGAAGGAAAAGGATCTGCTAGAACTAGAGTTATGGACAGTTGAGTGATACCAAGTAGGTAATGGGAACTAACTAAATTTGGGGCTTCTATAAGAAGAGCAAGTGCACTAAACTGCTGAACCCTCTCTCTAGCTCCCTAAGTTGGTATTTTATCACAGCAACACAAAAATAATTAATACAAACTGTCTATATAATTATCCATGTGTTTCTGGTCTATTTCTTTGTTCCAGACACAAAAACATGAAAATTTCAGCAGGCACCCTCTAGACTAAGATCTAAAAAGGATCTTAAAGAAAGAAGAGGCCCAAAAAGACACATTCTATTGAACAAAGCTACTCCTCGTATCAGACCATCAACTCGCTAAACTCATGTGGTAATTTGATCAATCATCTATATCAGTTAATTTATTTTGTGGAAAGGACAAATTAAGAATTCATACCTACAACATGGGTAGCTTTGCAAGTAGAGACCAGCCCCACTTAATTCAATCTCCTACAGAGTCTGGACACTGCATAGGCTACCTCTCTTGAAGGTGAAATTTCAAAGAAATGGCCCCCGGGCTTAGGAAGACATTCTTGGTTCTAAATTTAGAAAAAGATTCCTTTAGCTTTCAAAAAGACTTACATATATTTCAAAGGGACTTGTATTTAAAAGAACAGAAAAGTTTTCCTTAAATCATCTAAGGAATGAGAAGAGGGAGTATCTCTCCTCCCACTTTTTAATTGACACATTATCATTATATATACCTATTAATATGCAATACATATACCTACAAATACACCAATGGGCTATCCAAACTTTATCCTGAGCACTCTGGCTAGAAAGTTAAACAAAGTACATATCTCCACTGCTTATGCTCCATCCTTCCACTGTCTTGTACATTATTTTAAATCATTTTTTTAATTTATTTTTATTGATGCTTTGTGTATTTCATACATCATTTTACAATTCAGCTCAGGCATATATCCCCTTCCCTTCCCCCCCACCCCACCCCTACCCATCACAGATCATGCATTCTGCCGTAAGTTTTCTGCATCTTTCTCTGCTTTTTTGTTTTGTTTTGTTTTCATTTTTTTTAACAATAAGTGATAATTTGTGAGTACAAGCATCCTTCATGTAAAACCAATTTGCAAGCAGTTGTGCCCAAACCCACACAGCTCATGGGTCCCACCATCCAGCAGGGGGGGCTTGTATGTTCAATCAAGTTGATCAAATGAGTGTCCAGTCTATATTGTTGTAGTTTCACCATTCACCCCAATCGCAGCCCTTACATTCTACCACGCCCCCTCTTCCGCAGATTGTTCCCTAGGCTTAGAAAAGGGGCACAGGTGGATGAGAAGCAAAACAGTCTACTTTCTCTGGAGCTGTTGTCTTGGTCTCTAGTCAATTCTGGCTGTTTTCTTTCATGGGCTGCCAGCTTGTCCAGGCATAACCTTTCGATCCTACTAATGAAGCACATGCAATTAGATATATAGGTATTTAAACAGTATAATATATAGCCTTTCGATCCTACTAATGAAGCACACGCAATTAGATATATAGGTATTTAAACAGTACTAATTGTTATGGTAGGTTACTTTGGTATAGACACAGATGTTTGGATGGTATGTTAATCCATGAATTACATTTTCTTCTGTTAAGTATGACAGGGTCTTCGTGTGGCTTATAACATCTCCTAACCATTAGAGGATGTAAGCTTGTGGCATCAGCCGTGGGTTATTCCTCCAAGGAGAGAGCTAATAGCCAATTAGATTTGGGATATACAGACATATGGCTGCCACTGCTGCACAGTATTTCCAGGCAGATGAGGTGTAGCTGGTGCTGACGGAGGAGTCTTGCTTGACTCAAGGAGACCTATATTTGCTTTATTGGTTTAGTGGTCTTTGGTAACACTCTCTGGCATCCCAGAGACCATCTGTATACTTGCAAGTAGACATTATTTTAAATCTTATCACAACTATCTATTGATGATACTGTACATTATAATTATTGTAGCAAAAGTTTCTCAGGAAATAGGGTTTTAAGTTCTTGCCTGGCCACAGACATGTTTAACATTCATAAATACAGTGAATAAAACACTGTCTCATCAAGAATCTGGAATGATAGAGCTGAAGAAGGCATTCTGGCTCTCCAAGCCAATGTTGACACAGCTTCCCTTTGCTGTACTAGCATAGCAATAGCACCTCTAAGGTTGGCGTCATGGCCAAAAAATCATGCTACAATGAGGAAGAATGATTCTTCCTCCTCTTCTACCACGTTCTTTCACTAGGAATCCTGTAGCAAAAAGACTTACACAGCTTAAGAGAATTCATTTAGAGTGTTTAACTAGTTTACATAAAGCACTGTGTTCTAAGCTGATTATTGGACATTCTTTGCTACATGGTAAATTGAAGGCCAGTCTGGGACACAACAGACCTTGTGTCAGAGAATACCTGATCACATTTGAGCAGAGGCACCTGAGACTCTAAGAGCACCAGTATTGAGATAACATGGATGACACAATTAAGCTGTATTTCTCACCTCCAGATGGCCAGCATGGATTCACCCGAGTGTCATGAAAAAGTGCAGTTCTGGGAGGAGGGGAGAGGCTTCTAAAGGTCAGGGGAGGGGAGATGGTAAGGTGTTGAAATCAGCCAATTGGGTCCTGTAGTCTCATGAGAATTTGTAACTCCATCTGGTGATCTTTTCGGGCAAAGTTAAGCTCCAGAGTGGAAAAGAAGGATAGGTCCTTCCAGGCTATGCCATCTTGACTCTTTGCCCCTGGCCCCACGAAACACCCAGGTGACTCTAGGCTTGTGTCAAGTAGGTACCTGAAGCTGACAAGACTGACAGTGTGTACCATGCCCCAAGAGCACAGGCATGGTGGAACCACAATCCATGGGAGAGCTTCGATATCCTCCAGAGTAAGGCACCTCTCAAAACGGAAGCTGTGATCATACACAACCAATCACAAAAGTGGCATAAGAACATGGGTGCACAAACCTACATGCAGACAGTACACTCATACACATACAAAAATAAATAAAATTAAAAAAAAAGAATGCCATTAGATAGAAACAAGTCTCAGAGCAGGCCAATAGAAGCAAGGAGAAAGTTAGCCCACTCTTCCCTCAGTCAGTCCTTCCTGGACTTCACATGACAGACCTACACAGTAACAATGATGTCCCTTCATACATTCCAGATCTAAACAAGTTGACAGGTGAGCCATCACAGATGCTTATCTTAACAGGATAGATCCTGTTTGCAGATCTATTCCATGAGATGTAAAATGTTGTATAGTAGTGCTCTCCTTGTTGTTTGAAGTGTCACATCCAATGAACTTGGCAGACTGTGTGCCAAAGGTTAACAATGACACTCCTTAATACATTGAAATAGATACATCCCAGGAAATCCATTGGAATTTGAAAATGTCATTAAGTCCAAAATGCATTCATATGGTTAATTTACTGAGCATCATAATTCAGACCAACCTGCCTTTGATGTGGCCAGAACCAATGCATTAGCCTAGAGTGCAAAATAATATACATTAAAGCTTTAAATTTTTCATTTATTTATTTATTTATTCATTTATTTATTTGTGAGTGTTTTCTGTGGTTGTAAATGCACCACATGAGTATAATCCCCACAGAGGCTAAAAGATGTCATCAGATGGCCTGGAACTAGAGTTAGGGATGGGCAGTTGTTAGCCACCATATGGATGCTGGGAACTAAACAAGGGTCTTCAGCAAGAACATCCAGTGCTCTTAACCAGTGAGTCATCTCTCCAGCCCCCTAAAGTCTTTTTGTATTAAAGACTTAAATATCTGATATAATTTTTTTCATATCTAGATCCAAATAACGCAACATAGACCCAACCAAAAATAGACTCATGTGCAACTACATTTTTTATCATTTTGCTCTATCTTTCTGAGAGCTATGACTTACAGCCACTCTTTAGGAACAAAATATAATATTGTACTGCTTATAGATAGCCAGGAAAAATTCAAAATTCAAAGTATAGTTTTCCTGAATGAATATCACTTTCACACCATCATGAAGTTGAAGAAAAATCATGAATAAAATCATCAGAGGACTTTTGTAGGCCTCTGCACAAAAGTTAGCATTGTATATATTCTCATATAATCCTTGATTATATTCTATTAAAATTTCATTTGCTGCTTTGCACCCCATTATTTAAGAGTAAGAAGAGAATATTAGATACTTGCTCTCTTGGATAGTGGTACAGCACAGTTTTTGGTCAAATCTAGTCCTTTTTTTAGCAGAAAGTCAGCCATCTAGAGAAGCCATCACCAGAAAGAACTCTCAACCCTGAGTAGAAGCAGAGTAGGGTTTATAAAGCTGAAAACCACAATCACATCATGCCAGGGGCAAAGAAAATAACCATGGTTACCTCAGATCACCATAGTTATACCAGCCTAGGGGCAGGTCAGTTAAAAAACAAGTTTTCAGTTTAAAAAAGGATTCCTAGAATTGCAGAAACAATGGGATCCATGGAGATGTAGGTATACCTGGATGAGAGATGACCTTTCTACCCAGCTAGGTATATGTTTCCCAGTATTGTAGAAATACTGTATCCCCTGAAACTACAAGTATGGCCTTCATGGGACCAGTTCTGACTGGCTGACTGTAGTTAGCATGAAGTGGGTGGCCTGGCAGAAACACATGGCAAGAAAAAATCAGCTAGAAAAAAATGGAATCAGTTTGGGTTTTGAAGAACAAAATCAGATGCAGTCTTTCTGCTCTTTGTATAGAGGCGCTCACAAATGCCTGGTGCAGGATAAACAATATTGCATTTATACCTTCTGGTTGCATTTGGCAAGTAGATTCATTCACAAGGTTGCATAAGACACTGTTCTTCACTCAGTGTTCCTTGCCTTCTAAGCCTTGCAAATTACTCATTGACACTCTCAGGAATTGGGGAATAAGTTACTAAGGAGAGGGACAAGGAAAATATTACAATAACTAACAAGTAATTTCAAGCTTTCAAAAGAAGGAAACATTCTCACATACCAAGAAGATAAAGGAAAAAGCAGTCAAAAACGGTACTGCATTATACAGCTTGAAAAACTAAAGTGTTATGCATTCTTCGAAATGATAATGATACTGGACCTTTCCATGTTATTGCTGGAGGCAGTTTTCATTCCAAGGAGGGGCAATGGACTCCAGGAGAACAAACACATGTGAAATTTCCTTTAGAGATCAAGACTGACAGAAGAAAGCCTTGGATTTGATGTTCAGTAATACAATCACACACAGAGAGAGAGAGAGAGAGAGAGAGAGAGAGAGAGAGAGAGAGAATATTCCACATCTACTACCACAGATCAAGACTGACTATACTATACCGTCTGTTGAATGAATTGGTTGGTTACTTCCAGAGGGAGGCTTTATAAGGTTATCAAGGAAGGCTCCCAAGATGGTACCAGAAGTGTTTGGGATGGTAGAAAAGAGAAAACAATTTTCGTAATGAATGATGCACTCTTCCTCTACTATAGCATCTTTAATTATAGATAGATTGTAAAAATAAGAGCTGCTCTAACTAGCTTCATTTTGGCTACAGCAGCCATCTTATGTATCCTTAAGTATCTGCTGGAATTGACTTAGTTTAAAAAATGCCTGGTCACAAGCTTCTTCCCCCTACCCCCTACTTGTAGCTAAAAGATAACGCTGGAATGTATGGTTGGAGGTCTGCAACCGATCACCAGACACCAGCTGCCCCTAGCCTCAGAAGTGCCCAGAGAGGTCAGTGACACTCCCTGGTACCAGCTGTAACTGACCCCTCTCTCAAATGAACGGCAGGAAGGCTAGTCCAATTAGAAATTTCCCAGTGTATTAAACTCTGTTTAATCCAATGAATTTAAAAGTTAGCAAGCTTGTGCTTTACCTCCCCCTGGATTCTGTATAATAGACCCATGCACTTGTGGGCTACTGCCTCTGCTTTCTGGCTTGCATGCTGGAATGTGGGGCCTGGATGTACCAATCCTTTGTTCTCTCTGATTTCTTGGTTACCATTTCTCTTAGGTGCATCAATCCTTTTCTCCCCTCCCCCATACCTTCTCTGTTCCCATTTCTTCTCTTCTCTCTCTAAACCTTCTCTGCTTCCTATTAAATCATGTTTTGATCTTTGTTGGTGTGTTGGTGTGGATTTTTGAACTCTAACAAGATGTACCATTATCACATGTGACTGCCTAGTAGCCCAACATCACAACCAATGCAAAAAAAAACCAACAACAAGGTTCTGAATATTTCTTTATTCTCTGTGGTTTTTTAAGCATGTACCTGATTTCTATTCAGAGAACAGAAAAGTATGTAACAAAACGTCTTTGTCTTCATGTATGGAAAATGAAATCAATAGGAAACAAAAATGATAACAACTACAACTCACTTTCAATTTGCATAGTCAATCAGCAAGATCAATTTTAATCTTATAAAAAGGGTGTTTCACAGAAGCATCAGTCATCAATCCTCTGTACTTAAAAATAACAGACATGGCTGAAAGAAATAAACATATTTCCTCTTCATACTCCCTCTTAAGAAACAACTTTAGGCCTGGGGTGCTGTTCACTAGAGTGCTGGCCTAGCGTGAATGAAGTCCCCACGTGATAAACTCTATGTGGCGCTGGAGGCCATTAATCTCAGCATGGATTGTGTAGGGATGAGAAAATCGGGAGCTATTGTCATCCTTGGCTTCATAGCCTGTTCAAGGACATTCTAGGCTACATGAGAACCTGGAGAGATGGCTCAGCAATCGAGAGCTGGGGTTTCGTTCCCAGCACCCACATTGTGGTTAAGAACCATCCTTGATTCCAGTTCCAGGGGAATCTGATGCCCTCCCCTTACCTCCGTGGCATTGAATGACATGGGTGCAGTCACATGTATGCAGCCAATACACTCATACACATAAAAAATAAACAAAGAAAAGGGGAAGAAATGTAAGAGTGGAAGACTACCTCATTTTTCCTTTCATATGATAATACTCTGAAATTAAACACAAAGATTGCACCAAAGCATATTTTTTTCACAGAACTATCTTTATGCTCATTTGTACATTCCATACTATCAAAGGAGATAGTTCAACACTTTTTGTTATTACAGGATCATTGTTCAATAAAAAAAGCCCAATTGCATTCTCTTCTCTTCAGAGAACTTGCTTTCTCAACGACTGTGGCTGGTATCAGAATTCACAGATAAGCTTTCCATATTCACCCTTTTACAAGAACTAAAAGGAGGTCAAGGACAGCAGCCAAGGGCCTCTCTATGTGGGGCGCTTCTTCCCACCAGAGAACATGCCTTTGAATTGGAGGAAATGAGATGTTCAGTTCCCATTCACCAAAGTCCATTCATCTTTTCTAAGTAGTCAAATCCAATTAGCCAACATGAACATTAGAGACAGCACATAATGGATATTCTGTCTTATAATTAAATCTTTGAAAGTTTTTAAATGACCCTTTGAATAAATCTTCAAGGAGGGGACAAAATAATCATAGCATTTCTGTGGTCTGAATAATTGTTTTAATTTATTTTCTCCAGCACACACTGAGGTATAAATTCTAGCACTCATGTGATATCTACTAGACAATTCAGAGTCTACCTACTAGTGAACAATGGCCTGTACAGATATGTGTAGAAGGTTACATTAAACCATCTATGGAAGAAATTCAACTTGGCATTCTTTATATAGTCCAAAAAGTGACTAAAGATTAGACTCTCCTAAGGCATGCCCTGAAAGACCCACTTCTCCTACCATCTAAGTCTTCATCACTTGCCAACAGCTGTTCTATTCACAAACTGACTAACGGATACATCATTTAAGAGATAAGAGTCTTCATGTTCCAGTCATTTCCTAAAAGCACATCAGTCGATCACCTAGCCTGTGGCTGTGGCTATAGGGGTATAGTTAAGATTCCAAATAATTCCAGGAGCCTTACTCCAAATACTCTTTTCAGTGTTGATGGTAAATATGTGGAATCTGAAGACTGGGATTGCCAACTCCTCAGATTGACTTGCATTCTACTGACAATAAGTTTTTCAAAATGAACAATTTATACCTATTTAGAAACTATGAAATTTCCTCCATTGTGGGGTTGCTTGGTGATTTTAACTTGTATTTGCACACTGAATAATACATTGAGATGCTTTCAGTATGTCTGGTGGCTGTTTAGACTCTGGTTGTGTGTGTGTGTGCCTGTTTGTATGCCTCTGTGTATGTGTGCCTGTGTGTATGCCTCTGTGTGTGCGCCTGTGCATGTATGACTCTGTGTGTGTACATGTGTGTATGCCTCTGTGTGTGTATGCCTGTGTGTGTACATGTGTGTATGTGCCTCTGTGTGTGTGTGTATGTGTGTGTGTTGTATACAAAGGCCATAGTAGGACAGTGGGTGTTTTGCCCCATCTCTCAGCCTTTTTCCCACTGGACTTTAGTCAGGCTATTTGGAGATTTTAAGGAAGGTGTACTCTCCCACACCTAACAGCAATCAGCCTCCAAACAGTTCCAAGTCTAGGTCCACTGGCTATTTCCCTCATTCTATCCAGGGCCCTTGTCTGATTGGGCTGGCATGGGTCTTAATGACTCCATTTCTGCAAGTTCACATGAGGAAACTTCCAGTGTCCTAAAAGCCCATGTCCCTATGTTCATGGAACAACCCTAGCTCTTACAATCATTCTGCCCCCTCTTCCAGAAGGGTCCTTGAGTCCCACCACCCACATGGGTGAGGTTTAATGTAGGAGTCCAATCCAGGGACACACAATCTGCAGTCTCTTATTCTCTAAAATCTGGCTAGTTGTGGTCTTCTGTGTGCATCATTCTCTGTTGTTCAAGGAAGCTTCACTGGTGACCATTGAGGGATGCACCAGTTTTCTATGTTTTTATAATAACTTCTTATCATTCTTTACCCATTTGGTATCAATGTCTTTCCTATGATGTGTGCTACAATTACTTCCACCAGCTGTCTAACTGGCAGCATTACCCTTTAATAATACATATCAGTAAATGAAACTTATGTACACTTTCACTATGATATCTGGTTATGGTGCAAATTAAATTATATTTCCTTGCTGCCCCGGATCATTCAAATGGGGTCATGTGGTCATAACCTGGACAGAACACATCCATTGTGGTGGTTTTCAACACACAGATTCAGGTGTATAATTCATGTTTTTAAATCACTATACATAGAAGATGAATGTCATCACCCCAGGATAGTGTCATAGGGAGCTTCAAACTCTTGGTTTTATGAACTGAAGTTCCCAGAAGACACAGCTATGTGAAAGATTACAAGGCTGGTGACTGATTTGAACTGTATGACTGTAGAAAGCTAGAGTATTGTGGGTTCATTGGCCAATTATCATAAGCTATATTTAGCCCCTTAAAACACATGCAAAACTACATCTGAGCTGATATTATTGTGACTATCCTAGGAAACCTTTCCATGTTGTGCTAATATAACAGACTACTAGCTACCATCAACCTCAAAGAAAGGAATATCATTAGCAGCAGTAGGAGCTTACCTTTCCATGGACTGCAATAAACCACATACCTGATGATACCACCAATATATTTTTTTCAAATCCGATTTTTTTTGCTCTTTTTGAGACAGGGTCTCCCTTTTGTAGTCCCAGCTGTCTTGGAGCTTGCTCTGTAGACTAGGCTAGCTTTGAACTTCCAGAGATCCGCCTGGCTCTGCCTCCCAAGTGCTGAGATTAAAGGCATGTGTCACCACACCCAGCTCAAAGCTGATTTTTTATTGAAGCTCCGTGCATTACATACAAAATTATAAATCAAATCTAGACCCTTCCCCCCCTACTGCCTCTCCACCCCACCAGAGCTCATGCATTCTGCCAAACATGTTTTTCATCTTTTTCTTAGTCTCTTTCAAAATTCTCGATGCAGAAGTTCACTGTTTTGAGCAGAAGTTCACTGTTTCAGTCAGTTCTTTGAAGCAGTCTTTCTGTTGTTTTCATTGTTGTTGTTGTTATTCCTTACAATATGCATCACTCCCAAATATGCACATATGCATGCCACATGTATCATAGGTTTTAGCATCTTTGGCTTATGATTATTTTTCTTTATTAGGCTGAAAAATGTTACGTTTGAAGTTTCCTCCTTGGCAAGCTCAAAGCACCATCAACCACCAATATGTTTTTAAATAGTCTACATTTATACCATTTTATTGGATTTAAGGTCCACTTCCTAGGATGAATCCCATATTGATATCAGGCCTAGGAATCAGGCTAGACAGCCTAAAGGCCATGAGAAAGAGCCTTATACCATTATTCTGCTAAACAGATGTGATATTAAACTGATTTCTAATGACTTATTTTTATACCCATAGATTAATGCATCTCTCAACTCTCAACAGAGAAGCTTCCTTGTTTGACAGATAATGATGAACACAGAGAACTAAAACTGGCCAATGTGCAGAGAAGAGAATAGCAGGCTTCAGAGTGCTTCTCCATGAATAAGACCACCATATTAATTTTCTGTACCCAATGATGAGGGATCATTGTGAGAGTGGGTGTGGAGTGGGGTGGAAAGACTGTAAGGGAGAGAGAAGGTAGATTATCACAATGAAACAAAGTTTTCCAAACAGTTACTTAGTTACTCATATGAACCCACAGCAATGCTGACAGCAGGCACAAGTCTTATGTAAGGTCAAGCCAGACAAAAATCTGAGAATAAATCCAAGGAAGTAAGAAACGTCAACCCCATCTGAGAAACTATTGGCAAATAATGACTTCTGAGAAGGGGAGATCCAGCACCTTATCAGGGTAAGACTGTTGGCAGTTTGACCAGGCTCCAGTGGATGACTCAAACTAAACAGCACTTGGGGCACACACCTGACATTTAGGCATATATATATATATATATATATATATATATATATATATATTACATATGAAATATAAAATATATATGTATTCATACAGTATATACATACATATGTATATACCTATACATGTGTGTTTATATGCATATGTATACATATATGTGTATGCATATGTGTACATAGATATAAGAAATCTGGTAGAGTTAGTAATGGGGTGCAAATACCTGGGGGGACTGATGATTGATTCATTCCTTCATTCATTCATTCATTTTATGTATATGAGCCTGAATGTGTGTAAGTGCAGTCATTTCCAGAAATACCTATGTAGTCAGAAGAAAGTGTTGGACCCCCTGAAACTGGAGTTACAAACCATTAGCCATCATTTTGGGTGCCAGGAATTGTACCCTGTTCCTCTGAAAGAACAGTCAGTGCTCTTAACTGCTGGGCCACTTCTCTGGCCCCAACGGAAGGGGATCTAAATACAATCAAAATATATTTTATAAACTTAGGTTGCACAATATTAAAAAATATCTACAGAAATGTGAATATTTAAATAGCATTAACAGACTTATAAGAAACAAGAAAACCAGCAAAAGGCAGTTTGTAATAGTTCAAGAAGCAGAATTAATTGCATAGCAAATGAGCATTTTCCATGCATTGAAAACTTTATTTGTTCAAGAGATGAATCCCTAATATCCCTGGATAAGTATCTGACTTATTTGTTCAGCTAGTCAATTTGCTTTGATTCAAATATCTATCTGGATTTAAGGCTAGGAAAGTATAATTAAAGATACATTATCGCTTAAATTCTAGATCAAGACAGCATTTTTGCTTCAAAAATTTGCATCAAGTTGTTCAGCCAACTGGTCAATAGCTAGACTTTCTGGTTAGTACAACAGTGAACAGTGGAAATAAAGATGAAATGTGCAGGTATTTCTACTGATTTTTGTCTTTAGTGTGTCAGAAATAGGGACTGTGACTATTGAAGCAGCTACAGTTGAGAACCAGAGAGCAGGATTTGGGATATAGCACAGTTGATAGAAAGCTTGGTGTTTCATCTTCAGGACCACAAAAAGACTAGACATGTTGATGCAGGACTGTAATCACAACACTTACGAAGTGGAGGCACAGCCAGGCGTGGTGGCACACGCCTTTAATCCTAGCACTTGGGAGGCAGAGTCAGGTGGATCTTTGTGAGTTCAAGGCCAGCCTGTTCTACAGAGTGAGTTCCAGGACAGCTGGGGCTACAGGGAGACCCTGTCCCGAAAAGACCAAAAAAAAAAAAAAAAAAAAAAAAAAAAAAAAAAAAAAAAAAACAAGTGGAGGCAGGAGGATCAGTGCCTCAAAGTCATCATGTTCTACCTGGTGAATTGAAGGGCCCTGGTGTCTATACATAACCTTTTCTCAAAATAAAAACATAGATGGGTGTATTAATTCCTTGTCTGTTGCTGTGATAAAACCCCATGACCAAGACAACTTATAGAAGGAAGAGGTTATGTGGGCTGATGGATTCAAAGGGTTACATAAGATTCTAACACTTTAGAGAGGCATTACATTGGAGCACACATCTCCATGGCAAAAATGCAGCATAGAAAGTAACTGGAAATCTAGCAACTCTATGAACCTTCAAATTCTATCTCCAGTGACATGCTTTCTCTAGCAATACCACACGTCGAGAAGGTTCCTCAACCCTCCCAAATCAGCACCACCAACCGACTATCTAAATACTTGTGCCTGGAGGACACTTATGCAAACCACCACACTACGTGAAAAAAATTAGTTCTATTTTTTAATGGAGAGCTGGCGATTACCATACCTTCAAATTCCTTAGAGCATCTGCAAATATTGGAGATGATTACAGAGGGCTTAAGGGCTTGGCAAGCTGAAAGAGGATATGATAAGGATGGATTTAGAGCATAACAGATTCAAGCCGATCCCAAGAGGCTGAGAGAGGCACCTGAAGAAGCCATGATTGTATGCAATAAAAAGTTAGACAGGGGCCATTCATCGAGGTGGAACATTCTCTGGGTTCAGATATTGATATCTTCCTTCCTAACTATGTTTGGTCATGCCTTCACAGAGAAAAGAGTTCAAGAGTGAATGTGTCAAGATTCCACAGACATGGTAAGGCAGTTTCCAGCAAAGAATCAGATAAACCTCACTGAATCTCCTGGGAACATTCCTGTCAATATCCTTTTAACAGTGCACCTGTACTTTCCTGACAGAAATACCTGACAAAAGCAATTTAAAGAGAGACGGGCCTATTTTGGGTCACATTATAAGGGCACAGCTCACTAATGATGTGGAAGGCACAGTGTTGGGAGTCTGAGTCAGGTTTTCACATTGCATCCATAGTCAGGAGAGAGAGAGAGAGAGAGAGAGAGAGAGAGAGAGAGAGAGAGAGAGAGAGAGAGATGAAAGCTGGTGCTCAGCTCTCATTCTCTCTTTTATTCAGTTCGAGACCTTGGCTTATGGGATGGCTGCTCTTAGGCAATTCTACATTCTGTCGGATTTCTCTCAGTATTGGTCATCACAATTTGCCAGTGAAGAAGTATGTGCACCGATAGATTTTAAATAGGTGAAGATGATGAAACGTCGCATGTGTAGCTACCCAGAGACAGGGTACAATGATTTATTTTTTTTTGTCTTTTCGAGACAGGGTCTCCCTGTAGTCCCAGATATCCTGGAACTCACTCTGTAGTCCAGGGTGGCCTTGAACTCACAAAGATCCACCTGCCTCTGCCTTCCGAGTGCTAGGATTAAAGGCATGCTCAAATGCTCTCATAATATCAAATGGGAAGAACAAAATTCTGCATCTTAGTTGATTTAGTTGATTCCCTGAATGGAAAGAGAGAGAGAGAGAGAGAGAGAGAGAGAGAGAGAGAGAGAGAGAGCTCTTGAAATATCAAATCAAAGCACAGCTCTCACCTCAACAAACAAACATCAAGAGATTATTTATCTTGAGCTAATATGAGTGGCCATAAACCAGGAAAACAGATTCATGTTGCCCTAAATACCATGTCCCAGTGGAGAAGTTGTTTCAACTGCTTTTTATAGGCACAGAAAAAAATGGCAGTCATAAGTCAATGCATTTACCAAATACATTGGGGGGAGCTTACCTGTGCATAGGTCTGTCTATCTTCCAATAGACAGACCATGGGCAGATCCCTTCTTCACAAGTTTGGTTGTACCTGCTGTTCTTGATCATCACAGCTAAGTTTGGTGATGGTTACATTACAAAGTAGGGCCAGGGAGAGTCAGCCACACCCCATTCTAACCGTATGGCCTTGGTTGCACAAGACTGAGGGGTTAAAGGTGTTGAAGCTAAAGAAGCTCTGGGAGAGTCTCTTGCCATTTTGAGTAGCTGTGAGGAAGTCACACATCCATGTCTGGATGTAGACTTTCCAGTGTGGCCTTAGTAGGGGAGCACCTAAACTGCTCTAATGAACTCTATAAACAATCCTAATACCTTACTGGTTTTCTAGACTATAGTTTGGCAAAATTGTACCTCAGATTGTCATAGGGACCAAGGAAAAGGGGGAGCAGACATCGTTTGCACCTCCCAGAAGTAATTTTATTTACATCAGATTATAAAAGCAATACAAGAGAAATCTCTGTTATAGGTCTCAGATGCTATCTGATGATGTACTTTGTTATTCAGTTAATGCAAGCTAGAGCTAGGTTAACACATTCCGTTTGTCTTGCCAGATATTTGAAAGGATATCAAGTAAGACACAGAGTTGGACAATGGATATCTAGTACAGGAATGCCTCTTCTGTTGGCTTACAACAGACTAGTGACATTGTTTTATCTTAATTATATCTTTAAAAAACACCCCACGTCATAAAATAAAGCCATCTTTTGGAATCTATGTCATTAAGGCACCAGTAGAGGAATTGGGAAGGCCCTGTTGAGCTCTTAACACATAAAGAGGAAGGATGCTGGTTCTGTGACTCCTTTTTACCTACTATTTTCCAATTCTTCACAAGGTGCAAAGCCCTTCAAAAATGAGTTTCCATGTCCACTGAGCAGAGCTGCCATGGTCCACCTGGACTCATACACCAAGTTTCTATATTCTCCTCTTGAAAATTCCCCTCCTGAGGGCTGGAGAGGTGCCTCAGTGGTAAGAGCACTGGCTCTTCTTGCAGACAACCTAGATTTGATTCCTAGCACCCACATGGCAGCTAACAACTATCTGTAGCTCCCGTTGCAGGGGATCTGAAGCCTTCTTATGGCATCCAGGGTCATTGCAAAGCAAGATGAACCTACCAATATTGCAGAGACTGCATTATTCCACATAAAATAAAAATAATAAAAAATATTACAAAAGAAAATGAGATCTCCTCTTGTTGGGGAACAGAGAGGCTCTTAAGAACAATTCATAATAAGTAAATGTAAACTGAACACCTAGTGTTTCAAAATAGGTTGGTAAACGACTAGGAATGGCTTCAATTATAGAGCAGTGAATGCTTCCTAAGAAGCAGGGAAATTTAGACTTGAATTAGTCTCTGATATCAGATTATAGGATATGCAATTCAATTAGTTTGAAAGCAAGAAGAAAAAGCCACAGAACAAAAAAGTACAGTATGTATAAAGAGAATTCACTCTCAAGTATTATTCAAATGCAAAGTCCAGTAGAAAAATCAATATGGTGTTTTTGTTCTTTTTTTTTTCTCTTTTCTCTTGGTCAACAATAGACATATTTACATAATCACATACATGAATTTTAGAAAACTACATAACCAGATTATGTTTGTTCTGTCTTCCTTCTGGATAGAACTAGTGACCCACTATAGAAAAGGCCAAGGTGGGACTGGAGAGATGGCTCAGTGTTTAAGAGTACTGGCTGCTCTTGCAGAGGACCCAAGTTCTATTGCCAATGCCCACATGACAGCTAATGACTGTAAATCCAGATCCAGGGGAATCTGACGTTCTTTTCTGACCTCCACAGCCACTGTATGACATAAGTGCAGGTGATACATGAACTTGGGGTAAAGGAAAGTCACTGGATCTGTTTGTCCCCATTCCCAGTGGGGCCACACCTAGTAAATCTTATTTTCTTCTGTTTTTTTTTTAATATTTATTTGGCTCTTTTCATTGGATTATTGAGCAGTGGCACAGCCTGGCTTGGTAGGGATGCCAGGGACACTGGCTCCAGCCCTTTCTCCAGTAACACTAACAAATTGGGAAGAAAGTGCCTCTCCTTAATTTTATCAAGAAAGAAAATGATCCCATGAAAAAAGATTTCATGTTAAGTCTACTAAGTAAATAAATGCACCACTATATAATACCATGAGAGCCCAGGTTGACCATACAGATGTGGGACAAGGCAGCTTCAGGGTGTTAACAGTACTTGTACTTTGTATATCTACCTGTAAATTGTATGTGCTGGATAGCTTCAATTATCAACTTGAGATTCCTGGGTAGATGGAATCTCACTTGAGGAATGGTCTCCAATGGACTGACCTGTGGCCATAATATCTGTGGGGCATTTCTTGATTGTTGAACTATATAGAAGCATCCAGCACACTGTGGGCAATGCCACCCACCGGCATTTGCTCTGGGGTGTATAAAAAGCAGACTGAGAACAGACCAGAGGAGCAAGCAGTGTTTTTTCATGGTCTATGCTTCAGTTCCTGCCTCCAGGTTCCTGCCCTGGCTTCCCTCACTGGTGAACCATAACCTGGGAGATGTAAGATCAAATTATCCCTCTCCTCCTCAAGTTGCTTTAGGTCAGTGATTTTCTCATGGTAATACAAAGTAGCTAGAACACTGTACAAGCTCTTCTTTATTAGCTCTTTGGTGCAGCAATCACTCTTATGATCTAGGATCACCAGAGCAATGTTGTAAGTAATACACTTTGTTCTTTGTTACAGCCCCTAAACCAATAGCCTGGCTCTTTTCTCCCAGTAAGGTTGCATCCTCTTACATCACTTGCAAAAGTTTAGCCATGGTCCTAGAGGCTACACACTAATGAGTAGCAGAGCTTTTAAAAATTCATGCCTAATGGGAGTTCTTAGTATTATTAGAAGTTTTGGAGTGACTTACCTGGGATACCACGTGTTACAGGAAAAATTGGCATCTCTGTGCAGGGGAGACTAAGATTAAAGGAAGCTCAAGGGTAATTTTTTTATGTTTAGGAATTCACATTTTCCTCCTTTAATTTTATATTACTCTAAAATATGAATATATACTTTCCACTCATATACAGTAATTACAGAGTCTGAAAGTAAGTGGTAAATTGATTCTATATCCCGTTAAAAAAAAAGATTTACATTGTAACAACATAGTTGCTTTCAGATAAACAGAAATATAACAATAATGTTGTTCAGCTTGTCTTTCATCTAGGGATTTGGTGTTAGCATCCACAAATAAGGGAGACCATTCACCAGGCAAATTTTTATGTTACAAAGAGAAATCAAGGGGCAGGGAAGCTGTAAATCTCAGCAGCTTCCCAGAGAAAACAAGAAGAAAGAAAGTCATGCCTTTTTTGAGTTAGATATGGGCAGTCAGTGAGCAGCCACCTGACAAAAGAGAGGCCTCAGGGAAACAGCCCAAGGTATCAGTGAAAGCATATTTAGGTTCTGGCCAGTATCTGAAAGAGATTGTAAAGAACACCAAGGGAAAGGTATGCTTTTCTGATTCAAGGCTTGGAAACGTAGCCAGACCATCTGGAGTCTCAGGATAGTTCCACAGAAACTGCACTGACAGCTGGGGTTCTTGAAAGGAAAATCACACCCTCTCATTAAGGGGATGATTATTGCTCCCATCTCTTTAACACGGTGTTGAGTAAATCCTCTTTCTTGAGGGGCGGCGGCCCTGAAGCCAGGTGAATGACTTTTCCAACTGGATGAACTGCTATGTTCTGAGTAGTTCAGAATGTTAGGTTTGCACACAGGCCAGAAGTACAATCCTTTCTCTTGACCAGAAAGAAAGAGCATTCCTTTAATGGAACGCAACAGAGCCCCGATTGTGGCAACTCTAACATTATGTCATTGGAGAGAGAGAATGTCCGTGCTAAGGACTCTGGGATAGCAGCATAATCTTCTAACTCCTTCCTGCACTCCAGAGCCATACCAGTGGAAGCGTGAGTAAGCACTTCTACATGATGCAACAATGGCCTGCCGCCTTTGTCAGTTCTACACTCACCTCTTCATTATTATAGCAGAGAGCAGATCCAGGAGAGATCCAGGAATAATACAGACCATAGAGAAAGGAAGATTCTGGTAGATAAAAAACATGCCTTTGGGGATGTAGGCTCTGGGATCTTCAAGGACATATTTGGTTGTTTTGTTTTTTTGTTTTGTTTTGTTTTGTTTTGTTTTGTTTTTTGGTCTTTTTGAGACAGGGTCTCCCTGTAGCCCCAGTTGTCCTGGAACTCATTCTGTAGACCAGGCTGGCCTTGAACTCGCAAAGATCCGCCTGCCTCTGCCTCCCAAGTGCTAGGATTAAAGGCGTGCGCCACCACGCAAGGACATATTTGTATGAATTACTTTTCTGTTGCTGTGATAGAAGGAAGAGTTTATTTGAGCTTATGGCTCCAGGGGAATCAGAGTCCATCATGGCGGAGATGCATGTTGTGTCTGTCTCCAGGCAGGAAGTGCCTGGAGCAATAGCAGAAAGCAAAGGTTCTCATCTTCAAGGAGGCACAGGAAGCAAGGAGAGGTTGGAGATCCTGCAAGGCTTAGGAAGTCTCTAAGCCCACCCCCAGTGACTTGGCCACACCGACTAAGACCTCTGAAAGCATCACCAACTGGGAACAAAATGTTCAAATACTTGGACTCTATGTGGGACTCTGTCATTCAAATCACCACAGGATTTAAGATAACTGTGAAGACAATTATGAAGGGGGTTGTTAAAAGGCACACATCCGCTTCCTGACACCATGGTAAGGTATCATAATGTTTGTCTCCCTCCTATGTAACAGAATAGCATAATGTACTTCAGTAAAATATATTAAATTATCCAAAAAGAAAATACCTTAAATGATACAAATCACTCCAGCAATTGTCAACTCTATGGCAAGAACCCAATTATGTTTTTTATGTGAAATCAGATTTTTTTTTACAAAGAAAGCTAGGTTTCTTTTCAAAACTAAATGAGTCTAACTCATGCCCTATTTTTTCTTTTAATTCTTCTTTAATTGCTATTTTAATTTTAAATTGGATTGGAACAACACAGAGCTACAAAACAAATGCTGTCTATCGGCTTTATTATCAGAAAACAGAAACAGGAGCATGGATTCTGGAATCTGGTTGCTGAAAAGAATTACCCAAAATAGTAGCAGAACATATATTGTTCATTTTCTGGAAAGGATTTTTATCTGCCTGCAAATGACCCAGCTTGCTTTTCTTTCTTTTGTGTTTCCTGTTATAGTCTGTCAACTGTTATTCAAGCATTGAAAATATGATTAGACTGCATTTATAATTGTACCTATAAATACAATGATGGAAAATTATTTTTATTTCTCCCGTGGAGAATTGAAAAACCCTCTTGAAGTGTATGCTCTTCATAAATTCATTTTTTCCTATTTTCTACTGAGACCTAGGCTTCTCTCTTTCTTTGAAACCTGTCTTTTAATTCATCTCAGTCCTAAATTTATCTAACTAAGCTATATCCATATACTGTAAAGTGACAGATGTTTAATATGGTTGGAATTTAACATGTCAGAATTGCTTGACAAGAAAACAAAGATGACATTTCTGAATATTGACAATGGACTGTCACTTCTGGGTACCATTTATTATTAATTACTCCTGGTACTAAGAATGTTCGTAGGTCTAGAGAGATGGTTCAGCAGTTAAGACCATTGATTTCTCTTGCAGAAGCCCCAAATTCAGTTCCCATCACCTATATTGTGGTTAACAACTGTCTGTAACCCCAGTTCCAGGAGATCTGACCCCCTCAGTGGGGATCAGATGAGTTGGTGCAGTTACATATATGCAGACAATGCATTCATACATATAAAATAATGAAAATTAAATTAATTTTTAAAAGAATGTGACCACTAAAGTTGTTTCATAGTACCCTGATACCCGTCAAAAGACGTGGACACAGTTCTTTCAAGTTAGGTGATGGGTCGGTCATCACGCCTCTTTGTGACCATATATTTGTGATAAACAACTTAAAGGAGGAAACAGCTCTGTTGGCTTCGAGTTTGAGAGGTTACTTTCTCTGGTCACTGAGTTTGGCTGTGTCTGAGTGAACATGGTGGGAGCATAGGGGAATGCAATGTAGTTTAGCTCATACAGGCCAAATGTAGGGAAGGTGCTGGAATTCCAGTAGCCCCAAAAGAACATGTCCCCAGTGACCTAATGTCCGTTCTCTAGTGCCTATATAATTGCTGTGACAAAATATCAGAGATATGCAATTTATAAAGAAGAGAGGTTTATGTTGGGTCCAAGTTTCACAGGTGTCAGTCTATGGTCATTTGGATCCATTGTTTCAGGCATGTGTTGAGGGAAAACGTCATGGGTAGTAGAGTAGAGCTGCTTACGTCATGACAGCTAGGAAGTAAGGGGTGGCCAGAATTAATCTTTGATTTTCATAAATGTGTACAGAAATTTAATTCCATTCATTTGACATTTAAATTTAAAGCATTTGGGCAGTGTATAATTACCCAAGCAGTGTTACTAGCTCACATATATCCTCAAATATGGATCATTTTTATGTCGTGAACTTTGAGAACCTTGTAGATATTTTGAAGCAAAGACCGTCATGACTGCATTGCACAGTAACCGGGAATTATTCGTCTTATTTAACTGTATTTTGATTGCCTGTCATAAAACCTCTATCATCCCTCCCCTATAACCTCTAGAAGCCATTCTCTATACTTCTATAAAATCAATATTTTATTTTACCTTCCATAAATGACTGGCAGCAGGTGTCATTTCTCTTCTTGTACACTGATTATTTATTCTTTAATCATTTGTTGATTTATTATTTTATGTCTCTATGTGTATTCTATATATGTACATGGAATGTCTGTGCAGTACCCACAGAAGCCAAAATAGGGTATTGGAGCCCATGGAGCTGGAGTTACAGGCAATCCTGAGCTTCTGGACATGGGTGCTGGGAGCTGAACTCAGGTCCTCTGCAAGAACAGCAAGTGCTCTTAACCACTGAGCCATCTGTCCAGTCCCTTATTAATTCTTCTTTAAAAATTCACATATGGTACTGAGGAAATGGCTGAAAGTAGAATGTGCTTGCTTTGTAAACATGAGGACCAGGGTTTAGATCTGTAGAACTGGTGTAAAAGAGGAATGTGTTTAAATTGGACTGAAAGATAATGTATGAAATACACAAATCATCAATAAAAGTATTTAAAAATACTAGGCATCTTGGTTGAGTTCTATAATCCCTTCACTGGGTCGGGGGAAGGGGGCAGGCACAGGAGGACACATGGGGTTCATCGGTGAGCTAGTCTAGGCAAATCAATAAGTTCCAGGTACAGTGGGAATACCTGCTTCAAGGTACAAGAGAGTGATAGAGGAAAATACTCGACTACACACACACGCGCACACACACACACACACAGACACACAAACACACACACACACACACACACACACAGGAAAATGCACACAAACATATGCACACCCTTCTATTGTTCATGTGAATGAATTTAACTAGCCATGGGTGTATACTAGCTGTTTCATGGCATTTAGCATGTTGCCATTTATATAGTATAGTAGTGAAAGCTGGTATTGTTTAATAAATGTGTATTCTCACACAGGTCATTTAGGGTGGGGGGGTGTGCATGGTCTGCTCTTACAAATTCTAAAATGGAAAGAAGTAGAAAGTGGAAAGTAACTGCTGCCCCCTTTTCTTCTCTCAAGACAAGCACTGTGTTTATATTTCCTTCCACAAAAGCATATTGTGTGTCCCAGGAGACTGAGGGGGAAGATAAGCAAATGCTCTACCCTTCTCTGTCCCAGCCACCCTTGATTATCTCCAGTTCATCTCCTCTTTGTATGATTCCCATTTCACCTCTGGGAGGCAAACAGAATCTATTTTGTTTGAGGAAGAAAAGCTTCACCCCAGCAGGATGTGGGGAGACTGGCTTTTGTGGAGATAGAAACAGTTACTGTCACAGAACAGATTCCCACAAGATCTCTGCAGGAGATTGAGCCTCATTGTGAACAGACCAGAGGATCTGTTTCCAAACAGTAAAATCCTATCATGACTACAGAACTCCATGGCAGAATCCCCTTTCAAGAGGACATTGACAAATATTTTTATCAAATTAAAATACCAATTATATTTGCAGGTGTATGTGTGTATTTCTGTATGTGCATATATGTTTATGTTCATCGATCAGTAGACATGTGGATACTTTAGCTTCAGGGATCATTTAACAGATATCTTCTGCAGTGGGTTCAATGAGAATTGTCTTGCAAAGGCTCCCAGCATTTGAATACTTGGTCAGTTGGTGGTCTTATTTGGGAGTAGTCTTCGAACCTTTAAGAAGTGGAGCCTTTTCTGGAAGAATAGAAGAAGCATGTCACAGGAAGTGGGAATTGAGAGTTTATTTCCTTGCTCGATTCTCTCTCTCTCTCTCTCTCTCTCTCTCTCTCTCTCTCTCTCTCTGCTAGGAGCTGAACTCAGGTCCTCTGCAAGAGCAGCCAATGCTCTTAACACTTGAACTTAACTTTCTGGAACTGTAAGTCAAACAAACTCTTCCTTCTAAAAGTTGCCTTAATCATGGTGCTTTATCAGAGCAACAGAAATGTAAATAATATACCTTCTGTGTTGCTTTTCCAAACTATCTCATATTCATCTGGAGCTTTCCAAGTGGGCTAAGCTCCCTGCCCAGTGAGATTTAAGGATCCCCCTACCTCTGTCTCTCCGGCGCTAAGATTACAAATATATTCCACTTAGCTGGGTTTACCAAAACTGTTATGTCCCCAACCTTAAATAGTAATTTGAATGCCATGTGTGGTGGTGCACACCTTTAACCCCAGCACTTGGGAGACAGAGGTAGGCAGATCTCTGTGAGTTCGAGGCCAGCCTGGTCTCCACAGTGAGTTCCTGGACAGCAGAGGCCATAGGGAAGGGACACCCTGTCTAAAACAAAGCCCCCCAAAAATAGAAAAGAAAGTATCAATTGGATTTTTATACCACCTAATCACAGTATTTTTAGTGAAATAAAAATATGTTAGGAGAGATAGAAGAAGGAAGGAGGAAGATGTGGACAGGACATAGAGAAGCGAGGGAAGGGAGTGTATTTTAAAGACTTGATAAAGGCTGAAAGTTGTTCAGCAAGTTTGGTTTAATGATAGTGTAAATGTTAACTTGTTGAAATGAAGGCTTTATCATTCAAAGTGTATCCCCGTATACAGATCATGCTATTGTGGCCAGGCAATGTAAATTAGGTCTTCTGGTTAATCCTGCAGATATTCATAAATTCTGAAGTCCAAAAGGCTAGCATCTCCCATTGTGGCTTTTTATGTGGTATGTCCAAGGTGTTGTTCTCAATTGATACATTGCAAATTTACAGGCTGCAGCGGAAATCCTGAATGAATCACAAATACATAAGCCTATTACAAAGGATTCTTGATTTGTACATACGCCCGATTGTGGTTACCAAGTACACAGCTCTGGAGGCAATAAAGTAAAACAGAAGCAACAAAGTATTTATCTGAAGACAAAAAGAAAGCTAGTCTTTAAAAAGTTCTTCCTATTGGGGTACCAATACTAGGTGCACAGGGTTGTGCTTATTATATCATTTTAAATTTTTTATTTGTTTATTTTTCTAAGGGATTATACAATATAAGAGCACAGTTGTTTTCAGATCACATTAACATTGCTCAGTTTGACATACAGTTAGGTAATTGGTGCTATCATCCACAGGTGAGGGATAGCATTCGATGTTTGTTTTTCTGGGACTGTGTTACTTCACTCACCATTATATCTTCCAGCTCCATCCATTTACCTGCAAAGCTCATGATGTCATCTTTCTTTACCACAGCATAGATCTCCATTGTGTAGATGCACCACATTTTCTCTATCCACTCCTCAGTTGAGGGGCTTTTGGTTTGGTTCCATCTCCTTGCTATTGTGAAGAGAGCTGCAATAAACATGGCTGTGCATGTATCTCTGTGGTAAAATGAGTCTTGTGGGCACATACCCAGGAGTGGTATGGCTGGGTCAGGTGGCAAGTTCACTCTGAGTCTTCCAAGGGCTCTCCACACTGATTTCCATAGTGACTGTACATGTTTACATTCCCACCAGCAGTGAGTGTTCCCCTTTCCCCACAACCTCTCCAGCACTTGGTATCATTTGTTTCCTTGATCCTATCCAATCTTATTGGAGTGTGATTATATCTTAAAGTGGTTTTAATTTTCATTTCCTTAATTATTAGCAACGTTGAACACTTCTTAAGATGTTTCTCAGCCATCACTAATTCCTCACTTGTGAAGTCTCTGTTCAGCTCTTTGCTCCATCTTTTGAGTGGGGCATTTGTTTTCCTTCTTCTTTGTTTTTTGAGTAGTTTATATATCCTGAAAGTCAATGCTTTGTCAAATGTATCTGTGGTGAAGGTTTCCTCCCACTCTGTGGGATTTCTCTTCACTTCCTTGAATGTTTCTTTTGATGTACAGAAGCTTTTGAGTTTAATGAGGTCCCATTTGTCAATTGTCGACCTTAATTCTTGTGCAGCTGCAGGCTTATTATATCTTTTAGCCTCTAGCTTCCTGGGGTTATAGACTAATAATTTGCATGCCCAGCAGATGGGTGGTGTCTTAATGTCTCTTCTATGGCTGTGATAAAATTCTCCCAGAAAAGGGCCTTAGTGGGGCTTTGTAGTTCCCCAGGGGTTCAGTTCATTGTGGTGGGGAACATATGAGGGCAGGTAGAAAGGAGGGGGGTTGGAAGCAGGAGGGTGACTGTTCACACTGCACCCATAGTCAGGAATCGGGGCTGGGCTAGAAAACCTCAAAGCTCACCTCCCTGCCCAAGGGTGCCCTTCCTCCAGTAAGGCTCTACCTCATGGCAACATCCACAGCTGGAAAGGAAGCATTCAAATACATGAACCTATAGGGGACAGTTCTCAAGCCAATTGTAAGAGGGAGAGAATTCAGAAGTTAACTTTAAAAAGTAATTATTTTTTATTTTATTTTATATGTGTGAATGAATTGCCTGCATGCATGTAAGTATACCCATGTTGTACAATGTCCACAGAGGTCAGAAGAGGGCATCATATCCCTTGGAACTGGAGTTACAGATGGTTGTTAGCTGCCATGTGGGTACTGGGAAGGGAACTGAATCTAGATCCTCTGCAAGAGCAGCCAGTGCTATTCACCACTAAGCCATGTCTTCACCCCCCCCACAGAATTTATCCTTAATTAGTGAATATAGATGATCTATGTGTTTAAAAAAATGAATGACTTCTCTATTGAAGCTCAATGGAGGTCATTTTTTTCTGATCATATGCACCCAAGTCAATATTGACTGTAGCGGTTTAGTTCTAGGAGCTCATCAAGATGGTGTGTTTTCCAAAGCGTTGGAAGCAATGCCTGGGGTTCCATCCCATTTTGTTGAATAAATGAGAACACTCTGATGAATCATCCAAGTGGACCTTTCACAAACCATGTGGATCCTGGCATATGTCAGTTTCTAACACTAGGCTCCATGTATACATATTTTGGCAAAAAAGAAAAATATTTCCATCAAACATTTTCTTAGTTTGTTTTGTTCCTCTCCTAGTTAGCTTCATCTGCCAACTTCACACAGCTCAGAGTCAACTCAGGGAATCTCAGCTGAGAGGATTGCCTCTTCAGGTTGGCCGGTGGGCATGTGCCACTCCTAGCCAGGTGGGCTTGGGCTGTATAAGAAAGGAAGTTCGGGACTGGGGAGATGGTTGAGTGGTTAAGAGCACTTGCTGCTCTTGCAGAGGATGTGGGTTTAGTTCCCAGTACCCACGTGGCAGCTCAGAAACATCTGTAACTCAAGTTCTGGGGAACCCAGTGCCCTCTTCTGGTCTCTGTGGACGTAGGCAAAACAGTCATACACATAAAAATAGAAGTAAACAAATCTTTTAAATTTTACATTTTATTGAATTTTCACAATGTTCATGCAACATAATTGATGGGATTTAAACCTCGTACCCTCCCCACACATCACCTCTGCATCCTGCCAAATAAAACATGACCTATAGACTCTGTTTTATGTACCCAAATGTTCAATGTTGATTCATTGATACACTGAGCCCAGCATTTGTTCCGTGAATGTTCTTATGTGGTCTTTCTCCCTCTCAGCAGCCATCAGTTGCCCAAAGTTCCTTAAATTGGGTTGGGATTTCTTACCCACTTCCTCAGTTCTATGCTAAGATTTTGTCTCCTTCGAGCTTGCATCAGTCCTGTGCATGCTGTTACCACTGATGTGAGTTCATAGTAGTAACTGACCAGCTGAGTCAGCTAGACATGGGGGGGTGGGGAGTGGGGGGTGGGGGGTCACCAGTAAACCACATTCCTCCATGATCTCTGTTTCATTTCCTGGTTCTGGACTCCTGCCTCCAATTCCCATCTTGGCTTTCCTTCTAAAGTGTAAGCTGAAATAAACCCCTTCCTCCTCCAGAGTATTTTACCATAGCAAGAAAAAGGAAATGAGGACAGTGTTTTTGAAATACTATTGTTTCCAAGATGAGGCAACTTTTGAAATGTTTTCCTCTTCCATTTTTCTTTTCAGTCAATATGTTTATGTCTTTCCATCATGTCTTGTTTTTCTAATTCTTAGTTACAGGCAATTCTAACTATATATAATCAAATTCTAACTATATATAAATGATTGATGTTATGCTGAAATTTCCTTTTATGAGATTAAAAAATGATCTTGTTTGAGTTTGCCAGAGATCCAAACTCAGGTCCTAATGTTTCCACAGCAAACATTCTACCCACTGAGCATTTCCCCAGCCTATTCTAATAATTTTATTGCCCCCTCAATACATATATAAGTATTGCACAACATAATCTGTACATATTATATCTGATAATGATGAGTGTTCAAAGGACATGAATGAGCATGGTTTGAGTTTCAAGTTCCTTTGGAAAATAATGATGAAGTCAGGTTGAAAAGAATGGAACTTCTTAGAAAATCAGTACATTTTATTTCATAATTCCCACTGATGGCTGAGCTCAATTTCACTGTAAGAGAAAAATATGGGAAAATGTTAAGAAAGAAGAATTATATAAGCTTAGTCTGTTCTCACATCCATAACATACAAAAAAGGAATATGTAATTTTCTGTTCACATGGTCATAACTCAAATCACCTTGGCCATTGGAGTTTTAATATAAGACATAGCAGGACACGTGACAGCAGAAGATTGGCAGTTACATGTTATTTTCTCTTTTTTTAAAGCCAATTTTTACTGAAGCTTTGTGCATTTCATACAAAATTCCCAATCAAATCTAGACCCATTCCCCCTTCCTTTCCCCCCTACCCCACCAGAGCTCAGGCATCTCACAAACAAGATTTTCATCTTTTTCTCAGTCTCTTTTAAAACTTTCAAGTGATATGTGTATGTATGTATGTATATATTTATATATATAGTTATATATACTGTAGCAATACAAGCTGGAGAGAACAACAAAATAATTTTTAAAAAACTCTGGAAAGACTCAGAAAAAGATGCAGGGCATGTATGGTAGAGTGCAGGGACTCGGGTGGGGTCAGGGGCATGGAAAGGGAAGCGACTCTAGATTCGATTGTGAAATTATATATGACTTGTGGAAAAGTTTAATAACAATAAAAATAAAATAAAATATAACATTTAATTAAAAAGGAAAAAAAACTGATGCAGAAGTTTACCATTTCGAGCAAATTTTAACGTTTCAGTCAGTCCTTTGACCTAGTCTTTTTGTTGTTGCTGTTGTTGTTCTTTCTAATTTGCATCACTCCAAAATGTGAATATATGCATGCCACATATATCTGTTAGCATCTTCACCTTATGATTTCTTTTTTTTTATTAGGCTGAAAGTCGTCATGTTTGAAGGCTCCTGCTTGGCAAGCCCAAACAACCATCAGTCTTTCCCTTGTGCTCCAGACTGGGGTTTTCCTTTCCCATGGTCACCAAATGAGTTCCAGTAACCACCACGCCCTGTCTTGATCCTCCTGTACTGGTCTCCATGATACAGCCTGGATAGTCCAACAATGGCAGTCTATGCTCTGAGACCCCAGTAGTAGCTCAGTCCACAATGTGGATGTCTAGATAGCCCACAGGTTGTGAGGAAAGCCTAACACAACTATTCTCTTAAATGGATAGAGTATTAAAGTGATTTGTAATGACTTATTGTTATACCTAAAGCTTCTCTTGTGTCCAAAAGAATCCTTATACAGCAGACGGTGATTAACACACAGAAACACAACTGGCCTATATGCAGAGATTAAGAGGCAGCAGAGTACTTATCCCTAAATAGGACACCTATCTTTTTTAACCTATCTTTTATTTAATTTTTGAGACATGCTCCCAATTTTCCTAGACTGTCCTCAAAGTCACTATGCAGCTGAGGATGATCTTGAACTCTTGATCTTCCTTTCTACATCTCTTCATAAGCATACATCACCACACCTCATTTATATGATTTTTAGGAATGCAGTCTAGTATTTCATGTATACTAAACAAGTAATCTACCAACCTAGCTAAATTCACCATGGAAACTTTAATTTCCATTAATGAATCGTGTTCATAAAACTACCACGTGAATAACAAGTTAGTGTAAGAATTATTCTCAATAATCCCATGGTGAAAATACATAGCCACCAATATTATTTCCATATACAAAATCAGCTGTAAAAGACAAAACTCAATCAAACACTAAATATGTAGATAAAAAGCACTAGTTCTTGGGATTGTACCACACTATGATTCAATCAACAATGTGCAGTTAGATGGGGCACTATGAAAAATAGAAGACATAATACAACTGTCTTCTGGAAACTCATGGGTTAAGAAAAAAGGGGGGATACAGACAGACATGAAACCTTTTTGTCAAAAACCTTGCAATTCAATCTTAAAACTAACTACGGGAAAAGATTTGTGGGTTCCAACAGGACAAAATGTCACCAACTTAACGGCTGAGAAAGAAAAGATACAGCTTTGCATTGAGTAGGATGTACCAAAAAGTGGCAACTGAAAGGTTGACCCGTCTGAACATTGAAAGGAAGAAAAGCCTCAGATTGCCATAAACATCGAACCCCTCTGTGGATCCTACATGTAACAACTATTTATAATGAGTCCTAATGAAACTTA
>VZQC01003945.1:115041-125107 GCA_009823505.1 Rhizomys pruinosus | reverse complement strand
GATCTCTTCGTGGTTGAGCTTTGGTGATTCCCAGGATTTCAGATATTCATCCATTTCTTCTAGGTTTTCAAACTTAGTAGAGTATAGGTTTTTGAAGTATTCCCATATGATTGTCTGGATCTTTTCATTGTCTGTTGTGATATTTCCCCTTTCATCACAGATTCTATTTATTTGGAGTTGGTCCTTCTTTCTTTTGGTTAACTGGGCTAGAGGTCTATCTTTTTTATTCTCTCAAAGAACCATCTTTTGGATTCATCGATTTTTTTGTATGGTTTACTTTGTTCCTATTTCATTGATCCCTCCACTGATTTTTGTTATTTCTTCTTGTCTGCTGCGTTTAGGGTTCATTTCTTGTTCTCTCTCAAGTATTTTTAGCTGCAGTGTTAGATCATTCACTTGTGCTATTTCTGTTTTTTTAATGTAGGCACTAAGAGCTAAAAACTTCCCTCTTAGGACTGCTTTTAAAGTGTCCCATAGGTTTTGCTTTGTTGTATTATCATTGTCATTCAGTTCCAGGAATATTTTTATTTCTTTTATTATTTCTTCCTTCACCCATTCATTATTCAGGAGAGTGTTATTTAGTCTCCATGTGTTCTTGTAAGTTGTAGTGTTTATCCTGGTATTGATATTGAATTTTATTGCACTGTGGTCTGATAGAATGCATGAAATTATTTCAATCTTTTTGTATTTGTTGAGATTTTTCCTGTGTCCCAGTATATGGTCTATTTTGGAGAATGTTCCGTGAGGGGCCAAGTAGATAGTGTATTCTCTGGTGTTTGGGTGAAATATTCAATAGATGTCTGTGAGGTCCATTTGGAGTATTGTATCATTTAGTCCAGATGTCTCTCTGTTTATACTTTGTCCTGTTGATCTGTATAAAGGACCTAGTGGTGTATTGAAGTCCCCTACTATTAATGTGCTGGTGTTAATCTGTGCCTTGAGATCCTGAAGAATTGTCTTTGTAAATTTTGTTGCACCAGCATTTGGTACGTATATATTCATGCTTGTGAGATCTTCATCTTCAATTTTTGCTTTAATAAAGATGTAAGGGAGCACTTTGTCTCTTTTGATTTATTTTGCTTTGAAGTATATTTCATCTGATATTAGAATAACAACATTTGCTATCTTTTTGGTACCATTTTCTTGGAATACTTTCTTCCATCCCTTCACCTTAAGTTGGTGCCTATCCTTGAAATTGAGATGGGTTTCTTGTAGACAGCATATAGATGGATTTTGTTTCCTAATCCATTCTCTGCCTTTTGATTGGGGAGTTTAGCCCATTAATATTTAAGGTTTATAATTGAAAGATGGATGTTGCTTCCTTTCACCTTATTATCCATTTGGAGTTTTAATCTCTGATTCTACTCCTATGGTTATGTTTTTATTAAGTTCTTTTCCTAGGTGCTTAAGGATAGTTGCTTCTCTCTTCTGGCCTTTGAATTGCTTCAAGTATTTTATGAAGAGTTGGTTTTCCAGACATGTATTCTATCATCTTGTTTATGTCATGAAAGATTTCTCTCTCTCCTTCAACTATAATTGACATTTTTGCTGGGTATAGTATTATGAGTTGGAATCCATAGTCTTTTAACACGGGGAATGCTTTCCTCCATGTTGTTCTTGCTTTCATGTTTTGTGCCCAGAAGTCAGTTGTAATTTTGATGGGTTTCCCTTTGTATGTGACTTGTTTTTTCTTTTGTAGCCTTCAGAATTTTGTCTATGTTTTTGGCATCTTGCATTTTAAGTATGATATGGCATGGGAAGCTTCTCTTCTGATCTAGTCTATTTGAGGTCCTATGTGCTTCTTGTATTTGTATGGGTTTGTTTATTTTTATTTTGGGGAAATTTGCATCTATTATTCTGTTGAAGATCTTATCAATAGTATTCTCTTGAGATTATTTTCCTTCCTCTATTCCTATGATGCATAGGTTTGAGCTTTTCATAGTGTCCCATATTTCCTGGTTGTTCCACTTTTGTGTATTTTTAAATTTTTCATATTCTTTATTTGATCTTTTTAGTTGCTCTGTGTTATCTTCCAGATCTGATATTCTTTGTTCTGTTTCCTCCATTCTACTTCTGAGGCTTTTTCCTTTCCTTTCTTCTTGATTGGATGAGTGTTCTATTTCCTTTTTCATTTCATCCTGTGTGTTAGTATTTCCATTTCCTTTTTGAGCTTCTCAATCTCTTCTTGGTGCTCCTTACTTCATTGGTTGGCTTCCTTTTTCATTGTTTCTACTTCCTTTCAGAGTTTGTTTTTTTCTCCCTCTAGTTCTTTCTGGAGTTTCTGAATCTCTTCCTTTAGTTCTTTCCAAAGTTGGTCATAGTATCCCTCTAGGTCCTTTTTCAGTTTTTCATTCTCTCTCTTTAGTTCTCTGAATTCTTCTTTATTTTCTTTAGTTTCTCTGAATAGGTCTGCAATTATTTCTCTAATATCTGTTCCTTGGGTCACCCCCAGGGGGATCCCACTGTAGCCATCTCCTACAGGTTTGGTAGAGCCTGGTGTGGGATTATCCTGCACCTTTCCCATGTTGTCCCTTCGTCGTGTCCTTGGCATGTGGGTTTCCCTTTTGTGATTCAAATCACAAATGTCTTTTCACTATGTTAGTGGCTGGTTTTGCTTGCCTCCTTCTAATGCTTTTTTTTTTTTTTTCCTCCTCCTTGTTTATGGAGTATTGAGTTGTCTGGGTTTCAGGCTTTCAATTTTGTTTATATATTGGATATTGGAAGTCTAAGTCACTCTTTCCTTCCTGTTCTGAAGTTTCTCCAAAAAAAGTCCACTTGGATACTCTCTCATCAATTCCAGTTGGGGAGATTGACATATGCCTGATTTAGCCTGCACCCTGGTACCTATCTGCAGCGACTTCTGGGCTCCTGTACTTCAGGGTCCTGCCCACAGAAAGACACTGAGGCACTGAACCCGGCACCACTGGCTGCAGAGGCGAAGGGCAACTCTGCCCAGACAGCCACCCCCTACAAGGGTTCAGAGTTGAGACCATTTTCCAGCAACCAAGAGTCAATCTAACCTAAAAATCTACCTGTCTGAGCGACTTCCGGGCTCCTCTGCTTCAGGAGCCTGCCTGCACAAAGAGACACCGAACCCAGCACCACTGGCTGCAGAGGCGAAAGGCAGGTCCAACCAGCTAGATGAATATTTTATACTGAGGGGTATAGAACATCTTGAATATTTTTCAGAGTAGAGAAGTATTTGACTTCATAATACTCAGAGCTGAGAACACAGCATTACATAAATATATCAAAAAAAAAGGCTGTAGTACGCAGAGAGCCATTTCAGAATTTGTTTGAAATTCTGAGGTATTCCCAAACCAGAAATTCTTTGAATAATTTGTTTTAAGAAACTCAAATTGCAACTCAAACAGCAATTTCTAAAGCCCAACATTGTAGTAATATAATTCAAAGATAGATTCATTTGATATTCTCATTTTGAAGAAGGAAGATAGGAAAATATTAAAAGTCTTTGTTTCCCAAAATTGAAACATTATGTGCCATAAAGTGCAGAAAGAACTGCAACTGGCAGCAAACAGCAGTTTCAGGTCTGGGGCAAATGATCATAGGGGGCGTCTTTGTGATGTTGCAAACATGTCAGCATGTGTAGAGCAACACATTCATGTCCTGTGTTGAGAGCCAAGCTTACCAGAAAGTTTTGGAATGCATCATGAACGATATGGTTGATTTTGAAAACACTTTTCAGCAGTTCATGTTCAGTGAACTTTACACTTCTACCTGCATTGATGACCCATGGTTTTATAAGCTGGGCTTTGGATATACACCAGGAACAGTATCATTATGGTGACCAGTGACAAAACCTGGGCTCATTTCACTAGTTTTGGCCTAGAGAGTTCTTAAGTCTTCCAGAATCTCCATTCACTCTCTGCTTCCTGTGCCTGCTTGAAGATGTAAGCCTCTGATCTCTTCTCCTGATCTAACACCTCCTGCCACCATGGCTACCCATGACCTAGTTGAATTCCCCTGGAACCATAAGCTCAAATAATAAACAATTTCCCTTGGCCAGTGTGTTTTATCACAATAACAGAAGAGCAGCCAATACAGAAATTGGTACCAGGATGGTGGTGTTTGCTGTGACAAACCTGACCATGGTGTTTTGGGGAGAATTGTGGAAACATTGGGAACTTTGGCCTAGAAAAGATACTGGGGTGCTTAGATTTTGTTGTTGTGGAGCTTGCAACAGTTAGGCTGAAATAACTGTAGATGAGGCAGGCCTGGTTTGGGAAGCTTCAAAGAGAAGCAGAAAATATCAGGGTTATTTGTGTGATATTTTGCACTGTGAATCTGTGGGTTCTGGTGCTCTGGGGCTGAAGAATCAATTGTAAGAGACCATAACCTAAAGTGAAATCCTTTTTTTACTGGGAAAATTGATACTGTTTAGCTGGGGTCTAAAAAGCAGCTATAAGTAAGAAGAGACCAAACTCATCAAGGTTAAATCAGGGTCAGCACACAGAAGCTGTGGTCCTGACAGGGCCTGAGCCTTCATCTCAAGCCAGATTTAGGACTGGGTAATGTGTAAGTATCTCCTGTGTGGATCTGGTATTGATAGTGTGAAGTGATTACAGAGACCATCTGAGCCTTGGCACTCTGAGAGACCAGGAAAGTTCATTGGTGAAAGACCAGCCTCAGTTGTAGTGTGAAGATTATTAGGATCAAAGGGCTCATGGAGAGAACCTGAGCTTTTGCACCCCAAGAGGCCAGAATATCCCATTGGGGAAGGTGCAGCTTCCATTTCAGTGGGGATTCCAGGTTTTTTGGAAATGCCAAGACTGTGGGTTGATAGGAATGATACTTTGCCTGGCTTGAGGCAGACCTGTAAGACCTGTCCCTGGAACTTCCAAGAGTTATCTGATATCTCCATGGACATTCAAGTTGTCTCTGTGAGTTATCTGTAGCTCCGTGACTTCAGGATTTTGCATTTTTTCCTGCCTTACCTATCTCTACAAAGTTCAAAGACCCAGATGGTCCCTTCCCTTAAGGTACTGAGCAAAATGTCACACATTTAGTTTACTGGTTGCACAAAGAGGAGCTCTGCAGCCCCCCTGGTAGGAGCCACGGTAGCTTGCCCTTCCCTTCCTCCTGCGCCCCACTTCTGTGCCCAGAGCACAGTAGCTTTTAGTATATAAACACATTGCCCGGAATGAATAAAACTGAGTCTATCTCCCGGGCCATTTCTCTGAGTCTGTTTCTTTTATTCCTCTCTGGGTAACTCCACATGGTCCCCTCTCCTCTTCTTGCCAGAAGCTCAGTCTAGGAACTGTTAGCCTGCTGGCAGAAAACAGCTCTGGGGCTTACAGCCTTGTGAAGTTGCCAGCCTGGTCCTAGGAGGGAAGAACACGATATGTATTGCAGCCACGCATGAATAAAGGACCAAAAGATGATATTTAAATAACATGGGTCGACAACAAAGTGCAGCAGCATGTGTGGAATGGAACAAGCCTGGGCCTGCAAGATGAGCAGTGTGAGCTGTGGATGGAAGAACCAGAGAAGTGAAGCTGCTGAAACCCTTTGGAGCCCAGAATATTGTGAGTGAGTCCTAGATTTCTAGGCTTGAGCTAATTTGTTGGACTTTAGTTTTGCTTAATTGTACCGGATTCTTCCCTTTTGAAATAAGAAAGTACCTCTATGGTTTTGGATTTTAGAGGAGCCAAAATATAACACTTTTAAAAGAGAGTTTGAATTGTTAAAGGTATATGGCTTTAGTTGTCAACTTGACACACCTGGGTTGAAGAAGCTTTAATTTGGGAATTTCCTACAATCCACTGGCCTATGGCTACCCATGGCTTTTAAAAATGTGGCATTTTCAGCATAATAATAGATGAAAATGTCCCCAAACTAAAAAAAGAAAAACCAATACAAATGCAAGATGCACATAGAACTCCAAACAGACAAGATCAGAAAAGAAACCCTCCACGCCATAACATAGATAAAATACTAGACGCCCAAAACAAAGACAAAATTCTGAAAGCCACAAGAGAAAAACAAGTTACCTATAAGGGGAAACCTATCAGAAATACAACTGATTTCTCAGTGCAAAATATGAAAGCAAGAAGAACGTGGAGCAAAGCATTCCCAGTGTTAAAGGACTATAGATGCGAACCCAGGTTACTATAACCAGCAAAAATGTCAATTATAGGTGAAGGAGAGAGAAAAATCTTCCATGACATAAACAAGATGAAAGAATATATATCTGGAAAACCAACCCTTCAGAGAATGCTTGAAGCAATTCAAAGGACAAAAGAAAGGACCAACCATCCCCAGGCACCTAGAAAGAGAAAGAAATAAAAGCATAACTGCAGATGACGAAACCTAAACCAAAATTGGAAATGGATAATAAGGTGAAAGGAAGCAATAAAAACCTATAACTCATAACCTTAAATATTAAGGGACTAAACTCCCCAAACAAAAGACATAAACTGGGAGATAAGATAAGGAAACAGGACCTATTGATATGCTGTCTACAAGAAAAGCATTTTACCTTCAAGGATAAGCACCACCTTAAAATGAAAAGATGGAAAAAATATTCCAAGCAAAAGGTACCAGAAAGAAAGCAGGTGTTGCTATTTTAATATCAGACAAAATAGACTTCAAAGTAAAATAAATCAGAAGAGACAAAGAAGGCTATTACATTTTTTATTATTTTTTATTGATGCTTTGTGTATTTCATACATCATTTTCCAATTCAGTTCAGGCATATTTCCCCTTCCCTTTCCCCCACCCCACCCCATCCCATACCAGATCATGCATTCTGCCATAACTGTCCTGCCTCTCTTTTTTTTTTTCTTCTTCCATTTTTTAGCAATAAGCAATAATCTATGAGTACAAGCATCCTTCATGCAAAACCAATTTGCAAGCAGTTGTGTCCAAACCCACACAGCCCCTTGATCCCACCATCCAGCAGCGGGGGCTTGTATGTTCAATCAAGTTGATCAAATGAGTGTCCAGGATATATTGCTGTAGTTTCACCATTCACCCCAATCGCAGCCCTTACATTCTACCATGCCCCCTCTTCTGCAGATTTTTCCCTAGGCTTAGAAAAGGGGCACAGGTGGATGAGAAGCAAAACAGTCTACTTTCTCTGGAGCTGTTGTCTAGGACTCTGGTCAATTCTGGCTGTTTTCTTTCATGGGCTGACAGTTTGTCCAGGAATAACCTTTCGATCCTACTAATGAAGCACAAGCAATTAGATATATAGGTATTTAAATAGTACTAATTGTTATCATAGGTTACTTTGGTGTAGACACAGATGTTTGGATGGTATGTTAATCCATGAATTACATTTTTTTCTGTTGAATATGACAGGGTCTTACTGTGGCTTATAATATATCCTGATCATTAGAGGGTGTAAGATTTTGGCATCAGCCATGGGTTATTCCTCCAAGGAGAGAGCCAATAGCCAATTAGATTTGGGATATATAGGCATATGGCTGCCTCTGCTGCACAGTATTTCTAGGCAGGTGAGGTGTAGCTGGTGCTGACAGAGGAGACTTGCTTGAATCAAGGAGACCCATATTTGCTTTATTGGTATAGTGGCCTTTGGTAACACTCTCTGGTATTCCAGAGGCCATCTGTACACTTGCATGTGTGGTCTCAATACATCTTTCCCATGTTAACATCAGGTCTTCTACAGCAGAGCCATATCACCTCTCTTCTTTCAGGTATCCCAGTTTAGAGGCAAAGAGCCTTTACCTTTTGTGGGGACTTGGATCCCCTGGCCAACAATTCCTTGGTAGAATAATCCATTGCTGACGTCAGAGCTCCTGCATTAATATATTTTGCTTAAGTTCATAGCTTAAGGAGACTTTAGTATTATATTTGGTTCTTGTGCTGGATATGTTTAGTGTCAACTTGACACACTTGGGTTGAGGGATCCTCAAATGGGGAATTGGCTCCATTGGATTGGCCTGTGGCCACATCTGTGGAGTATTGTCTTGATGGTTGAGCAGTGTGGGAGGGCCCAGCCCACAATGAGTAGTGCCACCCTGGGCAGGTTGTCGTATACTATATAAGAAGGCGGGCTGGGCATGAGCCAGGGGAGCATGCCAGTGAACAGCATTGCTCCATGGCTTCTGCTTCAGCTCCTGCCTCCAGGTTCCTGCCCTGAGTTCCTGCCTTGGGCTCCCTGAGTGATGAACTGTGACCCGGGAGATGTAAGCTGAATATACCCTTTCCTCCCCAAGTTGGTGTCGGTCAGAGTGTTTTGTCACAGCAATGGAAGACAAACTAGGACAGTTCTCAATAGAACATAATCCTTTTCATGGTTCCTATGTCTATTAGTCAATTAAAGAAGGCAGTTTTTCTGGTTTTATAAGAGATTACCTCTATAATAGTTGTCTCCAATTTACACTTGGAAAAAGACATCATCAGCATATTTCTTCTTGTTCTATGGTGGGGAGGTAAGAAATTCTCTCATTTTAAAACGTTTGCGGCTCCTAGAAGGTAAGTTTTGTTAGGACTCATTATACATAGTTGTTACAAGTAGGATCCACAGAGGGGTTTGATGTATGTAGCTATCTGAGGCTTTTCTTCCTTTCAATGTTCAGACAGTCCAATGTTTCTGTTGGCACTTTCTCATACATCCTACTCGATGCAAGGCTGTGTCTTTTCTTTCTCAGCCAATAAGTTGGTGACATTTTAACCTGTTGAAACATACATATCTTTTCCCATAGTTAGTTTTAAGATTTGAATTGCAAGGTTTTTGACAAAAAGGTTTCATTTCTATCTGTGTCGCCCCCATTTTTTTTTAGGTTTTTGTTTTTTGACCCATGAGTCTGCAGAAGGCAGTTGTATTATATACACCTATAGGGTGGAGACAAGGCACAGATTTCATCAAATTCACCCATGCTGTTTTGGGTGACTGTATGTGATTAACTTGGGAAGCAAACTTAATTTTTTTCATTAAATCATCTTATAGGTGAAAGAGAATGCTACAAGGTGATAATGTACAACAGAAAAACTATAGAGAACATTTGTATGTGCAAATCCCAAAGTTATTGTTATACAGATTTTATGTAGAATAAACGTGGACAACAGCAATTTATATCTCCATTTAACTCTGATACATTACAGTTTTTATCACAGCCTGTAAACCATTGTTGTTTAATATACACATATTTACTTTTACTGAGTCCTAAAACACCATGTAACCTGTATACAGTGGGCAAAACTAGATACTTGTTGAACTCACGTCAATTATATATGCATTAATCAAATATACACCCGTGTCCCTCTCCCAACCTTCCCGCCCTTCGCAATTCACTATTTCAGTCAGTTTTCTGATGCAGTCTTTCTGTTGTTGTTCTTTTAATATGCATCCCTCTCCATGAGAAATTTTTATATCTGGGCTATTGGCACTATCATCCACATATGAGAGACACCATTTGTTGTTTGTTTTCTGGAACTGTGTCACTTCACTTAACATAATGTTTTCTAGCTCCATCCATTTACTTTCAAAGTTCATGATGTTGTCCCTCTTTACTGCAGCATAGAACTCCATTATATACATGTACCACATTTTCTCTATCCACTCGTCAGTTGAGGGGTACCTGGGCTGGGTCCAGCTTTTTGCTATTGTGAACAGAGCTGCAGTAAATATAGCTGTGCATGTATCTCTGCAGTAAAAAGGGTCTTCTGGGTACATACCCAGGAGTGGTATGACTGAGTCAAATGGCAGGCTCATTTTGAGTCTTCTAAGGGTTCTCCACACTGCTTTCAATAGTGGATGTACTTACATTCCCAACAGCAGTGGATGAGTGTTCCCTTTCCCCACAACCTCTCCAGCACTTGGTATAATTCATATTCCTGATCCTAGCCAGGATTATTGGAGTAGGATGATATCTCAAAGTGGTTTTAATTTGCACTTCTTAATTATTAGTGATGTTGAACACTTCTTAAGATGTTTCTTGGCCATCTCTAATTCCTCCTCTGTGAAGTCTCTATTCAGATCTTTGCTCCATCTTTTGAGTGATTCATTTGTTTTCTTTCTTCTTTGTTTTTTGAGTAGCTTGTATACTCTGGAAATTAATGCTTTGTCAGATGTATCTGC
>VZQC01003945.1:94395-105734 GCA_009823505.1 Rhizomys pruinosus | reverse complement strand
TCAGCAAGTGGTGTTGGCAAAACTGGATCATCACTTGTAGAAGAATGAAATTAAACCCCTACCTCTCGCCCTGTACAAAAGTCAACTCCAGATGGATTAAAGACCTCAACGTGAAACCCCAAACTCTGAAGGTGATAGAAGAAAAAGTTGGCAGCAGACTACAAGACATAGGTGTAGGTAAAGACTTCCTAAATCATATAGCAGCTGTGCAAGAATTAAGGTTGACAATTGACAAATGGGACCTTATTAAACTCAAAAACTTCTGTACATCAAAAGAAATTATTAAGGAAGTGAAGATAAATCCAACAGAGTGGGAGGAAACCTTCAACTCAGATACATCTGACAAAGCATTGATTTCCAGAATATATAAACTACTGAAACAACAAAGAAGAAAGAAAACAAATGATCCACTCAATAGATGGAGCGAGGAGCTGAACAGAAGAGGAATTAGAGATGGCTGAGAAACATCTTAAAAAGTGTTCAAAATCGCAAATAATTAAGGAAATGCAAATCAAAACAACTTTACAATATCATCTTATTCCAATACGACTGGCTAGGATCAAGAAAACAAATCATACCAAGTGCTGGAGGGATTGTGGGGAAAGGGGAACACGCATCCACTGCTGGTGGGAATGTATATTCATAAAGCCACTATGGAAAGCAGTGTGGAGAACCCTTGGAAGTCTTGGAATAAGCTTGCCACCTGACCCAGCCATACCACTCCTGGGTATGTACCCACAAGACTCATCTTACTGCAGAGATACATGCACAGCCATGTTTATTGCAGCTCTCTTCACAATAGCAAGGAGCTAGAACCAACCCAAGTGCCCCTCAACTGATGAGTGGGTAGAGAAAATGTGGTACATCTACAGAATGGACTTCTATGCAGTGGTAAAGAAAGATGACTTCATGAGCTTTGCAGGTAAATGGCTGGAGCTAGAAGATATCATGCTGAGTGAAGTAACACAATCCCAGAAAAACAAACGACGCATGGTATCCCTCATCTGTGGATGCTAGCACCAATTACCTAATTGTATGGCAAACTGAGCAATGTTAATATGATCTGAAAACAACTGTGCTCTTATATTGTTAATCCCTTAAATTAAAAATAACAATAAATGCAAAATATAAAAAGGGAAGAATTGGACACACCTAAGCAAAACTTAAGTCCATCAAAGTAGCACATGGATGGCCATCTGGTATTCATTCACAATCTTCTGTGATCCAAAGGGTTTCAGCAGCTCCACTTCTCTGACTCTGCCATCCACACCACACACAGCTCATCTTGGAAACCCATGGCAGCTCCATTCCATACTTGCTGCTGCTCTTTCTGGTTATTCCATGGTCCTGGAATCTCCAAAAAGCTGGAGTCTCCACTGAAACTGGGGCAGCACTTTCTTCAGTGGTGTTTCCTGACCTCTCACAGTGCCAAGCCTCTGCTGCTCTCTGTGACCCCTTCACATTTCAACACAAGAACCATATAGGAGATTCTTACAGATTACTATGTCCAGCTTCCAGCTTGAGATAGAGGGGCATGCCTCCTCTGGACCAAGCTTCTGTCTGCTCACCCTGAGGAAATTCTTCCCAGAAGATTTCACCAGAGTGTTTCTGGTCTCTTGTCACTTACAGCTGATTTTTCAGCACCAGTTAAACAGCATCAATTGTCCCAGGAAAACAAAGATTTCAATTCAGGTTCTGGTCTCTTGTTAGTTGCAGAAGATTCTTCAGCCCAGCTGACCAGAATCCACATATTATGTATTCAGAAATATACAAACAGCCCTACTGGTCTCTGCTTCCCTTTGAAGCTTCACAAGCCAGGCCTCCATCGTCGACAACTCTTTCAGCATAACAGTTACAAGCTCCACAGCAACAAACTCTAGGCACTCAATGAATTTTCTAGCCCAAAGTTCTAAACACTTCAACAATCATCCACAAAATACCACAGTCAGGTCTGTCACAGCAATAGCCCAATCTCTGGTACCAATCTTTGTTCAAATTTCTCTTCAATTTTTGTGACAAAACACAGATTAAAACCAACTTGGGGAGGAAATGGTTTATTGGCTCACATCTCCCAGGTCTTAGTTTATCACTGAGGAAGCCCAAGGTAGGAACTTAGGGAAGGAACCTGGAGGCAAGAGCTGAAGGAAGACAGGAGCTGAAGGCAGGAACCTGGAGGCAGGAGCCCATGGATTAATGCTGTTTACTGGCTTGCTCCAATATAGAACACTTTGTATGCCTGTTTTATTCTATTTTATTTTTATTTTTATTTTATTTTATTGTCTTCTTGAGACAGTGTCCCTGTAGCCACAGACAGCCTGGAAGTTACTATGTAAACCTCACTAGCCTCTATCTCATAAGAGATCCACTTGCCTCTACCTCCTCAGTGCTGGGGTTAAAAGCATGCAACGCAACACTTGGCTTGTGTATTAGTCACTTTTCTGTTGCTGTGATAAAGCACCATGATGAAGGAAACTTATAAAAGGGTTTATTTCAGCTTATGATTGATCTTTCCAGGGAATTAAAGTTCATTGTGGCAGGAGGCATGGTGGCCAGGACTGGAGCAGAAAGCCAAATTTCACATCTCGCTATGAGTACAGGAAATCAAGAGAGAGAGACACTTGTTAAACTCACTAAGCCCACCCCCAATGACATACTTCCTCCAGCATGGCCACACCTTCTAAGATCTCCCAGAACAGTGTCACCAACTGGGGACAAAATGCCTGAATACTTAAAGCCTTTGGGGGACACTCTCATTCAAACCACCACAGCTTCTATAATAATTAAAAAATAAACACTCATTAAAATATAGACAGTCGTGAATGTTACCCCCAGATAAACCTTGCTTGCATGCCACTAATTCATGTTTTTGTATTTTAAAATAACGTAAATGACTAAAATATTTGCAGACCAATCCTTGCTCTTACTCTGAGAGATATTGGCATTTAGTTTAAAAATTAGCATGCAAATGCGTGTTACAGAAAGCTGCCAGAATTTATGAATACACTTTGTTTTCATGCAGCACTGATGTTATCACTATTGGAAGCAACTAGCAAAGTTCCTCCTTTACAATTGGAACAATTGTACATTTTCACCAGCTGTAAGAAATGCTGTTCATACTTGAGCTGTTGAAAATAATGTTTCCAATTGAAAAAAAAATGTGGCAGTAAGCTTTCCACAAAGAATTCACCAATATGTTTTGCTCACTATCTGCAGTGAAAAGTGTGAACTTACAAACACTTATTTTGAGTATTGGAAGTGGTGTGAATAGAGTGAACACACAGGGTCTAGGGAGCGAATGATTTCCATTTGGTTTGGTTTGGTTTGGTTTGGTTTGGTTTGGTTTGGTTTGGTTTGGTTTGGTTTGGAGATAGAATCTCATATATCCCAGTCTGGGCTTAAACTTTCTATGTAACTGTGGGAGACCAATTTCTGCTACTCCTGGTATTACAGGTGAGTATTACTGCAACTAGATTATGCAGGGGTTGCATACATGCTAAGTGAGCACTCTATCAACTGAGCCACACCACCAACCTTCAAAGATAAGAGCTAAATGTGCTATGCAGTTCTCTTTACCTGTTAGCAATGATTTCTCCATGTGTTACAACTATTCCTTTGAAGTGTAACAAGTTTTAACAACTGCAAAATTGCAAATGTTTCCTCACATTATAGATATGAACCTTACATTTGCTGATTGCAAATATCAAATACTTCCACAGTATTTATGAGAAAATTGTACTAATGTGCATTTACTTTCATACTCTGCTGGTTTCAGAGAAAGCTTTTCTACTGGGCAGGAACATGGGAGCTGTGAGCAAGATTTTATTGAAAAACAATAATTTTATCACAGTACTTAGCAGTACTTATTTTCTCTCCTCTTAAGCTCGTACCCATAACTTGCTTTGTTTTAGTTTACTTAAAAACAAAAACAACTAATGCCTAAATGTTCTCAAGATATTCCTGTTATGGATAGCTTTGGTGTCTACTTGACACACTCAGGTTTCAGGAACTTCAATTTGGGAATCCTATCCATTGGACTGGCCTGTGGCCATGACTGTGGGGTATTTTCTTTATTGTTGAGTGATATGAGGGGCCTAGCCCAGGTTATTGTGTATTATGTAAGAAAGCAGGCTGAGCACCAGCCAGTAGAGCAAGCCAGTAAGCACCATTCTTCAATAGCCGGTGTTTCAGCTCCTGCCTCCAGGTTCTTGTCTTGAGTTCCCACCTTGGGCTACCTGAGTGATGAACTGTGACCTGGGAGATGGAACACTAATAAACCCTTTCCTCCCCAAGTTGATTTTGGTCAGAGGGTTTTGTCACAGCAGTTGAAGGTGAACTAGATCAATTCCTCATGACATTTTATTCACAAGTGAACATGACTAGGGTGTCACTTATCTATTAAAGATGAAGTTTGAGGTTCAATCCCTAGCACCACAAAACAAGTAATAAATATATTTAGTAAATTAAAATTAAGAACAATCATAATCATGTTCTTATAGCATCTACCTTTGAAAGCTATATTATACACAACCCATTTTCGGACCCAAAAAGCAACTGAGTTTTTAAAATTATTTCTTTTATTTTATGTGTATGAGTGTAGTGCCTGCATGTATGTAATAAGCACCTGTGTCATGCAATGCCTGTGGAGTCATAAAAGGGTATCAGATCCCCAGGAACTAGAGTTTGAGACAGATGTGGACCACTGTGTGGGTGCTGGGAACTGAACATAGGTCTTCTGTGAGAGCAGCCAGTGCTTCTAACCACTGAGCCACTCTCCAACCTTCAATTTTTAAGGTAGCCATACATCACCAAGAAGTTCTTCCTACATAAACTCAAAAAACCATAAGTTTAAAAATGTTTTTCTGTTATCAGAGAATACTTGTGACATTTTATTTTGAACATTTGGATTTTTCTGATGTTATTGTGTCAAATTCAGACTGGCTCCCATAAAGTGACATGGAAAATTGGTTCTGCTATTTTTTTATTATTCCCAGCCAAACAAACTTCTGTATGAAGAGGTGACCACAGATTTCAAAGTTGTTCAAGGCTTACTATGAGTGCTCAGCTTTGAGCCTTAGTCGTGACACAGGAAACATAGAGTAGAGTGGTTTCTCATTGTTGGTTGGATATTCAGGGAAGCATTCTCCCCTACCCTGGCCTAAGATACTTTTACTAGGACAGGGCTGTATAATTATCATTTTTTGCCTTTTCTGGGAGCTAATCTCTTTTACCTTTTAGTCTTTGAAGTTGAGGATAATTAAAAAGCCATTACAGTTGTCTCTTTGCAGTGACACTGCATAAATTAGATCCCCTTTGTGTTAGAAAGATACAATGTGGCCTATCCTTTCCAAACTGTCACTTTATCTACAATTCAAAACACTTATGGTTAATCGGGTCTCCTTCAAATGTTGTTCGTATGAAACTTAAATGTTTAGTTGCAAATGAATAAATTATTTTACCTACTTATAGAAATATTACAAGTTATAGAATCGGAACTAATAGGGAAATTAGGGTCTTTGGGTTGGTTTCATTGCATCATTTCATAGAAAAATTGTTCCTAATCTGTACATGTTCTGTTATGGTTTATAAAAAGATTTCTTTTCTTGGATTTTAGGTACAAAGGAATTAGAATAAAATGGAATAAATCAAGAGAGATTATAGGCACAGGTACAAAGACAGAAAAGAGGTCTGTGACAGGTATTATTTGATTGTCAGCTTGATGCGATCTAGAATCATCTAGGAAACGAATTTCTGAGTATTTTTTTTAAATTTTTAGTTACTTTTATTTCATGAGTATTAGATTTGTCTGCATGTATGTAAGGGTGACCCTTGTATGAAATGCCTGTGAGCAGCAGAAGATAACACTGAGTATTCTAGAATTGGAGGTATATTTGGTTGTGAGCTGCCATGTGGCTTTGGGGAACTGAACCCAGGTTTCCTGTAAGAGGGCCTAGTGCTCTTATTTGCTAAGCCAGCTTTCCAGTCCCCACTGTGCATATCATTAAGACAGATTCTCTATTGGATTAAGTGACATGAAAAGTGTGACAAACATGCCATGGGCTGGGGGACAAGACAAAAGACGAAGGAGAAAGGGAGCTGTGAAGCAGCATTCATTTCTTTGCTTCCTGGCTGTGGATGCATTTGACCAGATGCTTCAACACTCCACTGCTTCCCATGCCTTCCTCTTCACAGATTGTCCCCATGAACTGTGAGCCAAGATAAGCCCTTCCTTCCAACTGTGCCAGCAACTGGAATAAAAAATTAGCTTAGCAGGACTGAATCATAGAAAGATCAAGCAAAGCAGATGGAAAACACTGTCAGTGAATTTCAAGTGTCCATGGGAAAGGAAAATGTCACATAGCTTGGGAACACATGAGAAGACAGCTAATCTTCCCCCTGAAGAGACCACCAAAGAATCCAAGTAGAGGCTCCAAATGACTGGGATGAATCTTTGAGGATGAACAGAAGTGAGAAAAACAGGAAAAGATGTACTTGCCTGGAAAGGTATTTTTAAAAAGTAAGGGAAGTTGTATAGCTTAATGGGAGTATAACCTGTGGAGGGATGTGATGGAGACATCCACAGTTCAGAGGGATAAAGAAAGCCACTGGCTTGATGGCTTCAAAACCATGTAAAAGCATTTGGATCTTTATGTCAAAAAGTATTACCAAGAACTCCTCTTGAAGTTGTAGCAGAGGAGTACCTATGGAAATGTTTTCTCCCTATGGCAGAAAGCCTCCGTTAAAGGTTAGAAGAGATATAAAAGCCTTGCTTTAATAAGGAGACTTCAGCTATGGAAGTGATAATGAAGATTGAAAAGGGAACAATTTTTGAGAGCTTACACAAGCTAGTTTAAGTTGTAAAATGGAGGAATGAGATGAGTCCTATGGACTCTAGGTTTTGGCTTGAACAACTGGAAAATGTGGGTGAAATAGGGTGCAGATTTTCATCAGATGGGAAAGAGATAGACTGTTAATTATATACACAAATTTATCTAAATATATGCTGAAAATAAGTATCCCATGGGAAAAGGTCTAAGGAAGTAACCAATTTATTTAGCTATCCTGACAGTGTGGGAGAATGGTAATACCAGATAAAATTGTTTACTATCTAGCAATATCTATCTATCTATCTATCTATCTATCTATCTATCTATCTATCTATTATCTATCTATCTATCTATCTATCTTCCATCATCTGTCATCATTCTAGCCATCCATCTATCACCTATCATCCATCTATCTATCTTTCTATCTATCTATCTATCATCTATCTATCTATGCACCATCTAGCTATCTATCCATCTATTATCTAGCCATCTATCATCCATCTATCAACTATCTCTACCATCTATCTACCCATCCATTTATGTATCGTCTATCTATCTTCATTTAAAAATAAGGATATTATACCCTATTCAAGTAAATATCATTAAAAATTTATTGTAAGTTAGCTACAGATTATTAAGTCATCTATTACCTGCATTTAATCATATATAAACAGTACTTAATCAACTATAAACTGTACATGTATAAACCCTAAAATTCAGTTGGCTTACATTTGGAGAATGTATGATTATTTCACAATAGAATCCATAGAGAATTTAGAGAGGGTTCGGAGATGATTTTTCCCTTCTTTGTTGATAGAATTTCCTTTCCAAAGATTATTCCTATGTAGTCCCATTTCTGGTCTTCTCTTTTATGATTCCTTTGCTATATGGAACTTTTTATAATTTTTTTTAAATTTTATTTATTTATTTTAATTTAATTTATTTTTTTCGGATTTATTTTAGAATTTTTTTATTTTTATTTTATTTATTTATTTATGTGTGTGAATGTATTGTCTGCATGGAGGTTTGTGCACCCATGTCGTGCAATGCCGCGGAGGTCAGAAGAGGGCATCGGATTCCCCTGGAATTGGAGTTACAGACGGTTCTCAGCCGCCATGTGGGTGCTGGGGACCGAACCCGGATCTTCTGCAAGAGCAGTCAGCGCTCTTAACCACTAAGCTATCTCTCCAGCCCAATTTAATTTATTTATTTATGTGTGTGAATGTATTGTCTGCATGGAGGTTGTGTCGTGCAATGCCGCAGAGGTCAGAAGAGGGCGTCGGATTCCCCTGGAACTGGAGTTCTCCTGGACTTGGAGTTACAGACGGTTCTCAGCCGCCATGTGGGTGCTGGGGATCGAACCCGGGTCTTCTGCAAGAGCAGTCAGAGCTCTTAACTGCTAGGCTATCTCTCCAGCTCCTATATGGAACTTTTTAAAACACACCACAGTACGTAAACATTATGCATTTCTTTAAAATGCACAGAATTATGCTAGACTAAAAGTAAACTTCAATGTAATGTATTGTGGTTTGAACATTAAATATCCCCCATATACTCATGTGTTTGAATACTTCATCCTCAGCTGGATGGTGCTGTCGGAGAAGGTTATGGGGCCTTTAGGAAGTGGAGCTTCACTGGAGGATTTGGGTCCCTAGGGTGGGCAGACCTTGAAGCTTTGTATCCCATCCACATGCTCTGTTCACTTTCTGCCTTATGACAGTGGATTCAATGTGACCAGTCCATTTCTGCCCTTGTGGTCTCTACCTGAAACCTTCCATTCTCCGTGGTAGGGAAATGGCCCATACAAACTGCAACCCAAAATTAACCCTTTCTCTTCTGACATGCATTTTGTAGTGTGGGTATTTTATCAAAGCAATAGAGAAAATAACTGAGACACGAGGTATGGATTCTCACTAGGATTCTCACTACTAATCATATGCCATTAACTATTCGATTGGAATAAATGTAGACAGTCATTCAGGATGTTAGAAAATGATGAGGGGAAGTGCGTGGAAGTCTCCCTGTTATGGACTCATTTATATAAGTGCAAAACTATTCCAAAACAATGTGTCTATTACTTTAAAACTACAGTCATACTTAATGGCATCTCAACATATTTAATCTCCTTTGAGTAATTGATTGTAAATGTTCCCAACATATGGGATAAAAACACAGCACAAAAATAAATCATAAGCCCAGAAAATGAATGTTTTCCCATACACATCATATACCAGATCCTGAAGAACAATCTGAATATTCTTCTTTCCACACAACTCTATATCAATGGGATTGCATAAGCAAGTGGGACCATGTGAACTTTCCCAATCCATATTGCCTTGTGAGCTGATGTCTTGTAGGTCTTTTTTTTTTTTTTTTTTTTTTTTTTGGTAACCATGTTGTTGAGATTTCATGCACACAGAGTTACCCAACATGTGTAGAATGTTCTATCAAGTGGAGCAGGTATCCTGATACTCTGATGCTTACAGTCTTTCTATCTTTTCTCCCAAGTTCCCTCAACCTTAGATATAAGGGTTGCATTGTAGATATATCAGTTGGGGCTCACTTGTCAGTCCCAGTGATGTGTACATAGGAACACTACTAAATGTACTCAGCAGCATTTATGTGTGTATAGAACTATAAAAATCACAAAAACGATGGGATACATGGAAAGAATTGGAGGGAGAGAGGCAGTGCTCAAAGTTTTGTAAGGACAGTACTCATGGGGCTGGAGAGATGGCTCAGAGGTTAAGAGCACTAACTGCTCTTGTAGAGGACCTAGGTTCAATTTCTAGCACCCACAGGGCCACTGAAAGTTTCAGGGGATCCAAAGCATTCTTCTGACCTCTGTGGGCATTGCAAGACATGGGTGCACCCACCTACATGCAAGCAGCACACTAATATACATTAAATAAAAATAATAAATAAAACATAAAAAATAAAGTACTCATGTATGAAATTCTCAAATGAAATGTTTGTTGCGAGAGAGGGGGAGATGGATTGGCAATTAAGAGCACTGGATACTCTTGCAGAAGACTTGTATTTGGTTTTCCAGGACCCACATGGTAGCTAACAACCACCCATATTAACTCCAGTTCCCTGGGATTTGACACCCTCTTCTGGCCTCTCCTGGCACTTAAAGACACAGACGCGCTCCCGCCATACATGCAGGCAAAACACTCATACAACTAAATAAAATAATAAATTCTTTAAGTTTTCTTAAGCGTCCAGGAATGAGTAATATATTATGAGCCTTCATAAGATGTTGTTTGATTAAGAATCAGTTCATCAGGATTCAGTTTTCTCTTCTCTCTCTCTTCATTGCTCATGACCACATAAAATATAAAGACATCAGAGTTTACTATGGACACAACAAGCCAGATATTCTTCTTCAGCAATGTGATGTGAGTGTTTCAATGTCTGGGTTAGCATTAGTTTACCTTTCTATGTTGCCATTTGGAAGCAGTGTAAATCAACACATTTCTCCACTGCAGCCATAACACAGATGTAAATATTAACTCTTCTGGAGAATACTTTGATCCTTTTTGTATAGTTAAGCATGGAGCCAGTTGTTTTGTTCCGGGAACTTTATTCAAGTGAGATCAAGTTACATTTCTACATGAAGAGTTTTAGGTGAAATGTTCATAAGAGTATCGAGTTCAAGGGTCTGGAGAAATAGCTCCGTTGACAATCAGGAATACCCGAATTTGGTCCCCAGAACACATATAAAACCTGGATATGCAACATGCACTTGTAAGCCTAGTACAGGAGAAGCAGACACAGGAAGATTCTGGGGTTTGACAACCAAGTTCAGGCAAAAACACTCTATTATGAAAAAAAAAAGTGAAGAAGAGGCTAAGGAAGACAATATCAACCTCTGATTCCCACTTGCATGTGCACACAGGTGCATGTATATCCACACATACACGTACATACATGGAGAAATGACTTTTAGAGTATGGTTATACTCTGGACTGATAATTTTACCTAGCCATGTAACCAAAAATTGTAATGTAAACAAGTTCATGGAGCCATCTCCTCTGACTCATGCACCTGACTTGAAACCATTTGGATCCCACATTGTCCTCTACCCAAGATTATAAATTAATGTTTATGTGTTTGATTAACATATCCAACTCAAAGCAGGGGAAGCAGCCTGTTCTGTCATTACAATAAAGTAGGGGTCATCCTGGCACAAACCTTTAATTCCAAGACTCCAGAAGCAGAGGTAGGCAGATCAATGTCAGTTCAAAGCCAGCCTGGTCTACATAGTGAATTCCAGGCCAGCTGAGACTCCAGGGAGACCTGTCTCAAGAAGAAGAGGAAGAAGAAGAAGAAGAAGAAGAAGAAGAAGAAGAAGAAGAAGAAGAAGAAGAAGAAGAAGAGAAGAAGAAGGAGGAGGAGGAGGAGGAAAGAAGAAGAAGAAGAAGAAGAAGAAGAAGAAGAAGGAGGAGGAGGAGGAGGAGGAGGAGGAGGAGGAGGAGGAGGAGGAGGAGGAGGAGGAGGAGGAGAATAATA
>VZQC01003945.1:3825-61351 GCA_009823505.1 Rhizomys pruinosus | reverse complement strand
GTCTTTATTTTCCTCTGGAACTACATTTTTTGCAGCAATGCTTTTTTCCAGGCTTCTACTAAAATGGCCCCTTAAGCTCTGCTTACAGTAGTCAACAGCTTTTCTAGCCCAAAGTTCCAAAGTCTTCCACATTTCTCCAAACATCTACATGGTCAGGTTCTTCACAGCCAACAGCCCACTCTCTGGTACCAAATTACTGTATTAGTCACTTTTCTGTTGCTGTGATAAAACACCATGACCAAAGGAATTTATAAAAGGAAGAGTTTATTTGAGCTTACAATTGACGGTTCCAGGGAATTAGAGTCCATTGTGGCAGGAGGCATGGTGGCTGGAGCTGGAGCAGCAAGCCGAGGGTCACATCTCACAATGATCACAGGAAGCAGAGAGAACGACTGGAGACCACAAGGCTTGTTAAACTCACTAAGCCTGCCCCCAGTGACATACTTCCTCTAGCATGGCCACACCTTCTAAGACCTCCAAAAACAGTGCCACCAACTGGAGACAAAATACCTGAATACTTAAAGCCTATGGGAGACACTCATTCAAACCACCACACCATCCATCACTGCGAGGAAGTCATGGCTGGAACTTTAACAGGCTGGTCACATAACATCCACAGTGAAGAGCAGAGAGTAATCCATGCTTGTTTCATTGTGTTCAGCTTAATTTCTGCACTCTTATATGGTTCAGAACCTCTTGGCAAAGGAATGGTGTCCCTCACACTGGGTATGGTCTTCTTAGGATATGCCTCCGGCCCCAAACATAACCACAAGTCAACCTGATTTACACAATCCCTCACTAAAACTCTCTTCCAACTAATTCTTGACTGTGCTAAGTTGACAGTTAAAGTTTACCTACACATCTTCCCCCTGCCTAGGAAATCATGCCATGCATAGTAGGAAGGGTTTCCTACATTAGCTTGAGACCATATCCCGTAGAGATGCCCACAGGTCATCATACTATAGAGGATACTGTTAGGTTCATTTTGAGGGGAGACTTGGTGCAGAGAGAGAAAGAGTCAGGATTCAGATGGGAAGGAAGTCAGGTTTATTGGGCGGGGACTGGCCTGCCTAAGTCAGGATTTAGGATAACCAGCAGCAGAATGTCCCAAAGTGACAGTTTTATACCCAGGAATTTTCAAGGAAGTAGGGGCAAGGAGATTGGGGAATGGGCATAGGTAGGTCTGTGATAGGTATCAGTAGGGACATCTCAAGAGAGACTGAGGCCTGGTTCTGGTCTCTGGTGAGGCATGATTGCAGAATGTTACAGCAACAGCAACATTTCTTGGGTTGCAGGAATGCAGTCCAGGATCATTTTTTCTTGGAACTTCTTCCTCAGTTGGCTTCCTGAAGTCCCTGACTTAGGTGTTCTTACTACCTGACAGATACCTCACTGGAACTGTCCCCTCTTGTGACGATGTGTCAAGTGGCCAACTAAAGCTAACTTTCACCCTTAGGTAAAGGCAGATCGAGAAGGAATTATATTCTGCAAGTGTCTAAGGAGGCCCATTGCATGAGCCAGGTACTAGCCCATGTCTGAAACTGGAACTGTCTAACTATATCTGACTTCCCTGCAAAGAAAGGTTTAAGAACTCTCCTTTCTTGTATTCCTGGAGGTCTCTGTGGTGACAGGATATTTTCAGGTTTTGTGTTCAATAATTGGAGAAGTTTACACAAAGAGCAAAGTGGCAAAGGGTTTTGTTTAAACACAAGCAAAATTACAGAGTAGATAAACTGCAAGGGAACACTGGTGAGTTATACTGAATGGGAATACCCCACATAGGTTCCAAGTATTTGGACACTTGGTCCCTGTTCATGGCCCAGTTCGGTGAGGATCATAGAACATTTAGGGGGTGGGGTATGCTGAAGGAACACATTACTGGAAGGAAACTTTGAGAATTCTTAAGCTTTGCCAGAGTTCCAGTCAATCTCTGATTGCTGTGGCTGCTTTAAGATGTGATCACTTGGCCTTCCTTCTGACCACTTCCTTCTGCATGTCTCCCCCACCATTAGGGACCCTCAACCCTGGAACCAAGGGCTCAATTAAACAGTTCCTTCCATAAGTTGCCTTAGTAATGGCCTCTTTTAAAAAAATTTTGTTTATTATTTTATTTTATGTATATGAGTGTATTGTCTGCATGTGTGCAAGTGCACCTGTGTCATACAATGGCTGTGGAAGTCACAGAAGGCATCAGATACCATGGGAATGGAGTTAGGGACATTTGTTAGCCAACATGTGGGTGCTGGGAATCAAACCCAGGTCCTCTGCAAGAGAAGTTGGTGTTCTTAACTGCTGAAGTATCTCTCCAGCCTCACTAATGGTGTCTTATGTAACAACAGGAACATAATTAATATAGCAGTTGGTACCAGAGAATGGGCTGTTGCTGAGAAGAACCTAATCATAGGGGGTTAGTGTGGAATGTGGAAGAGTTTGGAAATTTGGAGTAGAAAAGTAGTATGCACAGCTAATGGGCTTTTCTAGTAGGAACCTGGAAGAAAGTAGTGCTGAGAGCAAAGTATTTCCTGAGGGAAATAAGGACTTAAGCAGCAACTTGGATATTTTGGCAAAACTTCTCCCTGTCATGGGCCAAAACCTAAGAGCTTGCCTGAAGCTAAACTGAAAAGTACCTGACTAATTTCTTTTGGCAGAATAAATTTCAAGACAGCTTCCTGTAGAAATGGAGGTGTGAGTACTGATGCTAAATACTATACAGATCTACAGTGAAAAGGAGCAAATGGGGCAGAAAGACATGCAAAATATACAGTTTTGATTGCAAAAGAGCACGAAGAATGTTAATATTGGAGCCAAGCCATATGCTGAAAGAGAAGCTCTCTTTGATAATGAGAGTCAATCAGGAGAGGCCTCTAGAGTTGTAGTGGACAATGGGGTATTACCCTACACCCAGTTAAGCCCACACCCAGCTAAGCCACCAATTTATGAAGCAAACAAACACAAAAAGCCTAAGGAGATTCCTCTCCTAGAAAAAAGTTATGGTCAAAAGCCACTAATATGGATGAAGCAGGCCAGGGTACATCTCACATTGACTATTCTCTTCCATAGCATCTTTCATGTGATTCTGGCTTTAGAGGCATAGAAGATAGAAGAGTAAAGAAATCATTGGCTCCTGGTGTTAGAGACCCACTGAGACCAGTTGGTGTGTAGCAGGAATGCCCCACATAAGGAAGGCGAGGAGGCCTGGTTGGCAGTGGAGACCCCAAGAAGATGTGAGACATCTGACAAGGTCAGCTCATCCAGGCTGTGGTACCAGCCCAAGGGAGAGATTTATATTGCATGTGCAAATGTTGGAGGGGCTGAGCCACCTAAGCCATTGGAAGGAAAGTCCCAGAAGTTGGACAGCGAGCTACTGGATATGTTGTTTACCCTGCCGGGTTTCAGTCTTATTTTGGTTGGCTATTTCCTCACTATGACTCCATCCATCCCTCTTAATTCCATTGTCTCTTGGAGGTATACATTTTTCCTTTTGATTATACAGGGATTTACAGGAAAGACAATGCTTTGAGTCTCAGAAGAGACTTTGGATTTTTGAATATTATTGAGACTACTAAAGACTATGGAGACTTTTGAAGCTGGAATAAATGCATTTTGCATTTTATATGGTCATGAAGCAATGGAGGCCAGGGATTGAAATGTGGTGGTTTGACTATGAACATCCCCCATAGGCTCCAAGTATTGGGGCCCTTGGTTCCAGTCGGTAGCACTTTTGGCTGAGGCTTATGTAACCTTTATGAGTGTCATGGTGAAGGCTTTGAGAGTACTTAAGCCTTGCCAAATTATGTACCTTTACCCCTGGAAACATAAGCTCAAATAAATTCTTCCTTCTATAAGTTGCCTTGGGCAGGGTGTCTTAACACGATAATAGGAAACTTGTTAATGCAATTGAGTTCCATTGAGACTAGCTTAAAACCAGATAAGTGGAAAAGAGAAGTTGTTGGTTGCTAGAACTAGGTTAGGGTGGTTGTCGGTTTGGATCTACAGGCTTGTAAATCTGGTAAGCCTTTTGTTTACTGGTCATGTTTTTCCCCATCATTGATCTGATGTTATTTTTATTTATGTATTTATTTAGTCTTTTGAAGATGGGGTCTCCATGTAGCCCTAGCTGGCCTGGAACTCACTATGTAGACCAGGGTGGCCTTGACCTCACAGAGATCTGCCTGCCTCTGCCTCCTAAGTACTGGGATTAAAAGTGTGGGCCACTACACCCAGCACCATTCATCTCATTTTAATCATAGGCAGATACCTGGTCAGTTACTTATATGAACTCACATCAATGGTGACAGTACGGACAAGACTCATGTAATCTCAAGCCAGACATAATCCCAGAATAGATGTGGGGAAATGGGCAAGAAACCCCAGTCTTTACATGAAGAATTATTGGCAACCAGTATCTTCAGGGAAAGGAAGACCTAATCTTCTTTAAGGGTGAGAGTGTAGTAGACCCAAGTGGAAGAACAATAAAGGGCATTTGGGGACACAAACCTGGTACTACAGCTTCTCTCTCTCTCTCTCTCCTCTCCTCTCTCCTCCTCTTATCTCTAAATATATATAATATATATATATATGGATATAATATATATATTAAAAATTTTGGTGGGGGGATAAAAGGGGAGTACAGCAATGGGAGGGGATACAAATATGATCAAAATATATCTGATAAAATGTGAAATTTTTAAATAAAAATAATTTAAAAAACTGTTGTTCATGAGTTCAATTCCCAAAAACCAGATTAGAAGGCTCAGAACCACCCATAGCTCTGTCTCTAGGAGATTTGACAACCTCTGCTGGCATCCAGGGGCCCTACACTCATACATAAATGTAAACACTTGTACATGTAAATTAGAATAATAATAAAATTTCTTAATGGGGTTTCATGATAATTATGATTATAAATATAGTGTGAAGCTTGATGGTATACATTCAGTATATGCAGTAATTACCCCTTATCTGTGAGGGGCACATTATCAGATATTTTACAGGATGCCTAAATGAATACATAATACCAAGCTGGGGTTGACAATGAAATGCAAAGGACAGCTTTCCATGAGGAACACCCAACATGATTACTGTCAACTTCACAGTGTCTAGAATTATTTAGAAGACAAGACCTCTGGGCATATCTATGAGGGAGTCTTTCAATTCATCTAACTGAAGTCGAAAGAACTACCTGAAATCAGAAAGAAAGCAAATGAAGTACTAGCATCTCGGACTGTGAATGCAGGGTGATGATCTTCCTCAGACTCCCGAGAGACCATGACATCCTCCTTCAGATGGACACAGAGCCTGAATAAACCCTCTATCCCTTAAGTTACTGGCCAGGAATTTTGTTCCAGTGAGAATAAAAGGAACTAGTACATCCATGGAAGGGTTTGGCTGCCAATTTTACTGACAAGCTCCTTAGAAAGGTGCTTAGGAAATCTTAAAACATTCAAAAACAGAGGGCTACCAACATTGGTGTGAACATTACCTCTTGGTGCAGGCAATGCTCCCGACACATTTACTGTTGTGCAGAACTCCCAGGTGGGACGGGCCCAGTATGGACATGAAGAGAGCCCCCGTGGGGCCTTGTAAATGAAGTTTCCCCCATTCACTCTGTAGGTAACACCATTAAATTCACTGACAGTCTCCTAACAGTCCCCAAACTGCAGATTCCTGAGGCTCTGCTCCTTGCAGGAAGGCAGGAGGTGGAGGATACATTTAAGGGATCCTGTGTTTAAGGCAGCATACCCAGCTCTCCCAGGAAGGAAAAGTTGGCTGCGGACAACCATCTCCTCCTAATAACTTCATTCAAATTGGGTCTCTCATCTGTCCAATGATATTTATTTTTCTAATGTTTCCTACCTTTTTCTTGTTATTATTTAAATCAGCAACACATGACTTCTTAATATCTTGTCCTAATTAATGCTCTTAACTTGACACTGCCTAAGGTCACCTGGGAAAGGAATATCAATTGACTGACTGCCCAGATTGGTCTGCTGGGCATGTCTATGGAAATCTGACTTTATCATTAATTGAGGTAAGTGGGGTCAGCCGACTGTGGGTGCCAGAATTTCCTATATCTGTGGTTCTGGGCTATGTCAAAAAAGTAACTAAGGGTGGGTTTGAGAGTGGACCTATAAGCTGCATTCCTCCAAAAGGGTCCCTTCAAGCTCTTGCTCGAGTCTCTGCCCTGATTTCCCTCAATGATGGACAGTGCCCTTCTGTCCTCTGAGGTGCTTTTTGGCAGAGTCCTTCATCAGAGCAACAGAGAGGCAATGATAACATAGTACTGGCTGGAAGAGTTCTTTTACTAGCTCAGTGTGCATATATTTTAAACCTTCCAATATTAGCATCAGAACGTTTAAAACAAGTGAAAAGCAGAGTAATTCATTTTATCACACTGGATAGCTACTGATATTTCTTTAAATACTTGCTTATTTCCCACTGTTGTGTACATGGACACTTTTAACAAGTGGGAGCACATACATGTAAGCTGTTATTCATATTCACATAAACACTGTCAATACTCCTTTGTGGGATTGGAAAATAGAGATTCCGGTAGATCAAAGGTTGCTCATTCCTGTCTCTTGAGCTTTAAAGTGAGTTAAAGATAAGAATGTCTGGATTTGGAGGTTTGATTTTTGCCCATGATCAAGCAGGTGGAACTGCAGAAATACTGTTTCTGTGAATTTTGTTCCATCAGAAGTTCCAGTTTTAAATCAAGAACAAACTCACATACTACAAAGCCTCACACCAGGTTGGCGTGAAGGGGAAAGAAATCCGGACTAATTTCCATCCAATTTGGGGCATAGTTGGAGTTCTCACACTTCATATAAATCTAAGAAATCTGTGTACTTTCCATAATCAACCAAAGAATGCATATATATATATATTATATAATATATATATAGGTGTGTGTGTGTGTGAGAGAGAGAGAGAGAGAGAGATTTTTTAAAACAAAACAAAAGCTTCACTGAGTAAGTTTTACAGCCTGGTGAATCCTTAAAAGTTTTATATTTGATGGTGGGTTTTTAATCAAGATCAGAAAACACTATAATTATGGATGGTGACCTAACCAACTCATTGTTAATCATGGGCATGTAAGAAAGATAAGAAAATGAATGCTGACCGCTTCACTCAGGTCTTTTATATTTCAGTGGGAAACACTTCATTTATCTGGGACAATAGGCAAGTCAAAGGTGAACAGAATCAAAATAAAGAAGCTGTGGCCTTTAGACCTCTTCAAACTCTTTTTAAAGGCTCGTTGAGAATCTCTTATAGCCTACATGCTTCTGGAAAAGAAGATAATGGGCACATCAGTTTTCCCAGAATGAAGATGACAGTCAAAGAATCTTTCTGGGAATAGAGGACCTGGTGATTTTGCCCTTAGGGAAAGAATAGAAAATCATTTGAACTATTTTATCTGGGCTCTATAGCAACGGGAGGTGCACAGTCCAATGCGCCTTGAATTCAAAGGTTTGGTCTGTCTTAAACAACATAAATATTTTTAACATCGCCCTGCTATGGTTTTGTACATAAGTCTGTATAAATGACCCATCTTTAATGCTTTCAAGCCTCCAAAACATAGCAAGGATACTCCAATCCAGCAAAGGGATTTGGGAAGAAATTGTATTCTTTTCTAGGAGATTAGTTAATGGATTAAATCTGTACAACTACTTAAAAAAGTTGTTGTGAGCTTAGTGACTTAACATAATTCACATTATTAGAGGCTGGAGAGAGCACCAACTGCTCTTGCAGAGGGCCAGGGTTCAATTCCCAGCACCCACAAGGTGGCAAAGAACCATCCTTAAGCTAGGTATGGTGGTGCACTCCTTTAATCCTAGCACTCAGGAGGCAGATGCAGGTGGATCTCTGTGAGTTCAAGGCCAGCCTGGTCTACAGAGTGAGTTCCAGGCCAGATGGTGATATAGGGAGACCTTGCCTAAAAAAGACAAATAATAATAATAATAATAATAATAATAATAATAATACACATAATCTATATCTATTATCTATCTCTGTGTATCTCTGTATGTACGTACGTATGTATGTATGTATGTATATCTATCTATCTATCTATCTATCTATCTATCTATCTATCTATCTATCTATCTGAGTTTATTGTCACCTGAATAGTCCTTTATACATGCGTGGCTGACATCCACATGCAATTTTTTGTTCTTCTCACTGGGTTAGCTCCGCCAAGTAGAGGGGAGGGACCACCAGAGATTTTACCTGAAAAAATAGAATGATAAATGAAAAGATATACAGACATACAGACAGACATAGAAACAATGACTCAGAAAAAGCCCAAGGGAATAGACTCCACTTTAATGTTGGTCCTCAAGGCTTTTATACTAACCCAGGCATGGGCTGGGATGCATACACACAATTCGGGTCTGGGGCAAGTAACTGGGACAAGGGAACCTCAGGCTAAAATCCAGATCAAAGTTCTTTCCTGGGAGATCAAAGGACAGTCCAGACTTTCACAGGTCTGTTAGAAACAGCAGGGGTCAAGGCTGTCAGGTAACTGCTTTTAAGTGCTGCCAAAAGAATACCCACATCTCCCCCCCATTTTTACTTATTAAAAAAGGCTCAGTTGTCACAAACTGTTGACATTAACCTGTGGGGGGATACTCCAGAATAGTGCGGCCAAACTAGTCTCCCCTTGGGGACAACAGAACCCAAGTGTGCATACAGTGGGCATCTTGGCTTTACCTGGGACAAATGAGCTACTATTTTTGTAAACAGTAAGCTAGAGGTGTGACACCATTGCTCGATACATAAAAAGAAGATGCCGACAGGGTCTGGAATTTGCAGAAGTAGGCTAGGAAGGAAATACTGCCTACCCAGACCTCACGAAGAGGCCCCTGGGCAGAGTTTTGCAGCTTTTTACCTTGAGCCAAGCAAAATCCCAACCCTAAAGCCCCCCTTTGTTTATTAATTAAAATGGAGCAAAGTTAATACTGAGTACCAGAGGATCTTTAGGGATGGCTTGATATTAGACCAAAGACAATTAAGCTGTGACCCCAAATTGATTTTTGACAAACTGGAAAGCCAACCTCCTGAGGTGAAAATTTGTTTTAACAAAAGGGATTTTTCCTGGTGGCCTAGTGGATCTTAGGTTGCAGGTAACAGAGCTTTTGTTGAAAGATAATATATTCTCTCTTTTATTTATTTATTTTTTTTGTCTTTTCGAGACAGGCTCTCCTTGTAGCCCCAGCTGTCCTGGAACATGCTCTCTATAGACCAGGCTGACCTTGAACTCACAAAGATACACCTGCCTCTGCCTCCCAAGTGCTAGAAAGATAACATATTCTCTTAAACATAAATTGTGCAGGCATCCTTTGATCTTGCTCGGAACCCAGAAGCAGCAAAAGGTCATAAGCCAGTAGTTGCTGTGACTCTTAAGTGCATACACACTTATGATATAAACACAGAAACAGGTCCCAGTGTCTTGCAAACCAACCATAAAGGATGCAAAGAGACCCACTGAGCAGGCAACTTTGCCCGTTATGATGGAGCTCTAAAAGATGACAAAGTAAAAGTAATAACTTTTCTCCCATTAAAACATACAGGTATGTGAGAGACCTATTCTTTGAAGTAACATTGCTTGTCCTACACATAAAGACATACAAAGACATACAGGTATGCGAATGACATTGTCTCTAAAAATAACATTGCTTGTCTTTCACATATAGACATACAAAGATATACAGGTATGCAAATGACATTGTCTCTAAAAATAACATTGCTTTTCCTACACATGAAGACATACAGATATGCAAATAACATTGTCTCTAAAAATAATATTGTTTGTCCTACACATAAAGGCATATGAAGACGTAATTATGTAAATGACATTTCTTCTAAGATTAACATTCCTTATCTTATACATGAAAACATATAAATATTACTTTATACCCCTTTTAACAAAGATGGTGTTTTTTTACTTGAACCCGCAAAGTCCCAAACTTGGCTGGAGAGGTCTCCTGAAATGGAAAGTTCAGTCACAATAGTTTCATGTAGGTTTTTTCTTTAGCCAACAACTTTCAGGATATTGGAGAAGAGCAGATGAGAGACAAAGAAGTAAACCAATTTTGTTGAAGATATCATCCAGGCTGTCTCACCCTTTTCCCCACAGGAGGCTGGGGACTCAACTCTGGCTCCAGTCCTTTTGTTTTGTTTTTTTTTTGTTTGTTTGTTTCTTTATAATATCTTTAATAAAGTGAAAGGAAGAAAACAAATTAAAGAACATATTTACTCATTGACCATTTTTCATACTTGCTATTTGATTTTTTATAATTTAATTTAATTTAATTTTTTATTGATGCTTTGTGTATTTCATACATCATTTTCCAATTCTGTTCAGGCATATATCCCTTTCCCTTCCCCCCATCCCACCACTACCCATCCCAGATCATGCATTCTGCCATAACTTTTCTGCATCTTTCTCTGTTTTTTTTTTGTTTTTGTTTTGTTTTGTTTTCATTTTTTTAACAATAAGTGATAATTTGTGAGTACAAGCATCCTTCATGTAAAACCAATGTGCAAGCAGTTGTGCCCAAACCCACACAGCTCATGGGTCCTACCATCCAGCAGAGGGGGCTTGTATGCTCAATCAAGTTGATCAAATAAGTGTCCAGTCTATATTGTTGTAGTTTCACCATTCACCCCAATCGCAGCCCTTACATTCTACCACAACCCTCTTCCACAGATTGTTCCCTAGGCTTAGAAAAGGGGCACAGGTGGATGAGAAGCAAAACAGTCTCCATTCTCTGGAGCTGTTGTCTTGGTCTCTAGTCAATTCTGGCTGTTTTCTTTCATGGGCTGACAGCTTGTCCAGGCAGGTAAAAACTTAGGGTATTGACCCACGGGTGCAGGACAATTGATTTGCTGAGTTGTGGCAGAGGGACCAGTGGCTGGCAGACCTAGATTGGACCCCTAAATCCCACCAGAGTGTAGCTGCCTGGCTCAGTGGCCCCGCCCCCCATAGTCGCAAGTGGGAGGAGGTCCTGGGTTTGGGGTCAGGTGCAGACGCTGCCATAGTCTGGTCCTGTGCAGGGGTCAGGAGCAGCCTGCCACTGATACAGGCAGGTAAAAACTTAGGGCATTAACCCACAGGTGCAGGACAATTGATTTGCTGAGTTATGGCAGAGGGACCAGTGACTGGTGGACCTAGATTGGACCCCTAAATCCTGCCAGAGCATGGCTGCCCTGCTGGGTGGCCCCACCCCCCGGTAGTCGCAAGTGGGAGGAGGTTCTGGGTTTGGGGTCAGGTGCAGACGCCTCCATAGTCTGGTACTGTGCAGGGGTCAGGAGCAGCCCGCCACTGCTCCAGTCCTTTTGGAGGCATGGATTGTGAAGCTGCAGATGGCCTCCCACTTAGCTAGAGTCTTGGCTCTCAGAGATACCCTTTTGTAACTACTGATGAAATATGAATGGTAATAGCATAGGCAGTCAAGTAAACATTATCTACTATACTAGGTTGTGTTGTTGGCATAGCACAAGTGGTTAGAGATATCATGGTTTTATTTTACTGTAGGTAGGAAATATCTCATTTATCATTTTAGTAGATAAATGGATGAGGGATTCTTACAATTCTTTTAAAGAAGTACATAGATTTGCCCTTTAATTTTAAGTTTGAAAAGTAAAATAATATATTGGGAATACCCATGGCCCTTATTAGTTTTGGTAGATTTATTGGGCCTGATTATTATCTTGATAAAAGACAGCTGTAATATTTTTTTTTACTGATGTAATTGGTTGTTGGGAGAAATCCCAGCCAGTACAGTGCCTGGCCTTGATACATATTAATAGCTGTTTTTGAGAAATAGAATATCTTTCTAAGAGATTGTATGTCTCCTAATGTAAGGAAGATATTAGGATGTCCTTTGGAGGGCATCACATTAATTTTAACTTATTTTAGGTACCACATACATACCCACACAGGAATCAATGTCTTGAGGTCCATTGTTGATGAAGAGATGAAATACTATCTTTTAAAACTAACTTATCTTGTAGATAAAAGAGGATGTTACAGATAACTTTTTGAAAGGGAATTGTATATACATTAATGGCAAGATTGTTACCTGGAAATTTAGTAAGGATCAGAATTAAGAGTAACTTGTAGTTTACATAAATTTACGTGTGACCAATATTTTTAAATTTATATGTGTATATATATATATATATATATATATATTATCAAACCTACACCTGTGTCCCCCTATCCACCCACCCCACCAGAGCTCACGCATTCTGCCAAACATGCTTTTCATCTCTTTCTCAGTCTTTCTCAATATTCTCCATGCAGAAGTTGACTGTTTTCAGCAGAAGTTCACTGTTTCAGTCAGTTCTTTGATGCAGTCTTTTCTGTTGTTGTTGCTGTTTCCAATATGCATCACTCCCAACTGCTTTGGACAAAAGCTCAAGGAGCCATGCACAAAAAATACTTACAAGTAGGTAATTGGCACTAGCATCCACAGATGAGGGAAACCATTCCTCATTTCTTTTTCATGAACGGTGTTACTTCACTCAGCATGATGTCCTCTAGCTCCAGGCATTTTAATGCAAAGCTCATGATGTCCTCTTTCTTTACTGCTGCATAGAACTCCATTGTGTAGATGTACCACATTTTCTCTATACACTCATCAGTTGAGTGGCATTTGTGTGGTTTCCAGCTCCTTGCTATAGTGAAGAGAGCTGAAATAAACATGGTCGTACATGTATCTCTGTGGAGGGGTGAGTCTTAAGGGTACATACCTAGGAGTGGTATGGCTGGGTCAGGTGGCAAGTTCATTCCAAGTCTTCCAAGGGTTCTCCACACTGCTTTCCATAGTGACTACACAAGTTTACATTCCCACCAGCAGTGGATGAGTGTTCCCCATTCCCCACAAGCTCTCCAGCACTTGGTATCATTTGTTTTCTTGATCCTAGCCAGTCTTATTGGAGTAACATGATATCTTAAAGTGGTTTTGATTTGTATTTCCTTAATGATTAATGATGTTGAACACTTCTTAAGGTGTTTCTCAGCCATCTATAATTCCTCACTTGTGAAGTCTCTGTTCAGCTCTTTGATCCATCTATTGAGTGGGTCATTTGTTTTCTTTCTTCTTTGTTTTTTGAGTAGTTTATATATTCCGGAAATCAATGCTTTGTCAGATGTTTCTGCAGTGAAATTTTCCCCCAACTCTGTGGGATTTCTCTTCACTTCCTTGATTGTTTCTTTTGATGTACAGAAGCTTTTGAGTTTAATGAGGTCCCATTTGTCAATTGTCGACCTTAATTCTTGTGCAGCTGCTGTCTGATATAGGAAGACTTTTCCTGAGACTATGTCTTGTAGTCTACTACCAACTTTTTCTTCTATCGCCTTGAGAGTTTGGGGTTTCATGTTGAGGTCTTTGTGCAATCTGGATTTGACTTTTGTACAGGGCAAGATGTAGGGGTTTAATTTCATTCTTTTACAAGTGGTGATCCAGGTTTGCCAACACCACTTGCTGAAGATGCTGTCTTTTCTCCATTGTCTCTTCTTGACCCCCTTGTCAAATATGAGAAGGATGAAATTGTATGTGCTCAGGTTTGGATCTTCAGTTCTGTTCCACTTGTCAACAGGTCTGTTTTTGTGCCAGTACCAGGCTGTTTTTATGTCTATAGCCTTGCAGTATAGTTTGAAGTCTGGTATAGAGATCCCCCCTGTGTAGCTATTTTTGCTCAGGGTAGTTTTTGCTATTCGGGGTCTTTTGTTTTTCCAAATAAATTTAAGGGCTTTTTTGCCAAGCCTGTGAAGAAACTCTTGGGGGATTTGATTGGAATTGAGTTAAATCTATACAAGAGTTTTGGTAGAATGGACATTTTTACAATGTTAATTTTCCCAGTCCATGAGTATGGGAGGTTTTTCTATCTTCTGATGTCTTCTTCAATTTCTTTCTTGAAAGTTTTAAAATTTTTGTTGTAGAGATCTTTGGTGTCTTTGGTTAGGTTTGGTCCTAGGTATTTTATTGTTTTTGAGGTTATTGTGAGTGGGAAGGTCTCTTTGAATTCTTTCTCTAGTTGCTTGTTCTTGGTGTAAAGAAAGTCCATTGATTTTTTTAGGTTAATTTTGTATCCTGCCACTTTGCTGAAGCTGTGAATCGTTTGCCTAGTTTTGGTAACAGAGTGATGCTGGCTTCATAGAAGGAATTTGGGAGAATTCCCTCTGATTGTATCCTTATAAACAGTTTCAGTAATAATGGGTGTAGGTCTTTTTGAAATGTTTTATAGAATTCTGCTGTGAAACCATCTGGGCCTGGGCTTTTTTTTAGTTTGGAGGTATCTTATTACATCTTCAATTTCTTCATGTATTATGGGTTTGTTTAAGCTGTCAATCTCTTTTTGGCTGAGCTTTGGTGATTCCCAGGATTTCAGATATTCATCCATTTCTTCTACGTTTTCAAACTTGGTAGAGTAAAGGTTTTTGAAATATTGCCATATGATTTTCTGGATCTTTTCCTTGTCTGTCGTGATATATCCCTTTTCATCATGGATTGTATTGATTTGGAGTTGTTCCTTCTTTCTTTTTGTTAACTGGGCTAGAGGTCTGTCTATCTTGTTTATTCTTTCAAAGAACCAAATTTTGGCTTCATTGATTTTTTTGTATTGTTTTCTTTATTTCTTTTCCATTGATTTCTGCTCTGATATTTGTTATTTCTTCCTGTCTGCTGCGTTTAGGTTTGATCTGTTGTTGACTCTCAAGTACTTTTAGCTGTAGTGTTACTTCATTCACTTGTGCTCTTTCTGGATTTCTAATGTAGGCACCCAGGGCTATAAACTTCCCTCTTAGGACTGCTTTTAAGGTATCCCATAAGTTTTGTTGTGCTGTATTGTCATTGTCATTCAGTTCCAGGAATGTTTTTATTTCTTTCTTTATCTCTTCCTTGATCCATTCATTATTCAAGAGTGTGTTGTTTACTCTCCATGTGTTCTCGTAGGCAGTAAGGCTTATCCTGGTGTTGATGTTGAGCTTTATTGCACTGTAGTCTGATAGAATGCATGAAATTATTTCAATCTTTTTGTATTTGTGGAGGTTTCTTCTGTGTCCCAGTATGTGGTCTATTTTGGAGAATGTTCTATTGGGTGCTGAGTAGAAAGTGTATTCTCTGGTATTAGGGTGGAATATTCGGTAGAGGCCTATGAGGTCCATTTGGTGTATCATATAGTTCCATTCAGATGTCTCTCTGTTTATTCTTTGTCATGTTGTTCTATCCAAAGGATTCAGTGGGGTATTGAAGTCCCCTACTATCAGTGCACTGGGGTTAGTGTGTGACTTGTGGTCCTGGAGAATTGTCTTTATAAAGTTTGGTGCACGAGAGTTTGGGGAATATATATTCATAATTGGGAAATCTACTCGTTGAATTGTCCCTTTGATAAAAATGTAATGGCCTTTTTTGTCTCTTCTGATTTCTTTTACTTTGAAATCTCTTTTGTTTGATATTAAAATAACAACACCTTCTTTCTTTTTGGTACCCTTTGCTTGGAATATTTTTCCATCCTTTCACTTTAAGGTGGTGTCTGTCCTTGAAAGTAAGATGCCTTTCTTGTAGACAGCATATCAATGGATTCTGTTTCCTAATCCAATCTCCCCATCTATGTCTTTTGTTTGGGGAATTTATCCCATTAATATTTAAGGTTATGACTGATAGGTTTGTACTGCTTCCTTTTCCCTTATTATCCATTTGCGGTTTGGGTTTAGCTTTCAACTTCTGCAGTTATGGTTTTATTGATTTCTCTTTCTAGGTGCTGGGGGTTAGTTACTCCTTTCTTCTGTCCTTTGAATTGCTTCAAGTATTCTCTGAAGGGTTGATTTTCCAGATATGTATTCTTTCGACTTGTTTATGTCATGGGAGGTTTTTCTCTTTCCTTCAACTATAATTGACATTTTTGCTGGGTATAGTAACCTGGATTGGCATCTATTGTCCTTTAACACTGGTAATGCTTTGCTCCACGTTCTTGCTTTCATAGTTTGCATTGAGAATCAGTTGTAATTCTGATAGGTTTCCCCTTATAGGTCACTTGTTTTTCTCTTGTGGCTTTAAGGATTTTGTCTTTGTTTTGGATGTCTAGCATTTCAACTCTGATGTGGCGTGGAGAATTTCTTTTCTGTTCTCATCTGTTTGGAGTTCTATGTGCTTCTTGTATTTGTATTGGTTTGTCTTTTTTTAGTTTGGGGAAGTTTTCATCTATTATTCTGTTGAAGATCTGATCAATACCATTCTCTTGGGATTCTTCTCCTTCCTCTATTCCTATGATGTGGAGGTTTGATCTTTTCATAGTACCCCACAGTTCCTGGTTGTTCCACTTTTATGTATTTTTAAATTTTTCCTTATCTTTACATGAGGTTTTTATTTGTTCTGATATTATTTGTTCTCCTTCCTCCATTCTGCTTCTGAGGCTTTTTCCATTCCTTTCCTTTTGATTGGATGAGTGTTTGACTTCCTTTTTCATTTCCTCTTCTAATTTCTTTAGTATTGCTACTTCTTTTTGGAGCTTCTCAATCTCTTCCTGTAGCTCTTTGCTTCGCTGGTTGGTTTCCTTATCTTTTTCAGCATGGGATCTTTTCAGTGTTTCTACTTTTTTCCAGAGTTTGTCATTCTCTCTCTCTAGGTCCTTCTTGAGTTCTTCATTCTCTTTTTTCAGTTCTTTGATTTGATCATTATAATCTTGTTGTTCTTTAAATATGTTCCCAATTTTGTTTCTGATATCTGTGTCCTGGGGCATCCCCTGGGGATCCCACTGTAGGAAACTTCCATAGGTTTAGTAGAGGTTGGTGCGGGATTACCCTGCCCCTTTCCTGTGTTGTCTCTTCTTCGTGTTCCTGGCATGTGGTCTTCTCCTTGCCTGTATTCCAATGTGAGTCCTAAATGCCTCTTCACTCTGTTGAAGGCTTGCTTTGCTTGCCTCCTTCAGATGCCTTTGTAATCCCAGTTGGCAGGGGAGTGAGAGCTCTTTGTTCTTACCCCAGTACCTGCGCTTCCACTGGTCTCAGGAGATCTCAGATCTCAGGACTCACACAACCCTACCTTTAATACCAACTGGGAGGATAACTCTTCCCCCACAGCCACAAAAGCCAATTAAGCCAAAGACAACTGGATTAATGGATTAACTAGTTTAAGTCAATTAACAATCAGCCTTGCTTAAGCACTCATTTCCTACCTGCCTTCCTGCACTAAGTGGGACCAAATTTTAATCAACATAAGTAATTTTAGTTTACCACTATTCAGTGTGTGAATAGATTTTGAACACAAGTAAATGTAAGTTAGAGGAAACTTCATTAAACATACATTGTGATTTTTTTAATTTTTTATTAAATTTTTATTTATTTTTGTAGGTGTATGTATTGTCTGCATGTCTGTTTGTGCACCCTTGTCATGCAATGCTGCGGATGTCAGAAGCGTGCATCAGATTCCCCTGGAACTGGAGTCAAAGACAGTTCTCAGCTGCCATGTGGGTGGTGGGGATCAAACCTGGGTCCTGTGCAAGAGTAGTCAGTGCTCTTAACCACTAGGCCATCTCTCTAGCCTGCATTGTGATTTTTAATTTACCTGATTAAGATTGGATCCTGTGGAAATAAGGTTTATACATATATAATTTTAACCTTTATGAATATTACAATTTTAGATGTATAACCTTAAGGTATAAATTTTGTAGAATGGGTTTTACACATCCTACTGGGTGCTGGTGGGTTACCTCCAGTAGATGACAGTACACAGTTAATAAAACTTTGAACTACTATTTGTGTAGATTTATATTTAGTGGTTACAAATCAATTAATTTATTAGGCATTTAAATATATTGGCAAACCTAAGTTAGGGAAAAATCAATTTTGGTTTTAGAGTTAGTCTTTAGTAAATATATGTAAATAGAAAAATCACAGAAAATAATTTTAAACAAAAGCTAAAAATGGCAAATAGTTGTATAGGATCCTTAACTGATTGATTTTGAAATGCCTAGGACCTATTAATTGATCAGTTGTACACAACTTGTTTAACGATGTTTTTGGGTACCCATGTATCAGACTTAGAGAAGCATGCTATAGATTTTATCTCAAAATAAAAATTGTTGTGCAAGGAACAGTACAATTACCTTGAATCTGAATAAGTATCATGAGAAAGAACACAATAAATTTCAAAGGTACAATTTTTCTGAATATTTTCTGGAAAAACCTGAATCAAAAAGAGATTTGGAATCATACTGAAACTTTTCATTTGGAGGCAGACCCAAACAGTTCTGGGAAATGCAGTCCTGTGCTCGACCTGATGTGTGCTAGATGCAGACAACGGATGCTACATTTTCCTTTTCTGAAAAATGATCTGATTATTATTTTGAGGCTCTGAGTTGGGGCTACACTAATAGGAAACACCTGTAAAAGAAAGTGTTAGTCATGACTGGTCTGATATTGTCTTTCTGTATCTAAGGATTAAGGTACTCCTGTCTTTTTAAGAGAGAGCGGCAGCATTGAAGCTGGTGCTTGAGGCAGTGTTGGCTACACAGGCTTCACAAGGGTCCACGAGGCTGCTGGCTGCCTGGCCCCAGTCTTAACAACAGTGTCATCTGGGTCCCCACACAACCCCCTGCAAACCCCATCGGCCCCCAGCCCAGCACTCCTGGTCTTATGTGTGCCTGGGGTGAGCCGCCAGCCCCTCTGTTATTCCAGACTGTTGCAGAGCTGCTGCCACAGTTGCTTAGTTTTTGATTGGAATGACTGTTATCCATGATAAAGAAAGATAGGAAATGCTGGTGGTTAGGTAATGAGACAGTTTAAAGACTAATTTCATGGGAAGAAACAATTTCTCCAAGTAGATGTGCCGAGCTGGCCATATAGAGGAGAGAGACTGAAAGCAGATTCAAAGACTAATCTCTCATAGTAAAAAGTGTTCATTCCACAGAGATGGACGACAGCTGGTTGTTAGCTACCCTTTATCTTGCATCAGGGAGGGTAACTCCCTGTGTTCACAGTGAAACCCCTGAGATTTTCCCCTAGCATGGGGGGAAAAGGGCTGAGACAGCCTGGGAAATACCTTTTTCCTCTTCCTCTGTCTTTAGTGGAAATCAAAGCCCCACATTCTGGGCGCCATTTGTCAGAGTTTGTCATCTAAATAGTCCTTTATACACACGTGGCTGACATGCACATGCTATTTGTTGTTCCTCTCTCCCTGGGTTAGCTCCAGCAAGGAGAGGTGAGTGGCCACCAGGGATTTTACCTGACAAAATAGAAAGATAAATGAAAAGATATACATACATACAAACAGACAGACATACATACAGACATACAGACACCGACTCCGAGAAAACCCGAAGGAATTGACTCAACTTTAATGTTAGAACTCAAGGCTTTTATACTAACCCAGGCATGGGCTTGGACACGTACACACAATTCGGGGCTTTGGCAGATAATTGGAACAAAGGAACCTCAGGTTCAAATCCGGATCAAAGTTCTTTCCTGAGAAATCAAAGGACAGTCCAGATTTTCACAGGTCTGTGAGAAACTGCAGGGGTCAAGGCTGTCATGTAACTGCTTTTAAGTGCTTCTGCCAAAAGAATACACACATCTATCTGTCTGTCTGTCTGTCTGTCTATCTATCTGTCTATCTATCTATCTATCTATCTATCTATCTATCTATCTATCCATAATCTATCTATCTATCTTGTCTAAAGAGAGTTTTAAAGAACTAAAACCAAAATATTGACACCAGGGAGCCTACATAGGTGATACTCTAATCGTGAATCTTTCCTAGCTTGGACGGACTATCTGGGTCCCTCAACTCAAGGCTGCATTCTGATCAATACTTCTTTCTTTTATTCTACTTCAGGTAACAACTTTCTTCTGATCTCTTTATGTTATATGGAACTTTGTGGTTCTGTGGTGAGCAATATTGTCAACTTGAGAGTATACAAAATCTTGGTATGTTTGTGAATTTTGAGATTAGCTTAATTGTAGTAGAAAGAACCTCCCTAAATGAGTTCTAGCTTTCCTCAAACTCTGGTTCCTGACTGTAGAACCAATGTGACAAGATGTCTGAGGATCATCCACAATGCTTCCTAGGCTTTTTGGATTATACCCTTTAGTTGTAAGCCAAAATAAACCCTTCCCTCAGTTGCTTTTATTTGGTATTTTGTCACAGCAGCAAGAAAATTAATATAGATTACATTGAGCCCAGAAAACTAGCTCATGCTTTGGTATTTTTCCAACCTTCACAGTGGGGAACTGGCTGTTTTTTCTACTGCATTCCTTTTCTTTTAGGTTTTAAATATTTTATTATTTTTATTTTACATGTGTGAGCATTTTTTCTACATGGATGTATGTGCATCATGCCATGCAGTGCCACTGGAGGTGAGAAGAGGGTATTGGATCCTCTGGAACTGGAGTTAGGGACAGTTCTTAGCTGGAAGTGGGTGCTGGGAACAAAACCGAGGTCTTCTGATAGAGCAGCCAGTGCTTTTAACCGTGAAGCCATGTCTCCAGCTCCTTGTTTCAATGGGAATGTTCAAAGACTTCTTCCCATAGACTCTAAGGTGACTCCCTCTGCCTTTGAGTAATCCAATGCCTTCCCCTTAGCCCTTGACTAATGCAATGAATGACTTCTCCAACCTCCCAGCCTTCCCTCCTACACCCAGCTTGTGTCTCAAAATTTGCAGCTGTTTTACTCTCAAAGGAACACATTGTTTTCCCTTTAATAACACTTGGCTTCTTGATCCCCATGACAGTCAAATCCAAAACATTTCTCTTCCACTGGCTTTGTCAGGTCACATACTGGAAATAACTTCCTAAGAGAATTCGCATCTGTAGGGAAATCTCTCATTTCAATGGCTGAAATTTGGTTGCAAGGTGAATTCCCATCAAGACACTTCAGGATATAAGTCTTATGTTTGTTCTGATTCCATTAGGAGATCTTTAAGCATACTTTGTTACACATAAAGGCCAGTCTGTAGATTCCATCATCCTGCCTTTCTTCCTTCTTTCCTTCCTCCCTTCCTTCCTTCTTTCCTTGCTTTTTTCCTTCCTCCCTTCCTTCCTGCAATCCTTCCTTCCTTCCTACCATCACATTCCTTCCTTCTTCTTTCCTTCCTCTCCTCCCCTATTTCCTTTCCTTACATCTTTCCTTCCTTCACTGAACAAATATTTGTTGAGCACATATACCTGAGGTGATGAAAGAGACTGACATACCAGTGAACAGATAATATGCATTAATTACTAATATTCTAATAAATATTAATTGTCAGCACAAGCTCTCCTTGGCTTAATCTCTCTCTCTCTCTCTCTCTCTCTCTCTCTCTCTCTCTCTCTCTCGCCATTTGTATGAGTATGCATACATATGTAAGTGGGAAATCAATGTCAGGTGTCATTTCTCAGATATTCTTCCTTATTTTTGGAATAAGGAATCTCGCTGGCCTGGAGCTCATCCAGTATTCTAGACTTGCTGATCAGTGATCGCCAGAGATCCCCCTGTCTCTGCCTCACCTGCACCGAGATTCAAAGTGTATAATACCACATTTTGCTTTTATGGTGGGTTCAATAGACAAAACTCATAACCTGTGCTTGCAAGGTAAGGGTTTTATGGACAGAACTATCTAAACAGCATCTGTATCCCTCTTTTTATAACAGCTCACAATGCAAAAGTTGTTAGTCCTAATCTGAAGAATAAAGAAAAAAATATCATGTCCCTCATTTGTGGATGCTAGTACCAATTCCTCTTTAGAAGGCAAAGTGAATAATTCCTTTTTTAGTTTTTGGTGTTTGGTGTTTTCGATGTTACTTACTGTGGTGGTTTGAATGAGAATGTCCCTGATAGACTTTAACTATTCAGACATTTAGTCTCCAGTTGATGGCACCGTTCTTGGAGGTCTTATAAGGTGTGGCCATGCTGGAGGAAATACGTCATTGGGGGCAGGCTTAGTGAGTTTGACAAGCCTTGCAGTCTCCAGTCTCTCTCTCTCTCTCTCTCTCTCTCTCTCTCTCTCTCTCTCTCTCTCTCTCTCCTTCCTATACTCGTTTTGAGATGTGAACCTTGGCTTGCTGCTCTAGCCCTGGCCACCATGCCTCCTGCCCCAATGGACTCTGATTCCCTGGAACAGTCAATCGTAAGCTCAAATAAACTCTTCCTTTTATAAGTTCTCTTGGTCCTGGTGTATTATCACAGCAAGAGAAATGTGACTAATACAATTATTTGGTACCAGAGAGTGGGCTGTTGGCTGTGAAGAACCTGACCATGTGGATGTTTGGAGAAATGTGGAAGACTCTGGAACTTTGAGCTAGAAAAGCTGTTAACTACTTTAAGCGGAGCTTAATGGGCCATTCTAGTAGAAGCCTGGAAGAAAGCATTGCTGCAAAAAATGTAGTTCCAGAGGAAAATAAAGGCTTAAGCAGCAACTGGGATCTTTTATCAAAGAGTCTGGCCACAGTTTGCCCATAGCCCAAATGCTTGCCTGATGCTAAGTTGAAAAGCAATGGACTAATGTCTTTGGTGGAGGATATTTCAAGACAGCCTAATGTAGAAATGGTGGCATGGCTATTAATGGGTAATATTATACAGATCTACAGTGAAAAAGAGTAAATGGGGCAGAAAGAAATGCAGAATGTGGGGGCTGGAGAGATGGCTTAGCAGTTAAGAGCGCCAACTGCTTTTGCAGAGGACCCGGGTTCAATCCCCATCACCCACATGATGGCTGAGAACCGTCTGTAACTCCAATTGCAGGAGAACTCCAGTTCCAGGGGAATCCGACACCCCCTTCTGACCTCCGCGGCATTGCATGACATGGGTGCACAAACCTGCATGCAGACAGTACATTCATACACATAGAAAATAAATTAAAAATTAAAAAAAAAAAAAGAAATGCAGAATGTACAGTTTGGATCTGAAAAGTACACTAGGAAGATTAAAGGTGGGGCCAAGGCATGTGAAGAAGAGGATCCCTTTGATAAGGAGATTAAAGTGAATAAGGAGAGGCCTAGCTATGTACAAGTAAACAATAGAAAAAGTGTGATTAAGGAGGGTCCTTCAGATTTACAAGTAAACAACAGAAACAGTACTTTCAGGGCAAGACCACACCCAGCTAATCCTCCAACTTTTGAAAGGAAAAAACTGAAAGGATATTCTGCTCCAACAAGTCCAGGGCAGAGAAAAGTTGCAAATGTTGTTGAAATAGGCCAGGGTCCATCCCAAACTTGCAGCCAAACTCAGCAGTTTCATTCACATGGTGCTGGCTTTAGTGGCATGAAGTTTGCAGGAGTGAAGGGGTCATCAGTTCTTCCTCCACGGTTTCAGAGAGGCACCAAGGTCAGGCAAATTGCAGCAGGGTAGTCCCTGAATAAAGAATGTCCTGATAGGCCATTGTGTGAAGCTGTGAAAGTGAAGCCTGGTTGGCAGCAGAGACCCTAAAAAGACATTCTAGATGCCAGAGCTGTGAGATATTTGCCAAGGAGAGCTGCATACAGGGAGTGGTACCAGCCTAAGAAATAGATGTATATTGCAATCAAAGCTGCAAGAGCTGAGCTATCTAAGCACTTTGGAAGCAAAGTCCCAGAAGTTGCACATGGACCTACTGGACTTGGTATTTGCCCTGCTGGTTTTTAGTCTTGTTTTGGTCCAATATTTCCTCACTATGCCTCTATTCCTCCCTTTTGGAATGGGAATGTGTATTCAGTTCCACTGTATGTTGGGAGTATATAATTTGTCTTTTGATTTTACAGAAGCTTACAGTTAAGAGATTGGCCTGGGTCTCAGAAGAGACTTTGGAATATAGACTTTTGCATATAATTGAGACTGCTAAAGACTATGGGGACTTTTATGGTTGGACTAAATGCATTTTGAATTTTATATGGTCATGAGCCTATGGGGGCCAGGGAGTGGAATGTGGTGGTGTGAATGAGAGTGTCCCCCATAGGCTTTAAGTATTCAGACATTTTGTTTCCATTTGGTTCACTGTTCTTGGAGGTCTTAGAAGGTGTGGCTGTGCTGGAGGTAATACGTCATTGGGGGCAGGCTTAGTGAGTTTAACAAGCCTTGCAGTCTCCAGTCTGTCTCTCTCTCTCTTTCTGCTTCCTGTGCCCATTGCAAGATGTGAACCTCGACTTGCTGCTCCAGCCCCGGCCACCATGCCTCCTGCCACAATGGACTCTGAGTCCCTGGAACTGTCAATCATAAGCTCAAATTAGTTTTATAAGTTCCCTTGGTCCTGGTGGTTTTATTACAGCAACAGAAAAGTGACCAATACACTGACCAACTTACTTTGTAATGTTAGGAAAGTAAAGTAACATAATTCCTTTATCTCCATAAAATCCTATTATCAAAATGGGAAACCATAAACATGTTTTGGAATTAATCTAGAGTTTATTTTCATAGATCATAACCCAAAAACGGGTTTGAGGGAAAAACCTACCAAGGTCTGTGTTGGATCTCCATTTGCTATTATTTACAAAGGTATTGAGGGACAAATGAGTATTTTATCTACACCCTTGGGTTCATATAAAATTATTTGCAATGGCTATGTTTTTACAAATTGTATTTTTAGAGACCAAAACTCTGACAATGTTTATGTAATTTTAAGACAACCACCTTATGTTTTGCTTCCTGTTAACTTAAATACTCCTTGGTATGATGATGCTGTCTTACAAGTTTTAGATATGGTAGCTCACTTGCTCACTAGACCTAAACATTTTGTGGCTGCTTGAAAGTTTAGCCATTCCTACCACTGCCTTAGTACAGCAAATTCATATTGCACACCATGATAAACAGCTTTCAAAAAATGCTTCCATATCCCTTCTGTTACAAGAACATATAGACAAGAGACTCCAGAATAGAATAAATGCTTTAGAAGAGGCAGTCCTTTTATTTATTTTTATTTTTGTAATGATTTTATTGGTGTTTTGTGTATTTCAGACATCATTTCTCAGTTCAGTTTAGACATATTCTCATTTCCCTTCCCTCCATCCCACCGCACATCACGCTTACTGCCATAACTGTCCTGAATCTTTCTCTCAGTCTGTTTTTTTTTTATGTTTAGGAATTCACATTTTTCTACTTTAATTTTATATTACTCTAAAATATTAATACATACTTTCCACTCATATACAGTAATTACAGTGTCTGAAAGTAAGTGGTGAATCGATTCTAGAGTCCATTAGGTGATTTACATTATAACAACATAGTTGCTTTCATATAAACAGAAATATAACAATAATGTTGTTCAGCTTGCCCTTCATTTGGGGATTTGGTGCTACCATCCACAAATGAGGGAAACCATTTGCCATTTGTTTTTCTGGGACTGTGTTACTTCACTTAGCATAATGGCTTCGAGTTCCATCCATTAACCTACAAAGTTAATGATATCATCTTTCTTTACCGCTGAGTACTACTCCATTGTGTAGATGTACAATTTTGTCATCCACTCATCAGTTGAGGGGCATTTGAGTTGGTTCCAGCTCTTTACTATTGTGAAGAGAGCTGAGGCAGTCCTTTTTATAAGAAATTAATTAAATAATATTAAAGTAAGGTTATCAGTTCAGTGCCATTTTAGTTTTAAGTGGATTTGTGTCACTGCTTTGCCATACAATGATTCTTTAAATAATTGAGAACAAGTTACAGCTCATTTGCAGTGAGTTTGGAACAACTCTAACCTTGCTATGGACATTAATGAATTTCATCAAAAAATTTCTGATATTGGAAAGCTCATTTGGATTCTTCCTCTATCCAGGAGGTCTCAGATTCATTCCTTGGAGCTATGTGTTCTTATGTTACTAACAGCAATTATTGGTCATTTTTTACTAATCTATAAATAATTCTCTTTATCATATTAATTCTTGTTTTCTCCTTTCAGTCACCACAGGACAGCTAGTTAAGACCATCAAGAATCTTGCCTTGGAATTTGAAAGTTCTCAATTAAAAAATAAAGAAGGGAGAGATGGTGGGGCCATTAGTGAAAGGTTCACTGCTTGACAAAGTTCCAGTGCCCTGAATCATCTGGTTGAAGTCTTCTCTCCAGCTAACCTTTGTTTTTAACAATTCTTTCTATCATATTAATTCTCATTTTTCTAACCTGCTTGACTTTCAGCTATCTAGCATTTAGGGTACCTGTTTCTGCCTCAAGGAATGGAACTGACAATTTTGCCTTTTCTAGAAATGAGTCCTTTATGAGAAATAATGACACTGTGTATACAACTTAAAAGTATGACACAGTAGCAAATGAGAATTCTACAGAAACTGTGTCATGCACAGATTGCCCAAGTAAAGAAGGAAATTTTGATGTTATGGTCTGGTTTAAACTAAAAATAGTATTGTAAGGCAAAGTGAAACTAAGTCTGGTGAGGTCATGGATTCTAGTGATCTGATTTATATACATATTTTAGAGTAATATAAAATTAATATGAAAAATGTGAACTCCTGGACATATATCAGAATTAACATACAGTTTATTCTTGGAGGACATAATTCTGGTACATAGATGACGTATACATCGTACATGGGCATACTTAGTAGTGGTACAGTTGGGAGGGAACCACAGCAGAATGAGAACTGGGTCAAGGAATGAACTGATGTTGTTGAATTCTGCCTAGGACAATAAACCTTTGCAGAGGAAAACTTTTGAGAGACTGAGAGAAAGATGCAGGACATGTATGGCAGAGCACATGAACTGGGGTGGGGTGGGAAGAAGGGAAAGGAGAATATGTTTAAATTGGACTGAAAAACGATTTCTGAAATATACAAAATATTATAAAAATAAAGTCATAATAATAAAAAAGGTTGCATTTAGAAAATCACCCTAGAAGAAAGTGTAAGAAACAGAAACTGAGGAAAACAGAAACTGAGGAAAACAATGACCAGGATAAAAACAAGATATGAATCAAAACTACATCAGGCACAAAATGGCTTACAGGTCGAGCAAACAAGGAACTAAAGTAAGAAAAATAAAGTTCTCTATATTTTTTTTGGCTTTTAGAGACAGGGTCTCCCTGTAGCTCCAGCTGTCCTGGAACTCACTCTGTAGACCAGACTGGCCTTGTACTCACAATGATCCGCCTGCCTCTGCTTCCCAAGTGCTAGGATTAAAGGTGTGTGCCACCAAGCCCAGCAAGTTCTCTATTTTTAAAGCTTTAAAGCTCACCTTTTACACTGTCTAGCACCTATGTAGCCACAAGGCATAAAGAATGAAGTCCTCAGAGTTAAAAGTTAATATTAACTTCGCTTTGCTGCAAAACTGCTAAATTGCCTGGCTGAGTGGCTGTACCATTATTGTTTTACTTTTTTGATGTCTCAATTAAATGGTTGTATCATTATTGATTGTTTTACAGTTTTTGATGTTAACAATGATTTCAGGTGTGAATTTTCTGAAAAAATATTTACGGGGAAGATGGGTTATTTTTTTTTCATCGTTAACTTAGCCTTGCATAACCTGTATTAGTCTTAGGTAAATAAAAATAAACATCAGGATATGAGGAGTAGAGAGAAAAGAAAGAAAAAAGAGAAGAGAAAAAGAGCAGAGAAGAAAAGAAAATTGGCAGAGTGGCAAACCCGAAAGGCCCTCTGCAAAAGATCAGAGAAGGCAGACACTCTCTGTAATCCTTAGGTCATGAAATTGGCAGAGTTTCAAACCTGAAAGGCCCTCTGCACAGGAGCAGAAAGAATAGATGCTCCTCAGGTCACGAAAAGAAAGTGATTCTTGTGTCTTATTTGATTGATTTCTTCACTGCCTTTTCCACCACCCACTTCAGGACCTGAACCTGCTAGAGCTGGACTCCAGCAGGGATCCAACCCACTCTTCTGGCTTCTGCAGCATTGCATGCATGCACATGGTACACTTACATACATACAAGTAAAACACTTATACACATAAAAATAAAATGTCATGGAAAAAATACATGTATGTGTGAGTATATATATATATATATATATATATCATATTCCTAGATACAGAAGAACAAGAATTTATGCTAATAAGTAAATATTTTTCCTGGCAGGTGAAATTCTCATTTTTCGAGCCTTCCGGGCAGAAAGTTTCACTGGGGCTGCCCAAGACATTTGGGAAAACNTATTTTTCTCTTGGCAGGTGAAATTTCATTTTTCGAGCCCTTACGGGCAGAAAGTTTCACTGGGGCTGCCCAAGACATTTGGGAAAACGTGATGCAGTAAAGCCCCACATTCTTTTTAGAAAGCTTATCATATTTGTACAGAAAGTTGATTGGATTTAGATTCTTACAATAAGGCCTAAGAAAGACTGTTTCTCTGTTTCAATGTGAGAAAAGAAATTTTGCATGAATTAGAACACAGGCTCTTGTAGTAAATGTCACTTTACATGTGCAGACAGAAGATAAGAGAATGACTAAATGAAGATAAAATATAAGGAAACATATTGCAGTGATTAAGAGCAGATTAAGGGCACTGGCTGCTCTTGCAGAGAACCTGAGTTCTGTTACCAGCACACAGGTTAGGCAGATCAAATCATCTGTAACTCCATCTCCAGGGGAAAAAAGTCCTCTTCTGGTCTCTGTGCACACACACACATACAAACACACACACACACACACACACACACACACACACACATAAATAAAAATACAATTAGGGGCTAAAGAGGTGGCTCAGCAGTTAAGAGCACTAGCTGCTCCTGCAGAAGCCATGGGTTCAGTTCTCAGCAATCATATTTGGCAGCTCACCACCACCTGGAACTGCAGCTCCATAAACTAAATAAACCCTTTCTCCCCTAAGGTGCCTGTTGTCAGTACAAAAAAAAATCTGTGTTTCAAACTGGGATATCTCAAATTATGCAAAGTAATAAATAAAATATAAAAACATTTTGTCAAGCTAAATACTGATTATGGTTGGGGTATTGGGTTGAAAAAGCAGCATAGAGCTGGAAATACTGTTGTTGAATCTCTCTCTCTCTCTCTCTCTCTCTCTCTCTCTCTCTCTCTCTCCTTTATTCTCTGTCCCCTGTCCCCAAAACACCATTTATTTTTTCATACCACCCAGTGGACTATACTTATTGAACTAACTCTGGGATCATCCTATAACATGTTTTTTTAATCCAAATAGAAAACCAATTCCATTGCCAAAAATTGCATCTCTTTAATGGATATTAGTAAAACAGTTACTGCATTAAGGGGCAGGCAGAAGATGGATGTTTTTCCACATGTGTAAAGCTCTTCAATCATGCACCTCTAATCACTGTTCCTTTGGCATGTTCACAGCATTTGCACTTCGTTAATTCTCCAGCCATTAAGCAGTTCCAAGTGATGAAGTCAAAAACCCTTCACTCTAATCAGCCGGGACCCTATGAATCAACATGATTTTTCACTGAGCTGGAAAACCATGCATATTAAGGAGAGTCACCTTGAAACAAATGTCAGAAATGAAAAAGATTGTAGGGGTCAGTATGCATGTCAAGGTTTGGCTGTTTGGATCTGTGCTGACCTGAAACTCACAGCTAATTCTGCAGGTCAAAATGTAGCTGATGTTTTAGATGGTAGAGAGTAACTTTCCAGAAGTAAATACTATATATATATATTATACTATACTATATATTTATAGTATGTATATGTATACATGTTTTTTCATTGCAGAATCTTTTACCATAGCCTGGTGCTGTAGAGGCATGGAAATATTCTATAATTTTTTTAATGCTGAGAATGTTGAGTAGAGAACCTGCACAGCAACAAATGCACTGTATCACAAGCCAAGAAATTCAATGAAGAATTACATAGGTAGGTCTGTTTTCACACGACATGTCAAAGACCAGGAGCCCTTTCTTAACAAATATGGACTGGTTAAAAGACACCATCCTTGAGACATAATCACAGCTCCAAGAAGAGGAAGAGAGAATATGGGTATGTGGTGTCACAGCATCTACCTTCCCCCTGACAAAAATACTGACCATATTTGTTTAGTTCCTATCTCATACGGAGAGAAAGACAAAGGGAAATTTCTAGCTTAGCAGTAAGCCAAGGAGGGGCAGGCAGAATAACAACGTGTTTTCCAGGCTAAGGGGTGTAGTCACCTACATAAAGACTGAAATATAGAAGGAAGGCTATAAAGAGGCTCCTTGCACTGTATCTGAGGAAGAGATTGACAATTTCTCATGTTTAGAGTTTGGTCATGCTCTCAAATCACTGCCCTCCTCTGAGTTTTAGAGATTAAAACAACCATTTATTACTCAAGAGGATATTTATTTATTTATTTATTTATTTATTTATTTATTTATTTGAATGTACTGTCTGCATGTAGGTTTCTGCGCCCGTGTCGTGCAATGCCACGGAGGTCAGAAGAGGGCGTCGGATTCCCCTGGAACTGGAGTTCTCCTGGAATTGGAGTTACAGACGGTTCTCAGCCGCCATGTGGGTGCTGGGGATCAAACCCGGGTCCTCTGTAGGAGAAGTCGGAGCTCTTAACCTCTAGGCCATCTCTCCAGCCCACCCAAGAGGATTTCTAATGTTCCTAGCAATAATAAATGATTTGTGGTCGAGGAAGTAGATATGTCTATGAGCCTGGTCTGATCATTTAAACATTTTATATATGCATAGAAATATCATAATGCATTCTGTAAATATAAACACTGTATGTCCGTTATTTTTTAATTGAATAAAATATTAATAAAATTGTTGCTTATCTTAATTACAGTTAATGATAGTAATAGATTCTGAAAGATGTGATCTTACATATCTTGTTATTAAATTATTCTTATTATTTACAATTCATGATATTGTAACTGCAAAACTCATCTAGCCAAAAAGCTTTGGCCTTCGTAAGTATAACAGAAGGGTAAGGAGAGAAAGACAAAGAGGAAGAGGGAGCAGAAGAGGGGGAAGGAAGAGGAAGAGGAGGAAGACAAATAGAGGAAGGGAGAGGGAGACAAACCGACAGAGGAAGAGGAGGGAGGGGAATGGGAGAAGAGGAAAAGAGAGAAAGACAGAGATGGGGTGATAGAGAGAACTAAGTTGTGTACAGGCAGAGCTCTGTCTGCCTGTGATATCTCCCATTTTTCTGTCAACAATTCTAGTCAGTCATTCCTAACAGGGAGCAGGCCAAAGATCATGGCTGAAGGTCATGGCAGGCAAGCTTCTCCTTTACACAAAAAGAGAAATACAAAGTGGAAAGCACTCAAAAAACAGGTGGAGGCAATAGCCAGAATCCATTAAGCAACTGCCAAACATAGTCCAGGTAGAGCCCTGTGATCCACTGAAGGGGAGCAATTAAAAGCAAGGTTGTCACCCACTAAATCAGCTCAGAAATGCACACATCCTGAAGGCACTCCAGCAAAGCAGAAAGAAAAAGGAAAAAGAGAACAGATATCTCATTCCTCGGGCCACATCCGTGATGTTCTGGGCTCCCTCAAAGCCCAGTCAACACATGGGAATAAACATGTAAACTATTCTGAAAAGGAGTGTAGGAGAATGAAGTCTACGACAAGCAGTAACATAAAATGTTAAACCAGAGGTGATTGGCATGTCTAATCATGAGATGTATTTCTTCTCCATTCAATAAAGAAAATGGGGATTTTTGACTCTAACACAAGGCTAAAAGACATAATAAAAGTGATTTTCATGAGCCCTGGAGAGATGGCTCAGCAAAAAAGAGCCATGGATGCTCTTGCAGAAGAACCTGATTCAGTTCCCAGCATCCACATGGCAGCTAATGATGTCCTCTTCTGATCCATGGGCATTACATGAATGGATACACTTATATTCATGCAGGAAAAATGACACGCATAAAATTAAAGTGAACACTTTTTTAATTTATTAATTTTCTGATTTTGCATAAAATTCACTTCGAACATATTGAAATACCCTATCCATAGCTCCCCCCACACTTTCCCCTCTGGTCAAATTTAGTATACTCTCCTATATTTAATAGGCCTTATAGAGTCTGATTCATGTCCTCCAAATAATGTCCACCCCCTTCAGTGTGGGTCTATCCACTAGGACCATTTTGGCCTACACCTGAAATAATTTTGTGTAACTGTGACACCTTTTTGTGGTGATCCTGATGAGTATGGCTTTTGAAACAAGCTTCCCTCCTATTTGGGGTAGATAATGTTTCTTATTGTTTTTGTAAATTCAAACAAAATTTGTATCATATGCTTAAAAGTGAATTACTGGACTCATTATATAAAAAGTGTCCCTGGTTCTCCTTTTGCTTGGTTTATATCTCTAAAATCCTCATTTTAATGTAGATTAGATTTATTTGCCAACCAATCTTAAGAGCTAATTTCTTTTTATTTTCACCACACCCGGCTTAAGGACAGTTCTTAGCTGCCATGTGGGTGCTGGGAATCAAACCTTGGTCCTCTGCAAGAGCAGTTGGCTCTCTTAACTGCTGAACCATCTCTCCAGCCTGAAGCACTATTTTCTTTATGTTTAGTTTTATACATGTTTGGTGGCTCACAGTTCCAAAAAAATGTATATGCTGACAAGTAGATGTAAAAAAACACTGAGGTTTCCAAGTACATTCCAATTTTCTCAAATATCAGGCTGTGTTTTCAGAGCTTACACTCGGTGACAATATATTCTGCATGAATCTAGTCATAAGGATTGTTTGTGAAAACCATTATCTTTCTATGTAAGAACAACCTATCTACACAAATAACACATGACAATAGTCATGACACCAGAGTTAGCCATGCAATACAGTCTAATGACAATCGTATGTATAATAATAATTAATGACATGCATATAAGATTGTGCACACACAGAGTAAGATTATAATTGATCTCACTGCTTAATATAAGAGGAGTATATTTGTTTCCTCCTTCTCTAGCTAGCTAGAGAAGACTATCTTCCCATTATATGTCATATTTTGAAAACTCCATATAGAAAACTTTTGCAGTGCAATCTTAAGTTGCCACAAATGGTATAGTATGCAGCACTTGGAAAATTGTAGGCACAGTTCTAAGTACCAAATATATAATAACCATATCTGTCACTGAGACATCGGTGACAATTATAGATTTTTATAATGATAGACTCATACAGCCTTGCCTATAAATAAGGTTTTGTTTTGTTTTGTGTGTTCTCCAAATAGCCAGGATTTGTGTTTGACTGTGTTCCATTGGTTGTGTTCATGAAGTACCAAATGTCAAAGTCAGAAAATTATAATCCCACCTGTTTGAGTACTTCAGACCTATTAATTCACCATGTATAAAATAATTACCACTTGCAATAGCTATGTTCTGATAATTAGTTTGAAGAAGTCTTTGTTTTTAATCTACTTTTGTAACTTGACTGAGCTGAACAGCTACTTTACCATTGGCCAGCTGATCTTCATTACCACCTTGCTATACATCTGAACTATTTGAGACCCTAGAATATGGAAAGTCTAGTCATGGTAAGTCTCACCCGAGGAAAATATAAAAAGAAGTAGAAAAAATAAATAGCCAGACTCATTAGTATGAGAAAGAATTCAATCATTTCATTAAAATTAGGTTCTCGAGATTAACAGTTTGACACATATTTATTCCAATTAATTTCAATTAGGGAAAACAAGTGTAAATGGTGGTGTAGACATTAAGTTAGCAGGCAGTTTGTCTGGGCCCATTAGACACGATATTCATGTCTGACTATTAGTTTAACCAGCAGACAGTGAGCCATAGATTTTTGATTCTGCTAGATAGAATTCTTGGTATGGCAATCCTCAAATTAAATATGCCATTAAGGATTCTAATTAATTTTGACATGCACATGTGGGTTTTTTTGTTAAAAAATTAATAATGGATGAGAACTAGAAAAACCAACTAAAGCATAGCACTATCTCCTTTTCCTCCTTTTCCTCCTTTCCCACAATGCTGCACACAGAGGAAAGGTGAAGACTTGTGGATGGTTTTGAAGTCTATGTGGGTCATGCATATGCAAAGTGGATCCTCAGGAGAAATGTAGTCATGGCACATGGAATTTGCAACCTGTGATTTATCTTCAACTCTACAAATGAAAGAATATGATCTAGATGTTAACAAGTGCCTCTTTTCTGAGCATGCCACATATGCAGACTTGGGGAAATCAATAGGAAAATTAAACAAGTAAGGGTTCTTCCCAGAAGTCACTTATTTAAAAAAATATGTCCACCTCAAACCTACAATGTCAGAAGGTGTGGTGGAGAGCTTTAGTGTCAACCTGATACACCTGTGTTAAGGGAGCCTCAATTGGGGAATTGCCTCCATTGGACTGGGCTGTAGTCATGGCTGTGGAGTATTTTCTTTATTGTTGAGTGATGTGGGAGGGTCCAGCCCACTGTGGGTGGTGGCACTTCTGGGTGGGTAGTTTTATATTCTATAAGAAAGCAGGCTGAGCATGGGCCAAATGAGCAAGACCAGTAAGAAATATTCTTCCATGGCCTGTGTGCTTCAGCTCCTGCCTCCCAGTTCCTGCCCTGAGTTCCTATGTTGGTCTCACTCAGTGATGAAGTGTGAACCAGGAGATGTGAGCTAAATATATCCTTTCCTCCCCAAGTTGGATTTGGTCAGAGTGTTTTGTCGCCACAATAGAGAAAGAAACTAGAACTAAAGCTTATCGTGATAACCAAATTCGAGGTAAGAGTGAAAAAAATACCATAATGCTGATCAATGAAATTCCAGGGAGAAAGTGACCTGTGGAGCAGGGCAGAGGGTTCAGAAGGTAAAGTGTTCATGTTACACGAAGGAAAACTTTAGTTGAGATCCCCAGCAGCCACAGAAAAAGTGTATCATGGTGGCACGTGCTTACTGCTCAGGAATTCTGCAAGTGGAGAAAGGTGGGTTCCAGAGGCTTGGTGGCCACTAATTTCCACCAAACATTGAGCTCAATGTTCAGAGAGAAGACTTTGTCTCAAAAATAGGGTATTGGGAAAATGAGTCATTTTTTTCTCAGGATATAAGCACTGGTAAGTTGTGTATGGTCTATTGAAAAAAGCTTACACCTGGGTATTGGGATGAGACTCTGTTTGGCTGGAACACTGTGGGTTTCCATGCCCACCATCCCACAAGTTTCTTTAAGGAGCCAGGATGAGCAGATTTCTTGCTCCCAAGTGAGATCTCATATCTTTTTCTTTAATTTTCATTTTTTTTATTGATGCTTTGTGAAATTCATACTGCATTTTCCAATTCAGTTCAGGCATATTTCCCTTTCCCTTCCCCCCACCCCTCCCCATCCCAGATCATGCATTCTGCCATAACTGTCCTGCATCTTTCTCTCCGTTTTTTTTTTCATTTTTTAAGAATAAGTGATAATTTATGAGTACAAGCATTCTTCATGTAAAACAAATTTGCAAGCAGTTTTGCCCAAAGCCACACAGTCCACAGGTCCCACCATACAGCGGGGGGGAGGGGGGGGCTTGTATGTTCAATCAAGTTGATCAAATGAGTGAGTGTCCAGACTATATTGCTGTAGTTTCACCATTCACCCCAATCGAAGCCCTACATTCTACCACGCCCCCTCTTCCACAGATTGTTCCCTAGGCTTAGAAAAGAGGCACAGGTGGATGAGAAGCAAAACATTCTACTTTCTCTGGAGCTGTTGTCTTGGACTCTTGTCAGTTCTGGCTGTTTCCTTTCATGGGCTGACAGTTTGTCCATGAATAACCTTTCAATCCTACTAATGAAGCACAAGCAATTAGATATATATGTATTTAAACAGTACTAATTGTTGTGGTAGGTTACTTTTGTATAGACACAGATGTTTGGATTGTATGTTAATCCATGAATTACATTTTTTTCTGTTAAATATGACGGGTCTTACTGTGGTTTATAACATCTCCTAACCATTAGAGGATGTAAGCTCATGGCATCAGCCATGGGTTATTCCTCCAAGGAGAGAGCTAATAGCTAATTAGATTTGGGATATACGGGCATATGGCTGCCACTGCTGCACAGTATTTACAGGCAGTTGACCTGTAGCTGGTGCTAACAGAGGAGTCTTGCTTGACTCAAGGAAACCTATATTTGCTTTATTGGTTTAGTGGCCTTTGGTAACACTCTCTGGTATTCCAAAGACCATCTGTACACTTGCATGTGTGGTCTCAGTACATTTTTCCCATGTTTATATCAGGTCTTCGACAGCAGGTTCTTATTGCCTCTCTTCTTGCAGGTATCCCAGTTTAGAGGCAAGGAGCCTTTACCTTTAGTGGGGGCTTGGATCCCCTGGCCAACATCTCTTTGGTAGAATAATCCATTGCTGATGTCAGAGCTCCTGTATTAATATATTTTGCTTAAGTGCATAGTTTAAAGAGACTTTAGTATTATATTTGGTTCTGAATAGAGAATAATCCTTTTCATAGTTCCTATGTCTATTAGTCAATTAAAGAAGGCAGTTTTACCGTTTTTATAAGAGATTACTTCTAAAACAGTTGGCTCCAATTTTCAGTTGGAGAATGACCTCATCATCATCATATTTCTCCTTGTTCTATGGGGGGAGGTAAGAAAGTCTCTCGTATTAAAACCCTTGTGGAACCTAGAAGGTAAGTTTCGTTAGGAGTCATTATAAATAGTTGTTAAAGTAGGATCCACAGAGGGGTTTGATGTTTGTAGCAATCTGACGCTTTTCTTCTTTTCAATGTTTAGATGGGCCAACCTTTCTGCTGGCACTTTCTGGTACATCCTACTCAATGCAAAGCTGTATCTTTTCTTTCTCAGCTGTTAAGTTGGTGACATTTTGACCTGTTGGAACACACAAATCTTTTCCCGTAGTTAGTTTTAAGATTTGAATTGCAAGGTTTTTGACAAAAAGGTTTCATATCTATCTGTATCCTCCTTTTTTATTTTAAGTTTTTGTTTTTTTGACCCATGAGTCTCCAGAAGGCAGTTGTATTATACATACCTATAGGGTGGGATCAAGGCAGAGATTTCATATTTATTGTATATCTATTCATAATAGCAAAAAGCTGGAACCAACCCAAATACCCCTCAACTGATGAGTGGATATAGAAAATGTGGTACATGTACACAATGGAAATCTATGCAGCGGCAAAGAGCTGGGACTACAGGGAGACCCTGTCTCGAAAAGACCAAAAAAAAAAAAAAAAAAAAAGACAACATCATGAACTTTGCAGGTTAAATGGATGGAGCTAGAAGAACATTAGTTAAGTGAAGTAACACAGACCCAGAAAAACAAAAGACAAATGGATCCTCATTGTGGATGCAGTAGTGCCAATAACCCAGTTATCACTAATCTTGGTGGATAGGGATGCATATTGGAAGAACAACAACAGAAAGACTGCTCAGAAAACTGAAATGATAAAATGGAAGGGTGGGATGGGGGGAGAGGGACACTATTGTATATTCGATAATGCACATTAATTGACGTGAGTCAACAAGTATCCAGTTTTGCCCAGACCTGTCTACAGGTTACATGGTGTTTTAGGACGTAGTAAAGTAAAATGTGTATATTAAACAACATTGGTTTAAAGCTCTGATAAAACTTAATACATCTGATTAATTGAGATATAAATTGCGTTGCCCACATTGTTTACTTAAAATCTGTATAACAATAACTTTGGGATTGGCACAACACAATATGTTCTGTATAATTTTTCTGTTGTACAGTATCACCTTGTAACATTCTCTTTCACCTATAAGATATTTAACGTAAAAATTGTTTGTTTCCCAAGTTAATCACATACCAGCCACCCAAAACAGCATGGGTGAATGTGATGAAAATGTGCCCTTGAGATCTCATATCTGTAAGCCTCCCTTTGATAAACTAGGCAGATAATATGCCACACTTCCTACCTACCAGTACACACCTAGGAGTTTCATTGCCCCCCCCAAGAGCCATAATGAACTGTACCTTCTCAAATCTCCCAGCCTTCACTGTCCAACCCCCATTTCCCCTTCACAAGGTTCCAGTATAAAAACCCTGAGTTGTGCCAAATAAACTGAGTTATTTCCCTGTGAAATTTCTCCCAGCTCATTTTTGATTCTGTCTTTCTACCCGGTCTGGAACCTTCTCCCTCTCTCTTCCTGCTGCCACAGGATAATCAGTGTGCCTGGCTGGCCAGGCTGCACAGGGAAATAAATCTACAGACAACCTCTGACAGTGGAGCAGGGAGGAAGAACATCTTTTGGGGCCACCTGAGTACATGTAAGTCATAGTATTTAAACTCAGCAGGTTATACAAAGGATGGCATGACAATAGGAGAGGTATGTTGTAGGAAGAAAAGTCCCAGAGGAAATGGATGTGAGTTAACTGAAAAAAATGGGGGATGAATATGGCCAAAATACATTATGTACATCTAAGAAATTTTCAAAAACTAAATTAAAAATTATGTAAAAGGGAGGTAGAAAGTAGAGGAAGTTACCCAACTTTGATCATTGGCCTCCACAGACAACTACAAGTATAGCCAAATTCAACATCAAGCACCTATATAAATGGAAATTGTGCCGCACACACACACACACAAAGTGTTTTATACTATATATTATATGACAGAATATGTGATCTATCTGACAGGGTTGACTATACAGAGATCTGGGGCCTAAATTATGATTTATTATTATATATTATATATATTTTATATATATATGTAATGGAATTATCAAAAATTCAACTAAAAAAGTACAATCCAAAAAATTCAATTACTTTCATGATTCAATTTCACCTTTGTGTGTGGGACAGTGGTTACAGAAGATACAAGATAGCTGTCACAATATGTAAGTTATGATTATTGATAGTGAGTTTTGTGTTCCATTCTGCATCTACTATTTTTAAACATAACAGGATGGGGATGTGAGAGTGAAGCATTCATACAATGCTGATCGCTGCATTCAGGGACATGTTGAAGAAAAGACACTGCTGCTGCTTCCTTCTGGAATGGCATTCCAGATTCAATGTGGGCATTTTCAGCAGATGTGAAGTCATCAGAAACAAAACACATGATGGTTCTTTATCGACAATTTACTGAAGTTGAGGCTGGAGAGAAGGCTCAGTGTTTAAGCGCACTGGCTCCTCTTGCAGAGGACCTGAGTTTAATTCCCAGCTCCCATATGGCAGCTAGTAACCATGCTAACTCTAGTTCCAGGGGAATCCAACACCCTCTTCTGACCTCTATGGGCATTTCACAACATGGGCTCACTTAGATACTTCATGGCAATACATTCAAACACATAAAATAAAAAATATTTTATATCATTACTATTCAGTTATTATTTTTTTCTTAAAATTTTATTGAAGTTTGGCACATTTCATACATTTCTGTGGAGAGCGGGCATTGGCCAAAATGGCGCCTTGGACCCTGGCCAGGTCTTATGATCGCCTGATTGTCGCCTGACTGCCCAGCTCATTCCCCAGCCAATAAGAGAACGCTGAACCTGAGCCCTCATTAGCGTGTCCGCTGACTTCCGTGTATTGTACATACCGCTTACAGACCAATGAGAGACTGCCATGGCGCTCGCACCCTAGCAGGAGGCGGGGTTGAGGGAAGAGATTATTAGCAGGGGACACTGGAAGGGAGAAGGAGAATTGATGTGAGAGTTGCCTGATTAAACTGCGTCTGGAAGAACAAGAGAGTGTCCTCTCCTTTTTCCCGCCAGCCGGGAACAGAGTGACAAGGAGAGCAACAAGTGGTGGCCTGTACGGGGAACCTCTGTCGGTGCAAGCATGGTTCAGAACCAGACGCAGGCAGGTGGGTTAGCCGGCAAGTTCCCAGGTAAGTGGGACAATTAAGGCTCTCGGAAGTGAGACTATAAAGCTCCCCGGGAAGGGACAATTAAGGTTCTCGGAAGTAGAGACCATGGGGAATTCAAATTCAATGCGGCCAATGCACGATACCTTAAAGGAACTGCTGAAAATGAAAGGAATTGGCATAAAGACCCAAATTTTAGATGAGTTCTTAAGAGCAGTAGATGAGATCGCACCCTGGTTTTGTGTGACCAGAAACCTCACACACATTGCTGGAAACAAGTTAGGGAGGGACCTAATGTTGCTGAGGAACAAGGGATTCTGCAGAGAGGTGTAATTTCGATTTGGAAGCTAATAGGAAATTGCTTGGTGATGAAGGAGCTGCACAGCCAGAAATAAAAAAAGGAAAAAATTCTACAGCAGCTAAAAGAGGAACAGGCGCCACCAAAGGGTTTGAGGACGAAGAGCAGGATATGTCAGCTATGAGTTGGAGAGTTGGTAAAGCATGGAGCAAGTGAAAGTTAGCATACAGCAGGCAGGCCCGGGGCCCCCTCCGCCTTTTGCGGACCTGGCACTTCGTTTCAATCACGGAGTGCTGGAGGGAGGTACTCTTGCTTGTTGCTGCTGGGCTGTTTTGCTCTTGTAAAAGGCTCTTTGCCCAGAAGAGGCCACAGTCAAAAAAGGAAAATTATAGTTATAACAATGTTTCAGACCTTTAATGCCTTTCAACCTAATTTCTGACAGTCAATGTGTTAATATCCTAAAAAAGGCTCGAGGTAGTAGGAAAGATCAATCTCAGGTCACCATCGAGGTCTCTTCTCGTACTTTACACATGCTAATTCTCCAGAGAGACCATCCCATTCTTTGTTCAGCATATCTGGGCTCACACCTGGACTGCCCTGGCCTGCTAGCGAAGGCAATGATTCAGTTGATAAGGCGTCCAGAGCTCTGATGTGTTTTCTCTCCTCCCCTCAGGAACTTGCACGCATCTTTCATTCCCGCTTTCATGTTAATTCTAAAAACTTGCCCACTCACAGTTTGCCGTACAATCACAAGTAAAGACATTATTTAGCATGCGCCATCGTACACTAAAAGGAGTGCCTTCAAAAACAAAAAGGTGGGGGAATAGCCTTCGGGCTCTCCTCCAAAGGAAAGACTTGCGATTGCTCTTTCTACTATACTAGTTATTTTAAATTTAAAGCACGTGGAGGTCAGCTGCGGACAGGCACACACAACAGACAACACTTCAAAAGGGCTTGTAATGTGGAAGACATACTACAGGAAAATGGTATGGCCCAACCTGGTCCTAACATGGGCAGAGGAGCTGTCTGTGTTTTTCCGTCAGGATCATCAACAACCTCTTTGGATCCCGGAAAGGCTCACCCGAGTGGTTCAAGATGCGGAAGTGTGGGATACTCGTGATAGATGGTGCCAATGGCCCATGGCGATGACGGAAGAGCTTCGTTGGGGGCTGATGACAGTCGTTCCCAAAACCTATCCCAGCACCCCAATTCAGCGCAAGTATCCCCCCTTTTTTGCAACCTATGATAACATGAGAGGTGTCCCTTTTTTACCATTAGATGACACTTAGCAGCAGTAAAAGAGACCATACACCTGCCCTAAATCGGATTACTGTCTTCCAACTGGACTACTAACAATCCCAGGAGAGTGATTGTGGTACGTATGCCAACCCAGACAGGAGGTCCTGGTTTGAAGCACCCCCTCCGGCATGACCAGAGGTCCAATGCCACATGGCTAAGGGAGCTTGGCACTTGTCAAACCCGTGCATGTATGCTATATGGCCTCCCCTTGTGTTCCTTTGGTATGAATAATGGAAGTGTGAAAGAAAAATGTCACCTGTGTAACAGGACTTGTTTCTATGCTTTATGCTGGAATAGCTACCACCTTTCCTCTAGAGGTGGTATTCTGTGGCAATCGAAGCATCAGCTGACGGGCTACAGCTGTGAGCAGTTTTTCCTGCATGTCAACTGTTCAGACAGCGGCTGCACTTAACAATTTGTTGGCTGGTGTTGCTGAGACAATGACCAATCAACAGAATATTATATAATAATTTCAAACAGGCATTAGGTCTATACAATAGCAACATTGTGGGTGTGAATGGAAGACATTCTGGGCTCTATATTCCCTCTGTACCTTTTTCAGAATCTGAGTCCATGCACTAATCTATCATGCAGTCTCTCATATCATTTAAAGGAAACTGGTCTGGTGAACTCGACTCTCGATTGGAAGAACTCCGCTCATCCGTCGTGCACATCGATTATACATGAGTGGACTTGTCTATGTCTGAGGGTTTTATCTCTGGATGTCGAAGGCGGTGTCCTCACCTACAGCAGTGGGCTGGAATAGCGGGTTTGGGTTGCAGTATAATCCTGCGTGGGTCATTGTGTCTGTGGTGTCTGATGCGCATGCGGAACAATCAGCGCAGAGAAAGAGCATTCTTCGTGCAGGCTCTTGCTGCTATTGAACTGGGCAGTTCACCTCAAGTTTGGCTTGGCATGCTAGAGAAGTAGTCAAAGATGGGTAAGACCCGCTACATGTATTACCAACCTAAGACAGGGAACAAACCTATGCTGTTTGTTTAACCCCATGACGGGTAAGGAATACCTCTGCAGGGGCAACCTAAGACAGGCATCCTCTCTGCCATATTATAAAAGAAAGGGGGAGATGTGGAGAGCGGGCGTTGGCCAAAATGGCGCCTTGGACCCTGGCCAGGTCTTATGATCGCCTGATTGTCGCCTGACTGCCCAGCTCATTCCCCACCCAATAAGAGAACGCCGAACCTGAGCCCTCATTAGCGTGTTCGCTGACTTCCATGTATTGTGCATACCACTTACAGACCAATGAGAGACTGCCATGGCACTCGCACCCTAGCAGGAGGCGGGGTTGAGGGAAGAGATTATTAGCAGGGGACACTGGAAGGGAGAAGGAGAATTGATGTAAGAGTTGCCTGATTAAACTGCGTCTGAAAGAACAAGAGTGTGTCCTCTCCTTTTTCCCGCCGGCCGGGAACAGAGCGACGAGGAGAGCGACACATTTCTTAATCACATTTAGACCCATTCTCCCTTCCATGCCCCCCCCACCTCCAGAGCTCAAGCATTCTGCCATACATGACTTCCATCTTATTTTCAGTCTTTTTAAAATTTTTCATTGAAGAATTTTACTGTTTGGGGCAGAGGTATACTGTTTCAGTCAGTTCTTTGAACAAGTCTTTGTTGTTGTTGTTGTTTCCTCTAATTTTATATTACTCCAAAATATGCATTTATACATGCCACACACATATACAAAAATGATGAGGTATGAAAATAAACTATAAATTAATTCCAAAACATTTTTAGGAATTTACCTTTGAACAGTAGAGTTGCATACAGGTAAAAATAAATATTACTTTACATTCCTAAATTACATAGCAAGTTTATGTATCCTTTAATGTACCTTCTTAATAGTAGCATCAGGTATTATATTTACCAAAAATAAAACAAAAACTTGATTTTTTTTAAAACAAAGGATTTGATGCTAGGAACGACAAATGAGAGACACCATACATCGTTTGTTTTTATGAGACTGTTTTACTCAGTCCCAGAAAAACAAAGGACGAATGGTATCGCTCATCTTTGGATGCTAGCGCCAATTACCTAATTGTATGGCAAACTGAGCAACGTTAATGTGATCTGAGAACAACTGTGCTCTTATACTGTGAATCCCATAAATAAATAAATTAAATAAATAAATAAATAAATAAATAAATAAATAAACTGTGTTACTTCACTTAGCATGATATCTTCTAGTTCCATCCATTTACCTGATGTCATCTTTCTTTACTGCTGCATAAAACTCCATTGTGTAGATGTACTACATTTTCTTTATCTACTTGGTTGAGGGACACTAGGGTTGCTTCCATCTCATAGCTATTGTGAAGAGTGCTTCAATAAACATGGTTGTGTACATATCTCTGCAATAGGATGAATATTAAAAACATAATTCACAGAAATTTCTGAGCCACATTACAGAAAACAAGTTTTAAGTTTGGAATACTGCCAGTCTGGGATTATTTACACCCACCACCATAATTTTTAGTATTTCTGTGCCCCCCCCATGTAAACTTGATTAAAGAACAGTTACAAAGCACTATCTCATGGGACTGGAGAGAGGGAGCCACAGTTAAGAGCACTTGCTGGGCTGGAGAGATGGCCTAGCGGTTAAGAGCACCGACCGCTCTTACAGAGGACCCGGGTTCGATCCCCAGCACCCACATGGCGGCCAAGAACCATCTGAAACTCCAATTCCAGGAGAACTCCAGTTCCAGGGGAATCCGAGACCCTCTTCTGACCTCCGCGGCATTGCACGACATGGGTGCACAGACCTGCATGCAGATAGTACATTCATACACATACAGAAATAAATAAAAATAAAAATAATTTAAAAAAAAAAAAGCACTTGCTGCTCTTACAGAGGACCAGAGTTCCCAGCACCCTTGTCAGGGAAGTGCCCCATACTACACTTCCTGCTTCAGTGTATGGGACAATGTCTTCTGATCTCTACGAGACTCATATATGCACACATATGTACACATGACTGAAAATGAAAATAAATCCTTAAAAATAACTACACTAGTGTTTAACAGTTACCCTGGTCTTCAGTGGTCCCTGTGGACCCTCCTTATTTCTCAACTGTAGTATTTTTTATTTATAATAGTTAATGTTGCCAACTGTGTATACTAGTGAACTTTTAAAAATGGTCATTTTTTAAAATCTTAAATTGAATTTTTTCTGCATTGCATGCAGATCATCTCAATCAATCTTAATCACATTTATACCCCTTTCTTCATTGGCACCCTCCATAGACCTACCCCTGGCACTTATACACTATGTCATTTGTGTTAAGGCCTATTATGCTAAATTGGTTTCCTCAGACATCCCTCAATGCAAGTTCAACCAGAGTCCCTCTCTTTAAGCTCATCTATTCATCACCCAACAATAATGAGATGCCAACATCTCTTGGGATAAGATTGGGATCTGCTGCCCATTTCCTCAGCTCCAGGCCCGGTTTTTGTCTCCTTGATTTTCCATGGGTCCTGTGCATACTGACTACATTGCTGTAGGTTCATGTGAGCAGGATCCCAGGAACTTGTAGAATTCTATTCCAAAAGGTCTTGCACCACTGCCCTGGCTTCTAAATCTTTTCACCCCCACATGGGTGGGCCATCGAGATTTGTGGGGTCCATTTAATCCCAGGAGGATCCATGTGGGAAACATGTGTAGGAAAGCATACCACATGGACACATGTTAAGGTCAAAATGCAGAGAGAGATTTTATTGCAAAATGTCTGGTTATATAGTGATCATGATCATGACACAAATCTCAAAGCCAAATCCTAAACCTATACATCACTATATCCCACCCCATGGGCATGGCCAGGGAGGTCCCATTGGTTTAGAATGCTACCCATCTTAACTAAATTTTCCCACATCTCACCCTTTTAATTTTTTTAAAATTTTTGAGAGACAGGAGAGCACTCATAAACAGGAGCCAAGGCCTAAGTTTTCATTAAATTTACCCAAACAGTTTATCAATGACAGTATGCTACTTATTTGGGAAGTAAACTTAAACTTAATTCTTTAAATTATCCTACAAGTAAAAGAAAGTGTTACAAGGTGATATTGTATAACCCAGAAAAATATAGAGACCATTTGTGTACCTTAACCCCAAAGTTTTTGTTGGAAATTCAATACAAATTATAAATCCAATGGAGCCAATTCCCCAATTAAGGCTCCCTCAACCCAGGTGTGTCAAGATGACACTAAAGCTATCCAGAACAATTGGATTGTCCTGTGGCCACATCTGTGGAGTATTGTCTTCATGACCAAGCAGTGTGGAAGGGCCCAGCCCACAATGAGTGGTGCCACCCTGGGCAGGTGGTTGTATATGGTATAAGAAGGCAGGCTGGGCATGAGCCGGAGGAGCAAGCAAGCCAGTGAACAGCCTTCCTCCATGGCCTGTGCTTCAGCTCCTGCCTCCAGGTTCCTGCCCTGAGTTCCTGCTTTGGGCTCCCTGAGTGATGAACTGTGACCTGGGAGATGTAAGCTGAATAAACCCTTTCCTCCCCAAGTTGGTGTCAGTCAGAGTGTTTTGTCACAGCAATGGAAGACAAAGTAGGTCAGAAATTTGTACCAGATGAGTGGGCTATTGCTGTGACAGACCTGACCTTGGTGTTTTGGGGAGGGATTGTGGAGGCGTTTGGAACTTTGGGCTGGGAAGATCATTGAATGTCTAAGGATCATTGCTGTGGAGCTTGGAGCAGTTTTGTTGGAGGAGCAAGCAAGCCAGTGAACAGCATTCCTCCATGGCCTGTGCTTCAGCTCCTGCCTCCAGGTTCCTGCCCTGAGTTCCTGCCTTGGGCTCCCTAAGTGATGAATTGTGACCCAGGAGATGTAAGCTGAATAAACCCTTTCCTCCCCAGAGTGTTGGTGTTGGTCAGAGTGTTTTGTCACAGCAATGGAAGACAAACTGGAACAGATCACATTGCAATAAAGCTTAATATCAACACCAGAGAGAGCCCTACTAGCTACTAGAACACACAGAGACTAAAGAATACACTACTGAATAATGAATGGGTCAAAGGAGAAATAAAGACAGAAATAAAAGCATTCCTGGCACTAAATGAAAGTGATGATTCAACACAGCAAAACTTATGAGACAAAGCAGTCCTGAGAGGGAAATTCATAGCCCTAGGTGTCCACATTAAGAAAACAGAAAGTGCAAAAATAAATGACTTAACATTGCAACTAAAAACACTTGAGAGGCAGCAACAAATGAATCCTAAACCTGGCAGACAGGAAGAAATAACGAAATTCAGAGCAGAAATCAATGAAATAGAAGCAAATAGAACAATACAAAAAATTAATGAATCCAAGAGATGGTTCTTTGAAAGGATAAACAAGATAGATAGACCTCTAGTCAATTGACTAAATGAAGGAAAGAGCAACCCCAAATCAACCAAATTAGAGATATTAAAAAGATTCAGACAATTCTACAGGAATGCTTCAAAAGCCTATACTCTACTAAATTTGAAAACATAAGATAAATGGATGAATACCTGACATTATGGAATCTACCAAGACTTAACTGGGAAGAGATCTACAGCTTAAATAGACTCATAATAAATAAGGAAATTGAAACTGTAATAACCCCCCCCAACTAAGAAAAGCACAGGTCCAGATGGATTCAAGGTAGAATTCTATAAGACATTTAAAGAAGACCTATAGCCACTAATACTCAAATTATTTAAGAGGATAGAAACAGCAGGAAATCTCCCGAATTCCTTCTACAAAACCAACATCACTCTAATACCCAAACCAGGCAATGATACAACCCCAAAAGAAAAATATAGACCCATTTCACTAATGAACATAGATGCAAAATTCTAATAACAAAATACTTGCAAACTGCATACAGGCACGTATCAAAAAGATCATCCACCATGACCAAGCTGGATTCATAGCAGAGTTGCAGGGATGGTTCAACATACATAAAACAATAAATGTCATAAAGCACATAAGTGGACTGAAAGACAAAAAACACACCATTATCTCAATGGATTCAGAAAAAGGCCTTCGACAAAATTCAGCATGCCTTCATGTTTAAAGTCCTGGAGGGAACTGGACTTGAGGAAGCATTCCTCAACACAATTTAAGCCATATATAATAAACCCACAGCCAGAATTATCCTAAATGGGGAAAAACTAGAAGTGTTCCCCATTAAGTTAGAAACCTGGAAAGGCTGTCCTTAACCCCACTCCTCTTCAATGTCGTGCTTGAAATGCTTGCAAGAGTGATAAGACAAGAAAAGGAAATCAGAGGAGTACTATTTGGAAAAAAAGGACATCAAAATATCCCTTTTTGCAGATGACATGATAGCATGATAGTTTAGGTAAGTGACACCAAAACCTCCACCAAAAATCTTAGAATCCATCAACAGCTTCAGAAAAGTGGTGGGATACAAAATTAACTTGGTAAAATCTGTAGCCTTTCTTTATGCCAATAACAAGCAATTGGAGAAGGAATACAAGGAGACTTTCCCACTCACAATAGCCTCCAGGAAAATAAATGATCTAGGAACAAACCTGACCAAGCACACCAAAAATCTCTACAAAGAAAAATTATAAATCCCTCAAGAAGGAGATTGACGAAGATACTAGAAGATGGAAAAAAAACATGCTCATGGATTGGAAGAATCAATATAGTAAAGATGAACATCCTACACAAAGTAACATGCAGATTCAATGCAATCCCAATTAGAATCCCCATGAGCTTCTTCATGGAACTAGAAAAACATCCTGAAGTTTATATGGAGAAATCAAAGACCCTGGATACCCAAAGCAATGATGAACAAAAAGAGCAATACAGGGGGGATAGCCATACCATACTTCAAACTACATTTCAGGGCTATAGTCATAAAAACAGCTTCGTATTTGCACAAAACAAGCCTGGAGATCAATGGAACAAAAGTTAGGATCCAAACCTGAGCACATTCAATTTCAGCCACTTCATATTCGACAAAGAGGCCAAGAAGACTTAATGGAGGAAAGACAGCATCTTCAGCAAATGGTGTTTGCATTACTGGATCACTATTTATAGAAGAATAAAACTAAACCCCTACCTTTGCCATGTATAAAAATCAACTCCAGATGAATCAAAGACCTCAATGTGAAACCTGAAACTCTGAAAAGGATAGAAGAAAACTTTGGTAGTAAAATACAAGACATAAGCATAGGAAAAGACTTTCTAAATTAGACAACAGCTGCACAAACAATAAGGTCAACAATTGACAAATGGAACCTTATTAAACTCAAGAGCTTCTGTACAGCAAAAGAAACAATCAAAGAAGTGAAGAGAAAACCCACAGAGTGGGAGGAAACTTTCACTAGTGATACATCTGATAGAGAATTTACATCCAAAATATATAAACTACTCGAAAACAAAGAAGAAAACAAACAAATGACCTCCTCAAAAGATGGAGCAGAGACTTCACAACTGAAGATGTTAAAGATGTATGAGAAACATCTTAAAAAGTATTCAACATCACTGGGTCTGGAGACATGGCCTAGCAGTTAAGAGAGCCAATTGCTCCTGCAGAGGACCTGGGTTCGATCCCCAGCACCCATATGGTGGCTGAAAACCATCTTTAACTCCAGTTCCAGGGGACTTGGAAGCCCACTTCTGACCTCTGTGGCATTGCACGATACGGTTGCAGAAACCTACATGCAGGCAGTACATTCATACACATAATAAAATAAAAAAAAATTTTTTAAGACTAAAAAATAAAAATTAAAAAAATAAAAAAGTATTCATCACCACTAATAATTAAGGAAATGCAAATTTAAAAAACTTTAAGCAAACATCTCACTCTGTTAACACTGGCTATGATCAAGAAAACAAAGGATACCAAATGCTGGAGAGATTGTGGGGAGAGGGGAACACTCATCCACTGCTGGTGGGAATGTAAACTGGGACCACCACTGTGGAAAGCAGTGTGGAGAACCCTTAAAAAACTCAAAATGAGTCTACCACCTGACCCAGTCATACTACTCCTGGGAATATACCCACAAGACTCATCGTATCACAGAGACACATGCACATCTATGTTTATTACAGCTCTCTTCACAATAGCAAAGAGCTGGAAGCAACCCAAGTGTCCTTCAACTGACAAGTGGATAGAGAAAATGTGGTACATCTACACAATGGAATTCTATGCAGAGGTAAAGAAAGATGACATCACAAACTTTTCAGGTAAAAGGATGGAACTTGATCCATTACGCTAAGTGAATTAACACAGTCCCAGAAAAACAATGACGAATGGTATCCCTCATTTGTGGATGCTAGCACCAAATCCATAGTTGAAGGGCAAGCTGAGAAAAGTTAATGACCTATTTCTTTTTATCTGAAGGAAACTATGCTGTTATAATGTGAATTCCTTAAAGGGCTCTAGAATTAACTGACCACTTATTTTCAGGTTTTGTAATTGTGGTATATGTATTGATGGTATGAATTCATATATTAGAGTAATATATACTTAAAGTTAAAAATGTGAACTCCTAAACATATTTTGATATTAGCATACAGTTTACTTTCAAAGTTATAATTTTGGTATACATGTGACATATATATAGTCATACTTTGGAGCAGTACAAATGGGAGGGAACAACAACAAAAAGAATGAAACAAAGAACTGACTGAAACAGTGAACTTCTGCCCAAACAATAAATCTCTGCAGAGAAAAACTTTTAAAAGACTGAGAAAAAGATACAAGACATGTATGGCAGAATGTATGAACTAGAGTATGTAGAGTGTTGCACACCTGCAGCAGCATGCTTGACCTCATCAAACACTGATCGGATATAAACTGCACTCGGAGGCAACAGCCGAGTAAGTGGTTTGATCAGCACCTGAGGCACTTCCAAAAGAAGCAGAGGATATTCGTATATAAATCTTTGTCTTTCCTACAACAAACGAGCTGGCAGGCGCTCGCATGTTCTCTGCCAATCACTCAGCTCCTGGAGTCAGTGATCTACTCACCTCTTCCTGGTCAGGGCTAGGAACTCTGCCAGCTGGCCCAGATGGATCCTACATCTGGCACCCAATGTGGTCTCTGATTCCCCAGCATTTAAAAAAAATGCATCCCTTCTGCTGTTTCGGATTATATCCCCCAGTGTGTGCACACTGTCTGTTCAGTATTTGCAAGGGACCCCATTGTCTGATGAGGTATATGGTACCGTATTCGGTGAGTAGACCCCTTTGTGTTCTGTGTGTCTGTAGCTACGTGAGGGTGAGTGCTGTCCCACTGTTCGTCTGTCATAATTTCCCTTTTTGCCTTCATGGGTAATCTCCCTTCCGATCAGCTTTCTTTTGGGGCACAGTTGTGGGTTGTGGCTAGGAGAATATGGAAACAAAAGCCACCAACCAGGAAAGCCTGGTCAGCATGTCAAACCATCCTGGCTGGAGACCACTCCCAGCCTCCAAGCTTCCTTTATTCCTGCAGGATTTCTGAGGCCACCTAGCCCTCAGAGGTCAGGGGTGAATAACACAAGGGCAGAACACTGCAAGCCTTGGACTACCATGGCTCCCGGCACTCGCCCGCCTGCACCTCATGACACAGCCCAAGTTAAGGGGTGCAACAAATGTGCTCCGAGCCTGATGCTCTCTACTGGAGGTGGCAGAGATGCTGACAGGCATGCTCATCATGCTCATCCAGCCCTGGGCCCCGGGGGTCCTCCAGGACCAAAAGGGTCCTGGAGCTACAGTGAGCTAGGTGACAGGAGCAGAGAGCCTGGGAGGCAGCCCACCTCAACCCGTCCAAGTTCAAACGGCCCTATCAGAGCCCGTGAAGTGTGCTCCATGCTGTAGCTGCTATGCCAGGCAGAGAGGGATGTGGTGTCCATGGGGCTGGAGGCTGAGGCTATGGGAGCACCCTGGGAGACCACTATGTCTTTCTATATTTCCCTGAGAAGCCGTGAGGAAAAAGAGTTTTCTGAATTTGAAGGTAATAACTATGTTTCCTGTAGTGATGACTGTTCTTCCATGTCTCTGAGATTCATGTAGTTGTGTTCTTCATGCATCCAAGTTTTTCCATGTAAGGTACATCTAGTGATTAAGTTTTTGTATGTGTTTGTGAGTCCTTGTAAATGTTCTCTCAGACCAAATGGCCACTTCAAGTTTCATCTTTTGTGCACAGATTTATTCAGCAAGCCAGACTAGATATGCACGTGCAAACTTTAAAATCTGAATACTTAAAAAAAAAAATACACTAAGCAGCAGGGTTTGGTTTCTCTTTGTGATACTGAGATTACAAAAGTGTAATTCGAGGCCTTTGTGTCTTTGTGTGGGTGGGCTCCTGAAGCACAGGAGCTTAGAAGTTGCTCCAGACAGGTAGATTTTAGGGTAGATTGACTACTGGGGTGATGGAAAAGGGTCTCAACTCTAAACCCTTGCAGGGGGTGGCTGTCTGGGCGGAGCCACCCATCACCTGTGCAGCTGGTGCCAGGTTTGGTGGCTTTGTGTCTTCATGCAGGAGGGCTCCTGAAGCACAGGAGCCCAGAAGTCGCTCCAGACAGGTACCAGGGCATGGGCTAAGTCAGGCATATACCCCCCCACAACTGGAATTGATGAGAGAGTATCCAAGTGGACTTTTTTGGAGAACCTTCAGAACAGGAAGGGAAGAGTGACTTAGACTTCCAATATCCAATATATAAACAAAATTGAAAGCCTGAAACCTAGAGAAGTCAATACTCTGTAAACAAGGAGGAGGAAAGAAAAAAAAACATGGTGAAAAGACATTTGTGATTTGAATCATAAAAGGGAAACCCACATGCCAGGTACACGATGAAGGGACAACATGGGAAAGGTGCAGGATAATCCCGCACCAGGCTCTACCAAATCTATAGGATATAGCTACAATAGGATCCCCCTGGAGGTGACCCAAGTAACAGATATTAGAGGAATAATGGCAGAGCTATGCAGAGAAATTAAAGAAAATAAAGAAAAATTCAGAGAACTAAAGAGAGAGAATGAAAAACTCAAAAAGGACCTAGAGGGATACAATGAAAAACTTGGGAAAGAACTAAAGGAAGAGATTCACAAACTCCAGAAAGAACTAGAGGGAGAAAAAATCAAACTCCAATAGGAAGTAGAAACACTGAAAAAGGAAGCCAACCAATGAAGTAAGGAGAAACAAGAAGAGATTGAGAAGCTAAAAAAGGAAATGGAGATACTAAAGAAAACACAGGATGAAACGAAAAAGGAAATAGAATACTCATCCAATCAAGAAGAAAGGAAAGGAAAAAGCCTCAGAAGTAGAATGGAGGAAGCAGAACAAAGAATATCAGATCTGGAAGATAACACAGAGCAATTAAAAAGCTCAAATAAAGAATATGAAAAATTTAAAAATACACAAAAGTGGAACAACCAGGAAACATGGGAGACTAGGAAAAGATCAAACCTCTGCATCACAGGAATAGAGGAAGGAGAAGAATCTCAAGAGAATAGTATTGATCAGATATTCAACAGAATAATAGATGAAAATTTCCCCAAACTATAAATAGACAAACCCATACAAATGCATGAAGCACATAGGACTTTAAATAGACAAGATCAGAAAAGAAACTCCTCACGCTATATCACAATTAAAATGCTAGACGCCCAAAGCAAAGACAATATTCTGAAGGCTATAAAAGATAAACAAGTCACATACAAAGGGAAACCCATCAGAATTACAACTGACTTCTCAGTGCAAACCCCGAAAGCAAGAAGAACATGGAGCAAAGCATTTCCAGTGTTAAAGGACTATGGATGCCAAACCATAATACTTTACCCAGCAAAAATGTCGACTATAGTTGAAGGAGAAAGAAAAATATTCCATGACATAAACAAGATGATAGAATACATGTCTGAAAACCCAACTCATCATAAAATACTTGAAGCAATTCAAAGGGCAGAAGAGAGGAGCAACAATCCTCAAACACCTAGGAAAAGAAACTAATAAAAACCTAGCCATAGGAGTAGAATTAGAGGCTAAAAGTCCAAATGGATAATAAGGTGAAAGGAAGCAACATCCATATTTCAATTATAACCTTAAATATTAATGGGCTAACCCCCCCAATCAAAAGGCAAGACTGGGAGAATGGATTAGGAAACAAAACCCATCTATATGCTGTCTACAAGAAACCAATATCAATTTAAAGAATAGGCACCAATTTAAGGTGAAGGGATAGAAGAAAATATTCCAAGCAAATGGTACAAAAAGAAAGCAGGTGTTGCTATTCTAATATCAGACAAAATAGACTTCAAAGCAAAATAAATCAAAAGAGACAAAGAAGGCCATTACATCTTTATTATAGGAACAATTGATGATGAAGATCTCACAATCGTGAATACATACGCACCAAATGCCAGTGCACCAAACTTTATAAAGACAATTCTTCGGGATCTCAAGGCACAGATTAACCCCAGCACACTAATAGTAGGAGCCTTCAATACCCCACTAAGTCCTTTAGACAAATCAACAGGACAAAGTGTAAACAGAGAGACATCTGAACTAAATGATACAATACTCCAAATGGACCTCACAGACTCTATCAAACACTTCACCCAAACACCAGAGAATACACTTTCTACTCAGCACCTCATGGAACATTCTCCAAAATAGACCATATACTGGAACACAGGAAAAAACTCAACAAATACAAAAAGACTGAAATAATCTCATACATTCTATCAGACTACAGTGCAATAAAGCTCAATATCAACATCAGGATAAACCCTACAAGCTACAAGAACACATGGAGACTAAACAACACTCTCCTGAATAATGAATAGGTCAAGGAAGAAATAAAGAAAGAAATAAAAACATTAATGGAAATGAATGATAATGATAATACAACACAGGAAAACCTATGGGACACTTTAAAAGCAATCCTAAGAGGGAAGTTTGTAACTCTAAATGCCTACATTATAAAAAACAGAAAGAGCACAATTGAATGATCTAACACTCCAGCTAAAAATACATGAGAGACAACAAGAAATGAACCCTAAACGCAGCAGACAAGAAGAAATAACAAAAATCAGAGCAGAGATCAATGAAATAGAAACAAAGAAAACCATACAAAAAATTAATGAATCCAAAAGTTGGTTCTTTGAGAGAATAAACAAGATAGACAGACCTTTAGCCCAATAAACCAAAAGAAGGAAGGAGCAACTCCAAATCAATAGAATCTGTGATGAAAGGGGAAACATCACAACAGACAACAAAAAGATCCAGACAATCATAGGGGAATACTTCAAAAACCTATACTCTAATAAGTTTGAAAACCTAGAAGAAATGGATGAATATCTGAAATCCTGGGAATCACCAAAGCTCAACCAAGAAGAGATTGATGGCCTAAATAGACCAATAATACATGAAGAAATTGAAGATGCAATAAGCAGCCTCCCAACCAAAAAATGCCCAGACCCAGATGGTTTCATGGCAGAATTCAATAAAATATCTCAAAAAGACTTGCAACCATTACTATTCAAGTTGTTTAGAAGGGTAAAAATGGAGGGAATTCTCCCAGATTCCTTCTATGAAGCCAGCATCATGCTATTATCAAAACCAGGTAAAGATACAACCAAAAAGGAGAACTACAGACCCATCTCCCCAATGAACACAGATGCCAAAATTCTAAACAGGATACTGGCAAATCGCATACAGACCCACATCAAGAAGATCATCCATCATGACCAAGTTGGATTCATACCAGAGATGCAGGGATGGTTCAACTTACAAAAATCAATAAATATCATCAAGCATATAAATGGACTGAAGGACAAAAACCACACCATCATCTCAATTGACGAGGAGAAAGCCTTTGACAAAATCCAGCATCCCTTCATGTTTAAAGTACTAGAAGGAATTAGACTGGACGGATCATTCCTCAATGTAATCAAAGCCATATACAGGAAACCCACAGCCAATATCATCCTAAATGGGGAAACGACAGAAGCATTCCCCTTAAAGGTAGGAACTCAGCAATACTGCCCCCTGTCACCACTCCTTTTCACTATAGTGATTGAAACCCTTGCTAGGGCAATAAGGCAAGTAAAGGAAATTAAAGCAGATCTCATTGGAAAAGAGGAAGTCAAGCTATCCCTTTTTGCTGATGATATGATTGTCTACCTAAGGAATGCTAAGAACTCTACCAGAAAACTCCGAGAAATGATTAAGTACGTCAGTAAAGTGGCAGGTTACAAAATAAATCTAGAAAAACCAGTAGCCTTTCTTTACACCAACAACAAGCAACTGAAGAAGGAATACAAAGAGAATTCTCCACACATAATAGCCTCAAAAACAATAATATGCCTAGGAACAAACCTAACCAAAGACAACAAGGATCTCTACAACAAAAATTTTAAATGCCTGAAGAAGGAAATTGAGGAAGACATCAGAAGATGGACAAACCTCCCATGCTCATGGATTGGGAAAATATAGTAAAAATGTCCGTTCTACCCAAATTCGTGTACAGATTGAATGCAATCCCAATCACCGTCCCCAAGAGCTTCTTCACAGGCTTGTAAAAAAGTCCTCAATTTCATTTCGAAAAACAAAAGACCCCGAATAGCCAAAGCAACCCTGAGAGAAAAGAGAAATACAGGGGGGATCTCTGTACCAGATATCAAGCTATACTACAGGGCTATAGTCATAAAAACAGTTCGGTACTGGCACAAAAACAGACCAGTTGATCAATGGAATAAAACTGAAGACCCAAACCTGAGCATATACAATTTCAGCCACCTCATATTTGACAAAGGGGCCAAGAAGACACAAAGGAGGAAAGATTCAGTAAGTGATGTTGGCAAAACTGGATCACCACCTGTAAAAGAATGAAATTAAACCCCTACATCTCGCCCTGTACAAAAGTCAATTCCAGATGGATCAAAGACCTCAACATGAAACCCAAAACTCTGGAGGTGATAGAAGATAAACTTGGCAACATACTATAAGACATAGGCCTAGGAAATTCCTTCCTAAATTAGACAACAGCTGCACAAGGAATAAGAACTACAATTGACAAATGGGACCTCATCAAACTCAAAAACTTCTGTACATCAAAAGAAACAATCAAGGAAGTGAAGAGAAAACCCACAGAGTGGGAGGAAAACTTCACTGCAGATACTTCTGACAAATCATTAATTTTGAGAGTATACAAGCTACTCAAAAAACAAAGAAGAAAGAAAACAAATGAATCACTCAAAATATGCAGAAAAGAACTGAATAGAGACTTCACAGAGGAGGAATTAGAGATGGCTGAGAAACATCTTAAAAACTTTTCAACGTCACTAATAATTAGGGAAATGCAAATTAAGACCAATCTAAGATACCATCTCACTCTGATAAAACTAGTCAGGATCAAGAAAATAAACCATATCAAGTGCTGGAGAGGTTATGGGGAAAGAGGAACACTCATCCATTGCTGGTGGGAATGTAAACTTGTACAGCCATTATGGAAAGCCGTGTGGAGAATCCTTGGAAGACTCAAAATGAGCTTGCAATTTGACCCAGTCATACCACTCCTGGGTATATACCCACAAGATTTATATTACTGCAGAAATACATGCACTGATATATTTATTGCAGTGCTGTTCACAATAGCAAAAAGCTGGAACCAACATAAATGCCCCTCAACTGATGAGTGGATAGAGAAAATGTGGTACATGTACACAATGGAGTTCTATGCAGCAGTAAAGAAAGACAACATCATGAACTTTGTAGGTAAATGAATGGAGCTAGAAGATATTATATTAAGTGAAGTAACACAGTCCCAGAAAAACAAATGACGAGGGCTGGAGAGATGGCCTAGCGGTTAAGAGCCCTGACCGCTTTTACAGAGGACCAGGGTTTGATCCCCAGCAACCACATGGCGGCCGAGAGCCGTCTGAAACTCCAATTCCAGAAGAACTCCGGCTCCAGAGGAATCTGAGACCCTCTTCTGACCTCCGTGGCATTGCACAACACGGGTGCTCAGACCTGCATGCAGACAGTACATTGATACACAATACAAGAAATAATAAAATAAAAAATTAAAAAAAAATGATGAAAATCGGAATCCCTCATCTGTGGATGCTAAGAGCCAATACCCAGGTGTAAAAGTATTTCTGGTGGAGGGTGATGCATATTAAAAGAACAGAAAGTCTGCATCAGAAAACTGATGGTGAATTGGGAAGAGGGGGAGGGGGGCGGAGAGAGGGACACTTGAACTATAATTTCGATTAATGTGTATTTATTGGATGTTGGATTCAACAAGTATCGATCCCAATTTTTTTCCCCAGAATTTGTCTTCAGGTTACATGTTGTTTTAGTACTTAGTAAAAGTAAAATGTG
>VZQC01003940.1:819179-905375 GCA_009823505.1 Rhizomys pruinosus | reverse complement strand
TATCATACAACCTAAATATTTCCTACACTAAAGTTCTAAACATGAGAGAGAAGTAGAGGTTGGTAAGCAAAATATAAATTTCTTAGTCTGTTTACTACTTGTTTCACCTTGTTCTGTGTTTAAAATTCTGATTGTGACTTCCCCTGGCAGTAGGCACCTACAGGTGGCTTTAGGATGCCCAGGAATGGGTTATTTACTTGTATGGTACTCATTCTCTTACCTTACACATGTGTGTTTGGGTGAGCACAGGGTGGCTTTTCACCAGGGCTGTTAGATGCAGCATTTCCAAGCCAGATTTCAGTCATACCTGAATAAAGAAACACCCTGATTCTTGGTTTTTATTTTGAAGTCCAATAGTGGACCCAAACTCCGAGGACCACCTGCTCCTTCAGATGTCTCGTGGAACTGTTCTCCCCCAGCAAGGTTTCACTCATACTTTGGTTGATGAAGCCATTCATCAACTGGGGAAGTAGAAGCTAGGATCCACCCTTCTCTGAGAATTTTGCCCTGTGATCCCTAGGTCTAGCATATCAGACACACATTATCAAACAGAGTTCTCAATTATTCTCACTGTTTTCAATGAGAAGAGCACACACTGCTTCCAGAACTTTGATGTGTTAAGTAAGCACAGCCACATTCATTCAGTATCTTGGATGGAGGACAATGTGTGGTCCAGAGGGGTTAAGTTCACATGTCCAGGTCACAAGAGGAACCCATGGCTCAGTGAGCTTGTATACATTGTAAAGAGTAACTTTTGTGGCTGCAAGGTTAGGTGAAAACCATTCAGATTATTTCCATATTGTGAAAGTCATTCCTATAGGTAAGGGTGTGTACCTCTGGAGAAGATGTCTAGAAGAGCAGCACCAGGTAGAGGACTGGGGTCCCCAGGCTGCCCCTACTGGGGAGGACTGGGGTCCTCATCCCTGCTCCAACTGAGTACTTTAATTCTTTATCTCCTCTACATACTGAAATGATGCCTAATTTTCTTTCCTGCAAGAATTCTATGCCTTTTAGTAGTTGAAAAACTACTGTACCTAATTACAAAGGAATATATTTTAAGGGACAGAAGAAAGACCTGAAATTGTTACATTGCCTGAAATTTGACAAATTAGGTATTCATTTAGGAAATTGCTTCCTTTAAAGACAGTACAGTCCCATTTCTTTAGGTAACTGCATTTAATCTGAGCAAAAGACTTTTTGGTTTGGGAAGAGAAAAGCGGAGTAAAAAGTAGAATTCGAAAAAGTATGCCAAGGACTGAGCCTTGATTCCTCTGCAGCCTGAGCAGCTTTGCTGTCCTCCCTTACTCTGGCCCCATCTGGCCTTGGGCCCAGGTTGGCTTCTGTTTTTTCACCGCAGTCCTCTGGACTAGTTTCCTAACCCAGACTAGCTTAATCCTCGAGCACAGTTCGTCAAACTCTCCCCAGGCTGTCCTGTCCCCCGCCTTGCCACTGACCTCCTGATCCGCCTGCCTCAGAACTGCCCGCCACCCACTTTGCCTTGAGTCCCCCGAAGTCTGAGCAGTTCCACCCCTCCACGACTTGGTCCCCATTCTAGCCTTGGGGCCAGGCCTGCTGCTGCTCTTTTGGCTTCGGCCTCTGGACCATCCTTAGTCCAGATCTACCCACTGCATCATGATCTCATGCACCAAGACTAGCCCAGTTCCCAGCTTCCTTTGTTAGACACTGCACAGGCTGTCCCCACCCCATCTCCCCTTGCCCCCACCTCCTGATTTGCCTACCACAGACCTACCTACTACCCAGACTGGCCTACAACCCTTTGAAAACCTGAAGTACACACCAACTAACTTTTCATACCTGAGCAAAAAGCAACCAAGCTACATTGACAATATAAACAGAACAAACCTTTGACTAAACAAAGGCAGAATAGAATTTCCTTTGTGAGTTCAAGGCCAGCCTGGTCTACAGAGTGAGTTCCAGGACAGCTGGGGCTACAGGGAGACCCTGTCTCAAAAAGACAAAAAAAAAAAAAGAATTTCCTATCAGATACAAAACCAACAAAAGACATCCATATCCCCAAATGGCAACACAAGAACACAAATAATATGTCTGCAACAAAGCCCACCAGTCCTATAGATGTACACTACAATTAGAAACACCTTGAGGAGCCCAACGATGCAGAATTTAAAAGAAAATCATAAACATGATCAAAGAACTTAAAGAACACCCAAAGAACTCAAACTGGATAGGCATAAGCTTGTGATGGAAGCTCAAGAAAATAACACGTGGCTGAAAGAAATGACAAAAACAATTCAAGACTTGAAAAGTGAATTCATAAAAGAGATAGAAATGTTGAAGAATACCCAAGCCAAGATGGAATTGAAAAATCTCAATAAGTCAATTTGAAACACCAGGAGAAAGACTCATAAGCATACTGAATGAAATTGAAAACAGAATATCAATACTGGGTGAAGAGTTGAACTGGACCTGGACCAGGAAAAAAGCAAATCCACAGATCATAGATATACAGGAAGAAGAAGAATCTCAGGTTAACGATATGGCATTGACCAAACCTTCAACAGAATTACAGAATAAACTTCCCTAAATTAAGGAAAGAAATACCTTTGTAGATACAAGAAGCACATAGAACACCAATTAGAACCAGAAGAGAAACTCCCAGCAGCATAACACAGTAAAAAACACTAAATGTACAGAACAAAGAGATGGCACTGAAAGCTGCTAAAGAAACAAGTTATGCATAAAGGGAAGCCCATCAGAATCACAGCTGACTTTCCAGTGTAAACTATGAAAGCCAGAAGAGCCTAGGCCAAAGTATTCCCAGGTCTAAATGACCATGGAAGCCAACTCAGAATACTTCACCCAACAAAAATATTTATCACAGTTGAAGGGAAATGGAAAATTTTCCATTAATCAAATAGACTGAAAGACTTCATGTCTACAAAACCAGCCTTATGAAGAATGCTAGAAGTAATACAAGGACCAAAGATAGGAATGACCATACCCAAGAGGTTATAGAAAGAAAACAAAGAAAGATATAATTACAGAAACACAAAACAGGACCAAGAACACAAACTAAAATGCCAGTAACCAATGTACATCTTTCAATATTAAATATAAGTATCAATGGTCTCAACGCCCCAGTCAAAAGACACAAGATAGTTGAATAGATTAAGAAACAAAATCTGGGGCTGGAGAGATGGCCTAGTGGTTAAGAGTACCAACTGCTCTTGCAGAGGACCGGGGTTTGATCCTCAGCACCCACATGGCAGCTGAGAACTGTCTTTAACTCCAGTTCCAGGGGAATCCGACACCCTCTTCTGACCTCTGTGGCATTGCACGACATGGATGTGCAAACCTACATTCAGACAGCACATTCATATGTATACAAAATAAATAAAAAATTTTAAAAAAGAAACAAAATCCATCTTTTTGTTGTCCTTAAGAAATTTATCTCACCTTTGAGGATAGGCGAAAGGATGGGAAGGTGAAAGGATGGGAAAAAATATTTCAAGCAAATGGCACTAAGAAACAAGTAGGTGTTATAATTCTAGTATTTAACAAAAAAGACTTCAAGTTAAAATTAATCAAAAGAGATAAAGAGGATCACTTCATGCTAATCAAAGGAACAACTGACCAAGAAGATATTACAATCAGGAACATATACGAACCAAACTGTGGTGCACTCAATTTCATTAAAACACTACTACAGGACTATAAAACACGGAACCACAGTTAAGCAATAGCAGGTGGCCTCAATGCTCCACTATCTCAAATAGACAAGTCAACTGGACAGAGAATAAACAGAGACAGCTGAATTAAAAGGCATCTTACTTCAAATGGACCCATCTATAGAATATTCCACCCAAGCACCAAAGAATATACTTTCTTGTCAGCAGTCCATGCAAGTTTCTCTAAAATTGACCATATATTGTGACATATAACAAACTTCAAAACAATACAAAAAATTGAAATAATTCCATGTAGTCTATCAGACCACAATGCGGTAAAGCTTATAATGAATGGCAAAAGAAACTCTAGTAACTACATGAACTCATGAAGATTAAACAACACATGACTGAATGAATGGGTCAAAGAAGAATTGAGAAAGAAATAAAATTATTCCTGGGACTAAATAAAAATGATACAACAAACCTCTGGAACACTTTAAATGCAGTCCTAAGAGGGAAGTTTATAGCTTTAAATGCCTATATTAAAAAATCAGAAAGAGTACATATAAATGACTTATCAGTACTCTGGAAATGTGAGGGAAAAAAAAACCAAAGTAGATGAAGAGAAATAATAAAACTCAGAAATAGAAGCAAAGAAAACAATACAAAGAATCAATTAATCTAAGACCTTATTCTTTGAGATGTTAAACAAGATAGACAGACCCTTAGCCCAGTTAACCAAAAGAAAAAAAGAACAAATCCAAATTATCAAAATCAAAGACACAGAACTTGGAGCAATGGAGCTGGAACTGATCTTAAAGCCTTCTCCCTGAAGACCAGCTCTCACAGTTCTAGAAGATACTATGCAAGCTCTAAGGGAGAAAAATCAGTCAATTGCCCAGCCCATCTCTAAAACCTGATGTCCACAATGACTGGCAGAGCAAACTATCTCTATCTGTACAGTAGTGGCATTTTTATCCAGAGGGTAATCAACAACTATGTAATTGGACTTAAAAGTCCTCTTGGTGGAAGATAACTAATGGATGGCTCCATATACATACCCAAATACATATGGCTGCTGACATCACAGATCCTAGAGAAAACTCTATTTCTGGCATATCTCTAGACAAATAAAATTTCTTACTGTATGCTAAATATGGTTCATTATATTTCATACAAGTATACCATACACCACTCATCAAAGAAACTTCTTTTTGCAACAGATGGAGACTATTACAGAGTTCAACGGATGTTCACACACAGAGAATATGTCTGAGAGATGCCCAGCCCTAAGTGACACATCTATACCTAAGGCTCATGAAATGTAGAGGAGTGGGGTGGAGAAAATAATAATAATTCATCCCTCAACTCTCATCAGTGAAGCTTCCTCATACAATGGAGTGTAATGCACCCAGAAAGCTTAGAGAATAAGAGACTGCAGAGTCTGTGTCTCTGGATAGGATCCCTATATTAAACACCACCCACCCATGGCTCAGGACCATTGTGGAAGAAGGGATGGAAAGATTTTAATAGCCATGATTGGTACAGGAATGTAAGGAAACAGAGCCTTCTAGCCACTGGGAACTTGTTCATACGAACTAACAACAATGGTGACAGCATGCACAAGACACATACCAACTTGGTCAGAAAACAAACAAACACTCGGCAGAGTACAAGGGAAATGGGCAGCAGGTCCCAACCCTAGCCTAGGAACTACTGACAACTGATTACTGCTCGGTGAGGGAGCATAGATCTTTTTTAAAGGAGTGACTCTAGATAAGCTGAATGGACTACAGTGGATGAACTTGCACCAGGGAACATCTGGGTACAAATGCTTCCCTGGATATGATATAATATATATAACAGAAGGCATGAAATCTAATTGGAGGGGTATAGCAGAGTGCAGATAGGAAAGGGGATCTAAATTTGATTACATGAAATTCAAAAAATTCAATTAAAATATTTTAAAAATTTTGCCAAGGAAAATGCTCTAAAATAAAAAGTAGAAATTCAGGAGTAACATGAGAAATTTTAGCCAGCCAGATGAGCTTTAAGAAAGAAGAGTAAATAAAAAATAACCTTCTCCAGGCATGTATCAATAACATGTCCACAAATATCTTCCCTTCCAAGAGAAGCAATGGAAATATATATCTGATTTTAAATTAGTTTCCTTAGGAATGGAACCATACCCATGGGCAAGAACACAAATTGGTCTTGATAGGCTTTAAAGAAGAAAAATAATATTAGAGGACATGAGGCCTGGGGGACGGGGAGGTGGGAGGAGGGCTGCAATGTTGACAGTGGAGATAGGGGAGAGGGTCTGAATGTAATCAAAATACAGTATTTGAAATTCTCAGAGAATCAATAAAAATAGTCTTTAAAACTGATTTCCTTAGGTCGTCTTTTCACTGGTATGTATGAGTTTGTACAAAGATATGTAAGCTCTTTTAAACATCCAAAAGGAAAGTATAACCAGAAATAAATAAATAGTAAGGCCTGAGAAATTGTACTTCAGGTATAAAACTTGAGATCTTAGTAAAAAGGCAAAAGAGCAAAGTTGTTTTGCCTGTCTTACTGGCAAGTACAGCTACCCTGTGGCTGCCACTGCTTTTGCCATCCTTCAAAGATGTGAGAAGACACAGCTGTTCAACATTCCAATATGGACTGAAGACTAATGTTTCTCCAAGAATCTTCCAAACCTTCAGTGCCAGATGGGGACTGCTGAGACATCCAACTTGTGGACTAAGTTACTACTGGGGTTTCAGCCTCTTCAGAGTATAGACTGCCATTGTTGGACTACCCAGGCTGTATCATGGAGACCAGTACAGGAAGATCAAGACGGGATGTGGTGCTTACTAGACCTCATCTGGTGACCATGGGAAGGGAAAACCCCAGTGTGGAGCACAGGGCAGAACTGATGGTGGTTTGGGCTTTCCAAGGAGGAGACTTCAAACATGACATCTTTCAGCCTAATAAAGAAAAAAATCATAAGCTGAAGATGCTAAAACCTATGATATATGTGGCATGCATATGTGCATATTTTGGAGTGATGCATTATATATAGTACACAAGGAAATGCACCGAAGACTGGGTCAAAGACTGATTGAAGTGCTGAACTTGCCTTGCGCTTTGAAACAGTAAACTTTCTGCATTGAGACGATTTTTTGAGAACGAAAAAGATGAAAAACATTGTTTGGCAGAATGCATAAGCTCTGATGTGGGGTGGGGGTGCAAATGGGCAGATGAAGGGTCTAGATTTTGATTGAAATTTGTATGAAAGCACAAAGCTTCAATAAAAATTGGCTTTGAAAAAAAGAAAAAAAGAGATAAATAAACTTAAACCTGAAAAGAAAAAAAAGTATTTTGGTTTAAAAAATCTTAGTTTCAGCCTGGAGGGATGGCCTAGCGGTTAAGAGCAACCGACCTGCTCTGCAGAGTCCAGCCACCCATGGCCGCTGAGAAACCCTCTGTACTCCAATTCTGGACTAGCCAGAGAACACCAGTTCCAGGGGAATCCACCGACGCCACTTCTTCTGACCTCCTGGCATTGCACGACACAGGTGGCACAACACTACATGCAGACAGTACATTCTAGACACATACAAAAATAAATAAAATAAAACCATAAATTTAAAATCTGAGTTTCTAATAATACTAAGAAAATCATGCTTCCTTAAAATAAAATTGCATATATTCATTTGTTTGGTTTGGTTTGCATATGGGTAGGTGGTACCCATGCTACCATGCTACAGTGCATATAGCCGATTAGGGGACAATTGTGGGAACTGGTTCTCTTTCTTTCCACCATACGAGTTCTGAGAATTGAACTCAGGTCGTCAGGTTTGTGGCCAGAACCTTTACCCACTGAGCCATCTCACCATCCTGTTTCCTAAAAACAATTTTCTTAAGTTTTTCAGACAGGGTCTCACTATGTAGACCTAGCTAGCCTAAAATGTGGTATGTAGACAATGCTAGACTTAGCCCACAGAAATTTCCATACTAGGATCCAGGTACCAGCATTTTTTTTTTTTTGAGACAGGGTCTCCCTGTAGCCCAGCTATGGCCTGGAACTACTATGGAGACCCAGCTGGCCTTGAGCCACAGGGATCTGGCCTGCCTCTGCTCCTGAGTTGAATTAAAGGCATGTGCTACTATTGAAGGCCTGTACCATCTTGTCCAGGTTGTGACCTTAACTTTTCTGCTTTACTGGGAAGTTAGAGTAAGGCAGTAAATTTATGACAGCAAATATCCTAAAGTTGTTTTCCACTCAAAGGAGTTATATAAATGTCACACATAAATGTCACAATAGATAAATACCTCCCATTTTGTGTGTGTGTTAGTATATATATATATATATGTATTGAATATATAATTTTTTTTTTTTAATTTTGTTTTTATTGACATTTATGTTTCGTGTGTGACTACTGAGTTATTATAGGTATGTATGGATATGTACACTGTTTTCAACTACATCAAAAATTTCATATTTCAAAAAGGTTTCTACTATTGAATTATGGAATGGCATAATTACAAATCAGGACAAGCTCCTGCAAGGAATTCTTATTGAGGGATAAGCACACAGCACTTATTTTCTCTGACTCTACAGCCCATTGTGGCAAACAAATAGAACATTATTATTTTGCCTCCATAGTCAACATCATCTAACCACCTCATCTGAAATATGAGGAAATAGTAACTATGGGAACCAAGTGATTTTTGAGGTTGTGTATGCTTGATAGCAGAAACAGTACTTGAATTTAAGTCTAAGCCTGGACATTTTTCATATCTATAAGACAATTGCTACAAAATATATCTCTCAACAAAATTCATAATTTTGAAATTCTTATTCATTTTATTATAAATTTATTTAAATTTCCCACAATACAGGGACACTAATTTGGCACAGATAGGCCTTAAACTTCATACCCAAAGTGGATGAATTCTATTAAGAGTCTGTGGGAGGTGCCCATGGAGAAGGGGGGACAAAGGGGGTTGACTGATGAACATTTGTATGAAATACACAAAAATTCAATTAAAATTTAGAAAAATAAATTTCCTTCCCCCCAAATCATTGAGTATTATTTTCTAAAACTAAGATAGGATAAAGTTTCTAGACCTATCAAAGTTGACATTAATAAAAACCTATTCGCAAAAAAAAAACAAAAACCTATTCACTCCTATAATTTCATGAACAAACGATCTCTATGGTAATGGTTTGGTAAACAACTTGCCAAAATTTCATTAACAGCAAGTTTAGTAAGGAAGGATTAAAGCAGTAAGAAGAGCTCTTTTGAGTGAGACAAACAAAGAAGTAAACCATCCTAAGAATGAAAATACAAAAAAAAAAAAAAGAAAGAAAGAAAGCTACATATGTGTTCTCTGTATTTCAGGTGACTGAGGAAATGAGGAACTAGCCATGTGCTTTTCATGATTTTCTTCTGGCAGAAGGGCTGGACAGGAGGGCTGGATTTCCTTGTTTGCAAATTCAGAACTGAGGAATAGACAGCAGCTGCCATCTCTGTGTTCTCACGCTGTGTCCTGGCTGTCACAAGATCTCTGCTGGCGGCGGGGATGGAAGAAATCTCCCTTAACTTGAGGGAACTTCTGTACATACTCTGTCAGCTACACTGGCAGGGAGATTCCCTGGTGGATTTCTTTAATAGAGATAAATGAGTCCAACAGAAGCTGTCTGGAGCACTGTCCAGAGCTTACCAAACACCCGTGCCTTTTTCAAAGGTAATCTCCTCTTAAGGGAACTACTCATGGGTCTGATGTTCTACCTCTAAGCCAACAGTTTGATGAGATCCAAAGTCTTTGTGAATATATCCAAGTATCTCAGAGAGTATGTCACCACCTGGGCAAAAGCAATGAACTCAAATGCAGAAGTTCTGAGCTTGGGACCTGGCAAAGTCATCAAAGATGTTGGGGACCTCAGGCAACCACTGAGCCCTCTGAACATTAGTTGGTTTGGGATGAAAAATATCATACATCTCTAATCTGTCTATGACCCTATGTGAGGACCAAATAAGATAACATCTGTGAAAGACACTTCTAAATTACACCATGCAATGTAAATGGACACTATTGCTTTGGGGTTAATTTAGTAAAAAAAAAAAATTTCATTTTCTACTTAAATTAAATTTTATCCTCAACGGAATTCTAACTTCAGTTTCCATGACCTTTGGCTTTCAATTTCTAAAATATTGCAAATGTAAATTCATAATCTGTTTTATATCAAACCCCTTTCAGATAAAATCATGCAGTACTTTTTAGTTTTAAACTACATGTAGAAACGTCTGGGTGTAATATTGAAGGCAGGAGAATCTGGTGTAACGTGTGCAGGCTCAGCGCCTGGGATGCAGAGGAAACCTCTGGATGACAAGAAGTAGGTGGGGACCCTGGTGGGAGAAGAGTGTCTAGCGAAGCTGGGACTTAGTTGTCATTGCTGGAAAGCACTAAGGACTGCAAAGACATTTTATGTAACTGATGTAGACTAACGTCTTCTGGAAGCCAATGGAAGTTGCACTGCTATGGATAATCCCTAGGCTTCTCCTGATGGAAACTATATACTAGAGAAAGTTCTCATCATATTCTTATGAAACATATCCATTCTCACATATATATCTTGTTTGTGCTTCCTAGGTCTGTAGATAGGTTGTTGGCTTAGTTATGGTTTGGATGCCTGCCCGCGCTGAGCAGTGAGTAGGCTCTTACACTTCAGGACTGACTAATATTCATGTGTTTAGCGTATGAAACCAGGGATCCAGCACACCCTAACCAAGCTAGGCCATTTGTCAAACGCAAACCAACTACAAGTAACAAGTAATCGTGAAAAAGAAAAGGATATTTTATTCAATGTGGCCACACTGAGAAGATATCTAGAGATCCAGTGATCGCCTCTCCCCAAGCCCATCTTCTGGCACCTGACACGAAGTTTAAGTTTAAATAGAAGTATAAAGGTGTTATCAACTAAGGAGTACCGTGGTCACAGTTGTGGATCATTGCCCACCTCTAACAATCAATCATATCTGCTCTTGAATCCCCTGTCCTGCAAACCTGTAGTACTGTGTGAAATCCCTTTCTGGAAGACAAGCTCAGCCACTGCATGGCAGAAAGGCCCTGGGTTTTTCTTCCTCAGCATAAGACTGCTGAGGAATTCCAGTTTCTTAGACCTCATATTGATACTCTGATAGCCCAAGGGGAGAGACATAAAGTTCTTCTTTTTAAAAATTTGTATTGTTGCCGGCATGGTGGCACATGCCTTTAATCCTAGCACTTGGGAGGCAGAGGCAGGCGGATCTTTGTGAGTTCAAGGCCAGCCCTGGTTCCACAATTGAGTTCCAGGCCTTCTGGCACTACAGGGAGACCTGTCCGAAAAGACAAAAAAAAACTGATAAAAAATTGTTTGTTGGGGCTGCAGAGATGGTTAGTGGTTGAGAGCCTGGCTGCTCTTGCAGAGGACTGGGTTTGACTTCCAACACCCACATGGCAGCTGACAGCCGTCTGTGACTATAGTTCCAGAGGGAATCCAACACCTTCTGTCTGACCTCTGCAGGCATCTGTGCAGGAGTACATGCAGGCAATACACTCATACAAATAAGATAAAATAAATAGATATTTTTACAAATTGTATTTTATTATCTTTATTTGTATGACTGTATTGCCTGCATGTATGTGTGCATGTGAGTACAGGTGTATGAGTGGTCCCTTAGGGGGGTGTCTGAACCCCTGGAGCTAGTGTTATTGGTGGTTGTGAGCCACCCAAGTGGGTTCTGGGAATCAAACCGGGTCCCTGGCAAGAGCAGCCAATGCTCTTTAACCTGAGTCATCTCTCCACAGCCCCGAGTGACTTTCTTTAGGCCTTCTTTGCTCCACCTAGGGCTAGGGAGACAGCTAGTAGGCAAAATGCAGGTGTGCCTCAGTTCCAAACCCTAGCATTCACGTAAAAAGTTAGGCAAGGTCTATAATACCAGCACTGAAGAAATCCAGACAGGAGGAATCCTGGGGTGCTTGCTGGCCAGGCAGTCTGTCTAATTGATAAGTTCCAACACAATGAGAGACTCTGTCTCAAAACATATAGTAAAGAGCTGGCAAGGGGGGGGGGGGGGGGGGGGGGGGGGGGGGGGGGGGGTGGCACTGCATGCACTTAATCCCAGCCCTCATGAGGAAAGAGGCAAGTGGACCTGTGTGAGATCAAAGCCAGCCTGGTCTGCATACAGTTTCAAGCAGGTGGGGCTATATGGAACCCTGTCTCAAAACAAAAACAAACAAAAATAAATAAAATAAAAGTGAGTAAATGATTGAGAAAAACACCTGATATATCAACTGCTGGCTCCATGTTGCACACACACATAAAACACACCACACATGTGGGTAATATGCTTGTGAATATATACACATACATACTATACATACATACAATAAAGAAAAAATCTTAAGTTTAACTTTGCTAAGTATAGAATGGGTACAGGTTCAGAACATGGGTTAGAGTTCAAGATTTGGCTTGGTGGTCCCCAGAAACCACCCAACTAGATGGCCCCTTTCCCTAAGGTATAACGAGTCTATCCTTAGCAATGCAAGGACATGCAAAAGGTGAGGATGAGGTGTGTGCGGACTGTAGAAAGTGTGAGATTTGAGATCACCTAACAGTGCAGGGCAACTCTCTGCATGGCCAGAACCAGTCTTCTTTTACTCTCTTGCTTGTAGTTCTCAAGAATAACTTTAGAATATTCTGGAAATATAATATCCTGATATAAGAAGGAACTACCCTAAATAGCCAAGGCCTCATTCCTTTCCTTTCTGGAATCTAATAAGAGCTTGCCCAAGAAAGGCCAAGCTTCTTCAAGCGTTCTTCAGCTAGTCATGTGGCCCCTACAGTACATATCCTAGGGCAGGATGCTTTCTGGAGCCCCTTAAAGTAAGATTTCTTTGCTTTCTTTGCCACAAGCAGGTACGATGAGGCAGTGCTAAGGGAAAAGGAGCACAGTGTGGTCACTGTAGGGAACTGACCCCTCAACACGATATCAGCCGGTTACTTTTCTAACCCTACCTGAGAGGCACCTCCACCTCAGGCCCTCAGCCTGGGACAACGGAACGTTTCCCACACTTGGCCTTGATTTCCCACCTGCCCAGAGACTGCTGCCCCTGGACAGGAATTTCAGGCTGATGGTGATGGCCTATCTTCAGCCTAAGTCCACTCACAATTCACTTCACTGCACTAGCTATCCAGTTTGGTGGTCCAAGAACCCTGTCCAACCCACTGCCACCTGAATGAAATGCAGGCCTCCTTTGGCCTGTACGCCAGCAAAAATAAAAAATGACAGCCAGGGGAAGGGGGCGGCGAGGGAATTCTGTAATGATGATAATGAGAATTTGGTTTATTGCCTTCTATAGCTTGCCTTTATAAGCAAATGATGTCAGCTCACAGAACCAATCACAGAACCCCATTCCACGCCATTGCACACTGCTGCCCCACCCCGCATCATGCCACCTGGCCACATTGTCTGCTTCTCTTTGGGGCGGGGTCAACGAAATCCCCATTCCCATCCATGTGGTGCCCTGAGGCGGCTTGCTAGCTGAGAACTAGCCCCTAATTTAAACTGGATCTTCCTACACCTTAACTGTGGTGCAAAGTAAGCATGGGCAGTCCAGACTCTACCTAACCAGGGCAGCTTTCTTGAGCTTTGGGGTAACTACCAAAAGAACTGAGACTTCTATTCTTTGTTGTGTACATGGAAATAATAAAGCTGTTTTTCTAACTTGTGGTCCATAAGTTTGACCACTGAATTCAGAAAAATAAGCAACTAATGCATGATAGACCTAAACACTGGCCCAGAATACAGTGGATACAAGCATATAGAATCCTGTTTATAGAAGTTGATATAATGATGATCTTTGGTCTTCACAGAGTAGAGTGGAAAAATTTTTTTTTGCTTTTGTTTTTTGTTTTTTAATAATGAGTAGCACTTCTTCCCAGTCAGCCACATGATCACAGCGGGCAGCAGCTAGGATTCTACATTGCACTGTGATGCTCAATAGGTTAGGTGTATGAAATGCCTTTTCAACTTGGGATATTTCTTTTTTAAATTTCTTTTATTGAATTTATATGTATTTCATACCCGCATTCAATCACTCTTAATAACCTTAATACCCTCTTCTCCCTTGGCACCCTCACATCTCCCCAGAAAAAAAAAAAAAAAAAAAAAAAAAAAAAAAGGGGGAATTCAGAATATTCCTGTCTTTGTGTTAAGGCCTATCTTGCCAAATTAATCTCCCAGGCCTTTCCTCAGTGCAGGTCATCACCTGAGCTCTCTAGTCAGCTCTCCAGAATCTTCCACTTTAAGAAAGACAGTTCTTCCTAACCCAACAGTAATCAGCTTCCAATATTTTGTCAACTAAGATTGGGTTCTGCTTCCTATTTCCCAAGTTCCATTCTGAGTTTTTGAGTTTGCATGAGTCTTGTGCATGCTGCAAACATTGCTGTAGGTTCATATGAAGCAGATCTCAGGAGCTCCAGGAACTCTATTCCATATGGTCTTGCATTTCCTCCCTGGCTCTTACACTTTCTGCCCTCTTTACCATGGTCTGAAGCCTGGGGGTGTGAGTGAAGCTAATTCGGAGACACACATATGCAGACACCTAATCTCCACAGTTTGGGCATTCATGACCTTTTGAGTTCTGGCCCCCCTGTGTCTGAAGATCTTTCTTTTTTTTTTGCCTCTTTTATTTGTTTATTTTTTAAGGGATTCTAATATAATAACAGCAGTTGTTTTCAGATAGAAATTGATGTTAGTTTGCCATACAATTAGGTAATGTGTGTGTGTTTTTTTAAATGAGCCAAATTATTAAGCATAAGCAATGAATGTAAGTAACATCTCATGTAAAACCAATTTGGTAGTATCTTTGTCCAAATTTTGAACCAAACCACAGTTCCCATAGTCCAGTTGGAGATGCTTGTATGCACAGGCATGTTAATCAATTAGGAATCCAGTCTATATTACTGTAGTCTCACAATTCACCCCAATCTCTCGCAGATCTTACATTCTACCACGCTTCTTCTTCCGCAATTTGTTCCCTAGGATTACCAAAGGCCACTAAAGCAATACAGCAAAATATTGGTCTCCTTGAGACAAGCAGAACTCCTCTGTCAGTATCAACTACACCTCATTTGCCTGGAGATACTGTGCAAACAGTGGTGACCATGGTGTCTATATATACTCCAAATCCAATTGGCTATTACTCTCTCCTTTGGCTGGAATCTCAGTGGATGCACAAGCTTATGTCCTCTAGTGGTTAGGAGATGTTTATAGCCACAATAAGAACTTGTCACCCTTTATAGAGAAACCACGTTTTGTGGATTAGCATACCATCCAAGCATCTTGTGTCTATGCTCACAGCTAAGCTTGCCATAATAACTTAGTACTGCTTTAAATGCCTGTACATCCAATTGCTTGTGCTTGTTAGTATGACGAAAAGGTATCACTGGAAAGCTGTCAACCATGAAGGGAAACAACCTGAACAAACTAGAGTCCCAAAATGACATCTCCAAAGAAAATAGACTATTTTGCTCTCACCCACTTGTGCCCCTTTCCAAGGCCTAGAGAGACTTCTTTAAAGAGTTTAAGACATCTACTAAGGTGTCTGTTGGAACTTTGGTCTATGTTGCATGAGCCTTAGGTATAGACTTTGCCACTTAGGCTGGGCAATTCACAGACGACGTCTGTGTGAGCAGTTGTGGTAAACTTAGGTTTCGGGTAATTCACAGACGACTCTGTGTGAGCAGTTGCTGGTACCCTTAGATTGGGCAATTCACCGACGAGTCTGTGTGAGCAAGTTGTGGTGCTCTGTCTAGTCCTTCATTCTGGTACAAAAGAAGCTTCTTGTGAGTGCTGTCTGGACTATTTGTCTGTAAATATGAGGATTCATATCTTGCACTTAGTAAGAGTTACATTAGCCTAGGGATGTGACAGCCTTGGGAAGTTCTCTAAAATGTATGACCCATCCAGCCATTATATTTGGCTATGTTTACAGTACACCATGAGTTTTTCTTCCATTGAGTGGGCTTTCAGTTCAATTAGTTAGTCACTGATTGCACATAAGATAGAAGTGTTCACTACTCGCACCAATGTTCTATGCTATTCTTGACATTGATGTGGATATTTTGTCTTAGAGCTGGGGTTGAACCATCAATTGATTTTCTCCTTACCAGCTTTCCTAGTGTTCTCCAAAGCTGAGAAGCTAGCCTTCAGGGAGGTGGCTTCCAGGTCAGATCACAGCTCCACTGTTCCAATTCCAGTCCTTGAAGTATGTCCTGTCTTCACAATAGGGTCTGCTTTGCAGGTTCTGGGAGGCAATCAAGGTCTCTATCAGTAAATAGCCTGTGTTATTTGGGGAGTCTCTCGGACTTCCTGGCCAACAACTCAAGGAAGTTTCTCTGTCTGGCACTGTTTCTTTTTTTTTTTTTTTGTTTTTTAAACATTTTTGTTACATTGATCATATTGTGTATGTGTATGAGTCATTAGATTTTAGACTAATATGATTCTGTCAGTTTATTTTATTTGATTTTATGTTTTTATTTTTTTTTTTTTTTTTTTTTTCTTAACTGCTGAATAATTTCTCCAGCCCCATAACAGAAATTTTTCATACAAAATTTAAAATCTAGACCCATGCCCCTCTCCCTGCCCCCCACCCCACCAAGAAGTTCGTGCATTCTGCAAAAACATATTTTTTCATCCTTTTTCTCAATTTCTCTCAAAATACTAGATGCAAGAAGTTTACTGTTTCAAGCTGAAGTTTACCTTTTCAGTCAATTATTTTTATTTTTTCCTTTTTGGGGGGCGATTCTTTTTGAGACAGGGTCTCCTGTAGTCCCAGCTGTCCTGTAGACCAGGCTGGCCTTGAACCCACAAAGATCCACCTGCCCTCTGCCTCCAAGTGCTAGGATAGGCGTGCGCCACCATGCCAACTTTCAGTCAGACTTTTCTCTGTTGTTGTTGTTGTTGTTGTTGTTGTTTATTCCTTCCAATATGCACACTCCAAAATATGTTTACATATGCCACACATAGGTTTTAGCATCTTCAGCTTATGGTTTTGTTTTTTTGTGTTTTTTTGTCTTTGTTTTTTGTTTTTATTAGGCTGAAGATGTCATGTTTGAAGGCTCCTCCTTGGAAAGCCCAACCACATCAGTTCTTCCCTTGTTCTGACAAGGAGTCTTTCCCTTCCATGGTCCCAAATGAGGGTCCCACTACGCATCACATCCTTCTTGATCTTCCTGTCTGGTCTCATGTACAGCCTGGGCTATCCAACAATGGAGTCCTATGTTCTGAAGAGGCTGAAACCCCATGTAGTAGCTCCGTCCACAAGTTGGATGTCTCAAAAGTCCCCATCTGGCACTGAAGTTTTGGAGGATTCTTTGAGAGACATTAGTCTTCAGTCATATTGGGAAGGTTGAAAAGCTGTGTCTCTCACTTCTTTGAGAAATGCCAAAGCGGTGGTAGCCACAGGGTAGCTGTACGTGCCAGTAAGACAGGCAAACAACTGTGTTCTTTTTGTCTTTTTACAAAAGTCTTCAAAGGGTTTTATATCTCAAATACAATTTCTCAGGCCTTACTATTTATTTATTCTGGTTATAACGTTCCTTTTTTGATTTTTTTTTGTTCCTTTTGAGACAGGGTTCTTCCTGTACTCCCAGCTGTTCCTAGAAACTCACTCTGTAGACAGCGCTGGCGTCAACTACAAAGATCCACATGGCTCTGCTTCCAGGTGCTAGGATTAAAGGTGTGTGCACCAACCTGGCGCATTTTTGGATGTTTAAGGTACATAGCTGCCAGATTAACCAAGGTTTTTGTTTTCTCACGATCAGTTGAGGATCTTGTCCTCAAGGGGTTACTCAGGGTTTTTTTTTTTTTTTTTTTTTTTTTTTTTTTTTTTTTTTTTTTTTACCAGTTCCATCCACGGAGGACAAAGTCAGGTTTGCTAGACCAGGCTTCCCTATTTGAAGCAAGAGAAGACTTGGTCTTTTAATTGACAGGACACTGGAGGAAGTTCCGTTAGGAGATCTCCAATACCTCCCTCACAGGAAGACTGGTGACTCACATTTGCAGGCATTTCAAGAGATGCCCATGGCATAGTCCCTGGGACTTAGTTGACCTCTGAGGCAAGAAACAAAGTTATCCATTAAGAACTTTGGCCAAATTGGTATGGCATAAGTATGGTCGTTAAGCATCCAGAAAGGTTGTTACACCAGCCTGATACTTTTTAACTACTTTATAATATTTAGAAAATGCTTTGGACAAAAACTCAAAGCAGCCTTGTATAAGAAAAATGAAGAAGCATTCCCATAAAAATAAATACTGTGTTTAGACATAGTGTCATGACAAACTAGTTTTTTTTTTTTTTTTTCCATTTTAACTTTATATTGCTCTAAAGTATACATACATATCCTTTATCCATATACCAAAACTTCCTAACTCTGAAATAAATTGGTAGCTTAGTTCTAGAACCTCTTTAGCGGATTCACAATATAAGAGCACAGTTGTTTTCAGATCACATTAACATTGCTCAGTTTGGCATACAACTAGGTAATTGGCACCTAGCATCCACAGATGAAGGGATACATTCATCGTTTGTTTTTTTTATTTATTTACTTCACTTGGCATGATACATCTTCTAGCTCCATCCATTTACCTGCAAAGTTTCATGATGTCATTTTCTTTACTGCTGCATAGAACTCGCTTGTGTAGATGACCACATCTTTCTCTATCCACTCTCAGTTAGGGGGACTTGGGTTGGTTCCGGCTTTTGGCTATTGTGAACAAGAGCTTCAATGAACATGGCTGTGCATGGTACCTCTGTGGTAGGTATGAGTCCTGTGGGTTATACCAGGAGTGGTATGACAGGGTCAGGTGTCAAAGCTCATTTTGAGTCTTCAGGGTTTCCTCCACACTGCTTTCCATAGTGGGCTGTACAAGTGTACATTCCCACCAGCAGTGGATGAGTGTTCCCCTTTCTCTACAACCTTCCAGCACTTGGTAGCTATTTGTTTTCTGATGCTTGCCAGTCTTATTGGAGTGAGATGATATTTTTTTTTTTTTATATATTTTTTTGCATTTTCTTAATTATTTAGTAATGTTGAACATTTTTAAAGATGTTTTCAGCCATCTCTAATTCTCACTTGTCGCAAGTCTCTGTTCAGCTTTTTGCTCCATTTTTGAGTGATTCATTTGTTTTCTTTCTTCTTTTGTTTTTTTTGAGTGGGTTTATATATTTTGGAAATCAATGTTTTGTCAGATGTATCTGAGGTGAAGATTTCCTCCTCTATGGGTTTTCTCTTCAAATCCTTTATTGTTTCTTTTGATTGAAGCTTTTGAGTTTAAAGCAGTCCATTTTCAATTGCCACCTTATTTCTTGCACAGCTGCTGTCTTGATTTAGGAAGTTTTCCTATTGCCTATGTCTTGTAGTCCTGCTGCCAACTTTTTCTTCTATCACCTTCAGCATTTTTGGTTTCACGTTGAGATCCTNTCCCTTAACTTGAGGGAACTTCTGTACATACTCTGTCAGCTACACTGGCAGGGAGATTCCCTGGTGGATTTCTTTAATAGAGATAAATGAGTCCAACAGAAGCTGTCTGGAGCACTGTCCAGAGCTTACCAAACACCCATGCCTTTTTCAAAGGTAATCTCCTCTTAAGGGAACTACTCATGGGTCTGATGTTCTACCTCTAAGCCAACAGTTTGATGAGATCCAAAGTCTTTGTGAATATATCCAAGTATCTCAGAGAGTATGTCACCACCTGGGCAAAAGCAATGAACTCAAATGCAGAAGTTCTGAGCTTGGGACCTGGCAAAGTCATCAAAGATGTTGGGGACCTCAGGCAACCACTGAGCCCTCTGAACATTAGTTGGTTTGTTTGTGGGATGGAAATATTAATCATAACCATCTCAACTGTTCTATGTACCTTTTCAGTACTTGTGAGGACCAAATAAGATAACATCTGTGAAAGACACTTCTAAATTACACCATGCAATGTAAATGGACACTATTGCTTTGGGGTTATTAGTAAAAAAAAAATTTCATTTTCTATTAATACTTAAATTTATCCTCAAGGAATTCTAACTTCAGTTTCCATGACCTTTGGCTTTCAATTTCTAAAATATTGCAAATGTAAATTCATAATCTGTTTTATATCAAAACCCCTTTCAGAATAAAAATCATGCAGTACTTTTAGTTTTACCTATCATGTAGAAACGTCTGGTGTAATATTGAGGCAGGAGAATTGTGTAAGTGTGAGGCTAGCCTGGGATGCAGAGGAAACCTCTGGATGACAAGAAGTAGGTGGGGACCCTGGTGGGAGAAGAGTGTCTAGCGAAGCTGGGACTTAGTTGTCATTGCTGGAAAGCACTAAGGACTGCAAAGACATTTTATGTAACTGATGTAGACTAACGTCTTCTGGAAGCCAATGGAAGTTGCACTGCTATGGATAATCCCTAGGCTTCTCCTGATGGCCTTACTTAGAGAAGCCATCATCTTAGGAATTCCCACAATATTTTGGCTTCCAGGCTTGTGGTTTAGAGTTGGGATTCCCCCACAGGATGGTTAATCGCATTGTTAGGGTATGAAACCAGGTCCAGCAACCCTAACAAGCTAGGCACATTTTCAAAGCACCAACTAAAGTAACAAGTAATAGTGAAAAGTAGAGAAAGATTTATTCAATGTGGCCACACTGAGAAGATATCTAGAGATCCAGTGATCGCCTCTCCCCAAGCCCATCTTCTGGCACCTGACACGAAGTTTAAGTTTAAATAGAGGTAAAAGGTGTTTATAACTAAGGAGTCTGGTCAGTATGTGGTCTTGCCCACCACTAACACATCATCATATCTGCTCTTGACTCCCTGTCCTGCAAACTGTCAGTACTGTGTGAAATCCCTTTCTGGAAGACAAGCTCAGCCACTGCATGGCAGAAAGGCCCTGGGTTTTTCTTCCTCAGCATAAGACTGCTGAGGAATTCCAGTTTCTTAGACCTCATATTGATACTCTGATAGCCAAAGGGAGAGACATAAGTGTTTCTTTTTAAAAATTGTATTGTTGCCGGGCATGGTGGCACATGCCTTTAATCCTAGCACTTGGGAGGCAGAGGCAGGCGGATCTTTGTGAGTTCAAGGCCAGCCTGGTCTACAGAGTGAGTTCCAGGACAGCTAGGACTACAGGGAGACCCTGTCTCGAAAAGACAAAAAAAAAAACTGATAAAAAAATTGTATTGTTGGGGCTGCAGAGATGGTTCAGTGGTTGAGAGCACTGGCTGCTCTTGCAGAGGACCTGGGTTTGATTCCCAACACCGACATGGCAGCTGACAGCCGTCTGTGACTATAGTTCCAGGGGAATCCAACACCTTTGTCTGACCTCTGCAGGCATTGTGCAGGCAGTACATGCAGGCAATACACTCATACAAATAAGATAAAAATAATAAGATATTTTTAAAAATTGTATTGTTTTATTTTATTTGTATGACTGTATTGCCTGCATGTATGTAAGTGCACCCTGTTGTGCAATACCTCAGAAGAGGGTGTCAGATCCCTTGGAATTGGAGTTACAGAGGGTTGTTAGCCACCAAGTGGGTTCTGGGAATCAAACCTGGGTCCTCTGCAAGAGCAGCCAATGCTCTTAACCTGAGTCATCTCTCCAGCCCCGAGTGACTTTCTTTAGGCCTTCTTTGCTCCACCTAGGGCTAGGGAGACAGCTAGTAGGCAAAATGCAGGTGTGCCTCAGTTCCAAACCCTAGCATTCACGTAAAAAGTTAGGCAAGGTCTATAATACCAGCACTGGAAGAATCCCAGACAGGAGGATCCCTGGGGGGCTTGCTGGCCAGGCAGTCTGTCTAATTGATAAGTTCCAACACAATGAGAGACTCTGTCTCAAAACATATAGTAAAGAGCTGGGCATGGCACTGCATGCACTTAATCCCAGCCCTCATGAGGCAGAGGCAAGTGGACTGTGTGAGAGCAAGGCCAGACTGGTCTGCATACAGTTCCAAGCCAGGTGGGGCTATATGGAAACCCTGTCTCAAAAACAAAACAAACAAAATAAATAAATAAAGTGAGTAAATGATTGAGAAAAACACCTGATGTCAATCAACTGCTGGCTCCCATGTGCACACACACACACACACACACACATGTGTAAATGTGTGAATATATACACATACATACATACATACATACATACATACAAACATAAAAAACTTAAGTTAACTTTGCTAAGTATAGAATGGGTACAGGTTCAGAACATGGGTTAGAGTTCAAGATTTGGCTTGGTGGTCCCCAGAAACCACCCAACTAGATGGCCCCTTTCCCTAAGGTATAACGAGTCTATCCTTAGCAATGCAAGGACATGCAAAAGGTGAGGATGAGGTGCGTGCGGACTGTAGAAAGTGTGAGATTTGAGATCACCTAACAGTGCAGGGCAACTCTCTGCATGGCCAGAACCAGTCTTCTTTTACTCTCTTGCTTGTAGTTCTCAAGAATAACTTTAGAATATTCTGGAAATATAATATCCTGATATAAGAAGGAACTACCCTAAATAGCCAAGGCCTCATTCCTTTCCTTTCTGGAATCTAATAAGAGCTTGCCCAAGAAAGGCCAAGCTTCTTCAAGCGTTCTTCAGCTAGTCATGTGGCCCCTACAGTACATATCCTAGGGCAGGATGCTTTCTGGAGCCCCTTAAAGTAAGATTTCTTTGCTTTCTTTGCCACAAGCAGGTACGATGAGGCAGTGCTAAGGGAAAAGGAGCACAGTGTGGTCACTGTAGGGAACTGACCTCTCCACACAGATATCAGCCGGTTACTTTTCTAACCCTACCTGAGAGGCACCTCCACCTCAGACCCTCAGCCTGGGACAACGGAACGTTTCCCACACTTGGCCTTGATTTCCCACCTGCCCAGAGACTGCTGGCCCCTGGACAGGAATTTCAGGCTGATGGCTGATGGCCTATCTTCAGCCTATGTCCACTCACAATTCACTTCACTGCACTAGCTATCCAGGTTGGTGGTCCAAGAACCACTGTCCAACCCACTGGCCACCCGAACAAAATGCAGGCCTCCTTTGGCCTGTACGCCAGCAAAAATAAAAAATGACAGCCAGGAATTCTGTAATGATGGTAATGGAAAATTCGGTTTATTGCCTGCTACAACTTGCCTTTATAAGCCAAATGATGTCGGCTCCCAGAACCAATCACAGAACCCCATTCCACGCCATTGCACACTGCTGCCCCACCCCGCATCATGCACCTGGGCCACATTGTCTGCTTCTTCTTGGGGCGGGGTCAACGAAATCCCCATTCCCATCCATGTGGTGCCCTGAGGGGTGCTAGCTGAGAACTAGCCCCCAATTCAAACTGGATCTTCCTACACCTTAACTGTGGTGCAAAGTAAGCATGGGCAGTCCAGACTCTACCTAACCAGGGCAGCTTTCTTGAGCTTTGGGGTAACTACCAAAAGAACTGAGACTTCTATTCTTTGTTGTGTACATGGAAATAATAAAGCTGTTTTTCTAACTTGTGGTCCATAAGTTTGACCACTGAATTCAGAAAAATAAGCAACTAATGCATGATAGACCTAAACACTGGCCCAGAATACAGTGGATACAAGCATATAGAATCCTGTTTATAGAAGCTGATATAATGATGATCTTTGGTCTTCACAGAGTAGAGTGGAAAAAAATTTTTTTTGCTTTTGTTTTTGTTTTTTAATAATGAGTAGCACTTCTTCCCAGTCAGCCACATGATCACAGCGGGCAGCAGCTAGGATTCTACATTGCACTGTGATGCTCAATAGGTTAGGTGTATGAAATGCCTTTTCAACTTGGGATATTTTCTTTTTTAAACTTTCTTTTATTGAATTTATATGTATTTCATACACGACATCTCAATCACTCTTAATAACCTTTATACCCTCTTCTCCCTTGGCACCCTCCCACATCTCCCCACAGGAATTCAAATATTCTGTCATTTGTGTTAAGGCCTATCTTGCCAAATTAATCTCCCAGGCCTTTCCTCAGTGCAAGGTCATCCACTGAGCTCTCTAGTCAGCCTCTCCAGAATCCTTCACTTTAAGAAAGACAGTTCTCCTAACCCAACAGTAATCAGCTCCCAATATTTCTTCAGCTAAGATTGGGTTCTGCTTCCTATTTCCCAAGTTCCATTCTGAGTTTTTGAGTTTGCATGAGTCTTGTGCATGCTAACAACATTGCTGTAGGTTCATATGAGCAGGGACCCAGGAGCTCACAGGACTCTATTTCCATATGGTCATGCATCACTTCCCTGGCTCTTACACTCTTTCTGCACCCTCTTACACAATGGTCCCTGAGCCCTAGGTGAGTGAAGCTTAATATAGGAGACACACACTCTGCAGACACCTAATCTCCACAGTTTGGCCATTCATGATCTTTTGAGTTCCTGGCCCCCTGTTACATGAGAGATCTTCTTTTTTTTTTCCTCTTTTATTTGTTTATTTTTTAAGGGATTCTACAATATAATAACACAGTTGTTTTCAGATAACATTGATGTTAGTTTGCCATACAATTAGGTAATGTGTGTGTTTTTTTTTAAATGAGCCAAATTATTAAGCATAAGCAATGAATGTAAAGTAACATTCATGTAAAACCAATTTGTAAGTACCTTTGTCCAAATTTTGAACAACCCAAGGTTCCCATAGTCCAGTTGGAGATGCTTGTACGCACAGGCATGTTAATCAATTAGGAATCCAGTCTATATTACTGTAGTCTCACAATTCACCCCAATCTCTCCGCAGATCTTACATTCTACCACGCCTTCTCTTCCGCAATTTGTTCCCTAGGATTACCAAAGGCCACTAAAGCAATACAGCAAAATATTGGTCTCCTTGAGACAAGCAAGACTCCTCTGTCCGTATCAACTACACCTCAACTGCCTGGAGATACTGTGCAACAGTGGCTGCCATGTGTCTATATATATCCCAAATCCAATTGGCTATTAGCTCTCTCCTTGGAGGAATAACTCAGTGGATGCCACAAGCTTATGTCCTCTAGTGGTTAGGAGATGTTATAAGCCACAATAAGAACTTGTCATCCTTCATAGAGAAACCACAGTTTGTGGATTAGCATACCATCCAAGCATCTGTGTCTATGCTCCCAGCTTAGCTTGCCATGATAATTAGTACTGCTTAAATGCCTGTACATCCAATTGCTTGTGATTTGTTAGTATGACTGAAAAGGTATCACTGGAAAAGCTGTCAACCCATGAAGGGAAACAACATGAACACACTAGAGTCCAAAATGACATCTCCAAAGAAAATAGACTATTTGCTTCTCACCCACTTGTGCCCCTTTCCCAAAGCCTAGAGAGACCTTCTTTAATAAGAGTTAAGACATCTACTAGTGTCCTGTTGGAACTTTGGTCTATGTTGCATGAGCCTTAGGTATAGATGTGCCACTTAGGCTTGGGCAATTCACAGACGACGTCTGTGTGAGCAGTTGTGGTACCACTTAGGTTTGGGTAATTCACAGACGACGTCTGTGTGAGCAGTTGTGGTACCACTTAGACTTGGGCAATTCACAGACGACGTCTGTGTGAGCAGTTGTGGTGCTCTGTAATAGTCTTCATCTGGTACAAAAGAAGCTTCTTTGATGAGTGCTGTCTGGGACATTTGTCTGTACTATAAGAGATACATATCTTGCACTTAGTAAGAAGTTACATTAGCCTAGGGATGTGACAGCCTTGGGAAGTTCTCTAAAATGTATGACCCATCCAGCCATTATATTTGGCTATGTTTACAGTACCACACATGAGTTTCTTCCCATTGAGTGGGCTTCAAGTTCAATTAGTTAGTCACTGATTGCACATAAGATAGAAGTGTTCACTACTGCACCAATGTTATATGCTGTAACAGACATTGATGTGGATATTTTGTCTTAGAGCTGGGGTTGAACCATCAATTGATGTTCTCCCTTAGCAGCTTTCATAGTGTTCTCCAAAGCTGAGAGCTAGCCTTCAGGGGAGGTGGCTTCCAGGTCAGATCCAGCTCCACTGTTCCAAATTCCAGTCCTTGAAGTATGTCCTGTCTTCAGCAATAGGGTCTTGCTTTCAGGTTCTGGGAGGCAATCAAGGTCTCTATCAGTAAATAGCCTGTGTTATTTGGGGAGTCTCTTGGACTACCCTGGCCAACAACTCAAAGGAAAGTTTCTCCTGTCTGGCACTGTTTCATGTTATGTAGCCTTCAGCTGTGCACATGGACTTATGTGACAATATTGTATGTGTAATGAGTCATTAGATTTTTAGACTAATATGATTCTGTCAGTTTATTTTATTTGTATTTTATGTTTTTATTTTTTTTAGCCAATGTTTTATTAACACTCTATGCATTTCATACAAATCAAATTACACTACAAATCAAATCTAGACCCATGCCCCCCTCCCTGCCCCCCACCCCACCAGAGTTCGTGCATTCTGCCAAACATATTTTTCATCTTTTTCTCAATTTCTCTCAAAATACTAGATGCAGAAGTTTACTGTTTCAAGCTGAAGTTCACCATTTCAGTCAGACTTTTCTTTTTTCTTTTTGGGGGGGGTCTTTTTGAGACAGGGTCTCCCTGTAGCCCCAGCTGTCCTGTAGACCAGGCTGGCCTTGAACCCACAAAGATCCACCTGCCTCTGCCTCCCAAGTGCTAGGATTAAAGGCGTGCGCCACCATGCCCAACTTTCAGTCAGACTTTTCTCTTGTTGTTGTTGTTGTTGTTGTTGTTGTTATTCCTTCCAATATCCATCACTCAAAAATATGTACATATGCATGCCACATAGGTTTTAGCATCTTCAGCTTATGGTTTTTGTTTTTTGTGTTTTTTGTCTTTTGTTTTTTGTTTTTATTAGGCTGAAAGATGTCATGTTTGAAGGCTCCTCCTTGGAAAGCCCAAACCACCATCAGTTCTTCCCTTGTGTTCTACACAGGAGTTTTCCCTTCCCATGGTCCCAAATGAGGTCCACTAAGCACCACATCCTGTCTTGATCTTCCTGTACTGGTCTCCATGATACAGCCTGGGTAGTCCAACAATGGCAGTCTATGTTCTGAAGAGGCTGAAACCCCAGTAGTAGCTCAGTCCACAAGTTGGATGGTTCAGCAGTCCCCATCTGGCACTGAAGTTTTAGAGGTTTCTTGGAGAGACATTAGTCTTCAGTCCATATTGGAAGGTTGAAAAGCTGTGTCTTCTCACGTCTTTGAAGAATGGCACAAGCAGTGGTAGCCACAGGGTAGCTGCACGTGCCAGTAAGACAGGCAAAACAACTGTGTTCTTTTGTCTTTTTACAAAGATCTCAAGTTTTATACCTAAAATACAATTTCTCAGGCCTTACTATTTATTTATTTCTGGTTATACGTTCCTTTTTGATTTTTTTTTGTCTTTTTGAGACAGGGTCTTCCTGTACTCCCAGCTGTCCTAGAACTCACTCTGTAGACCAGGCTGGCAGTCAACTCACAAAGATCCACATGCCTCTGCCTTCCAGGTGCTAGGATTAAAGGTGTGTGCACCACACCTGGCTCATTTTGGATGTTTAAGGTCACATAGCTAGCCCAGATTAACCAAGGTTTTTGTTTTCTCAAGATCAGTTGAGGATCTTGTCCTCAAGGGTTACTCAGGGTTTTTTTGGGGGGAGCCCCTGGCTCCTTTTGGCTTTTCATTTGCCCGTTCCATCCACTCAAGGACAAAGTCAGGTATTGCTAGACCAGGCTTCCCTATTTGAAGCATGAGCAGACTTGTCTTTTAATTGACAGGACACTGGAGGAAGTTCCGTTAGGAGATCTCCAATACCTCCCTCAACAGGAAGACTGGTGACTCACATTTGCAGGGCATTTCAAGAGATGCCCCCATGCATAGTCCCCTGGGACTTAGTTGACCTCTGAAGGCAAGGAACAAAGTTATCCGTTAAGACCATTGGCCAAATTGGTATGGGCATTAAGTATGGTCGTTAAGCATCCAGAAAGGTTGTTACACCAGCTTGATAATTTTAACTACTTTATAATATTTTAGAAAATGCTTGGACAAAAACTCAAACAGCCTTGTATAAGAAATACTAAGAAGCATTCCCATAAAATAAATACTGTAGTTAGACATAGTGTCATGACAAACTAGTTTTTTCTGCATTCTGTTGATCTTATATTGCTCTAAAGTATACATACATATCCTTTATCCATATACCAAAACTTCCTAACTCTGAAAATAAATGGTAGCTTAGTTCTAGAACCTCTTAAGGGATTCACAATATAAGAGCACAGTTGTTTTCAGATCACATTAACATTGCTCAGTTTGCCTTACAACTAGGTAATTGGCACTAGCATCCACAGATGAGGGATACCATTCATCGTTTGTTTTTTTATTTATTTACTTCACTTGGCATGATATCTTCTAGCTCCATCCATTTACCTGCAAAGTTCATGATGTCATCTTTCTTTACTGCTGCATAGAACTCCATTGTGTAGATGCACCACATTTTCTCTATCCACTCATCAGTTGAGGGGGACTTGGGTTGGTTCCGGCTCTTTGCTATTGTGAACAGAGCTTCAATGAACATGGCTGTGCATGTACCTCTGTGGTAGGATGAGTCCTGTGGGTATATACCCAGGAGTGGTATGACAGGGTCAGGTGTCAAGCTCATTTTGAGTCTTCCAAGGGTTCTCCACACTGCTTTCCATAGTGGCTGTACAAGTGTACATTCCCACCAGCAGTGGATGAGTGTTCCCCTTTCTCTACAACCTCTCCAGCACTTGGTACTATTTGTTTTCTTGATGCTTGCCAGTCTTATTGGAGTGAGATGATATTTTAAAGTGGTTTTAATCTGCATTTTCTTAATTATTAGTAATGTTGAACATTTTTAAAGATGTTTCTCAGCCATCTCTAATTCCTCACTTGTGAAGTCTCTGTTCAGCTTTTTGCTCCATCTTTTGAGTGATTCATTTGTTTTCTTTCTTCTTTGTTTTTTTGAGTGGTTTATATATTCTGGAAATCAATGTTTTGTCAGATGTATCTGAGGTGAAGATTTCCTCCCTCTATGGGTTTTCTCTTCACTTCCTTGATTGTTTCTTTTGATGTGCAGAAGCTTTTGAGTTTAAAGAAGTCCCATTTCTCAATTGCCGACCTTATTTCTTGCACAGCTGCTGTCTGATTTAGGAAGTCTTTTCCTATGCCTATGTCTTGTAGTCTGCTGCCAACTTTTTCTTCTATCACCTTCAGAGTTTGGGGTTTCACGTTGAGGTCTTTAATCCATCTGGAGTTGACTTTTGTACAGGGTGAGAGGTAGGGGTTTAATTTCATTCTTCTACAAGTGGTGATCCAGTTTTGCCAACACCACTTGCTGAAGATGCTGTCTTTCCTCCATTGTGTCTTCTTGGCCCCCTTGTCAAATATGAGGTGGCTGAAATTGTATGTGCTCAAGTTTGGATCTTCAGTTTTGTTCCATTGGTCAACAGGTCTGTTTTTGTGCCAGTACCAAGCTGTTTTTATGACTATAGCCCTGTAGTATAGTTTGAAGTCTGGTATACAGTTCCCCCCTGTATTGCTCTTTTCCCTCATGGTTACTTTGGCTATTCGGGGTATAGCTTTTGGCTATTCTTTTCTTTTTTCCATATGAAATTAAGGACTTTTTTTTCCAAGTCTGTGAAGAAACTCTTGGGGATTTTAATTGATATTGTGTTTAATCTGTATATTAATTTGGGAAGAATGGACATTTTTATTATATTAATTTTTCCAATCTATGAGCATGGGAGGTCTTTCCATCTTCTGATGTCTTCTTTAATTTCTTTCTTCAGGAGTTTAAAATTTTTTTGTAGAGATCTTTGGTGTCTTTGGTTAGGTTTGTTCCTAGGTATTTTATTGTTTTTCAGGCTATTGTGAGTGGGTAGGTCTCCTTGTATTCCTTCTTCAGTTGCTTGTTGTTGGTGTAAAGAAAGGGTACTTATTTTTGTAGGTTAATTTTGTATCCTTCCACTTTACTGAAGCTCTTAATCGTTTCTAGGAATTTTCTGGTGGAGTTTTTAGCATCTCTTAGGTAAACAATCATATCATCAGCAAAAAGGGATAGCTTGACTTTTCCAATTAGTACTCCTTTAGTTTCCTTTTCTTGCCTTATTGCCCTAGCAACTGTTTTAAGCACTATATTGAACAGGAGTGGTGACAGGAGGCAGTGTTGCTGAGTCCCTACCTTTAAGGGGAATGCTTGTCTTTTCTCCATTTAAGATGATGTTGGCTGTAGGTTTCCTGTATATGGCTTTGATTACATTGAGGAATTATCCTTTCACACCAATTCCCTCTAGGAATTTAAGCATGAAGTGATGCTGGATTTTGTCAAAGGCCTTTTCTGCAACAATTGAGATGATCATGTGGTTTTTGTCTTTCAGTCCATTTAGGTGTTTTATGATAGTTATTTATTTTCATATATTGAACCATCCCTGCCTCTCTGGTATGAATCCAACTTGGTCATGATGGATGATCTTTTTGACGTATGCAGTTTGCAAGTATTTTGTTGAGAATTTTTGTATCTGTGTTCATTATTGAGATGGGTCTATAGTTCTCCTTTTTGGTTGTATCTTTGTCTGGTTTTGGTTTGGTATTAAAGTGATGCTGGCTTCATAGAAGGAAATTTGGAGATATCCCTCTGCTTGTATCCTTCTGAACAATTTGAGTAATAATGGTTGTAAGTCTTTTTGAAATATTTTATGGAATTCTGCCATGAAACCATCTGGGCCTGGGATTTTCTTAGTTGGGAGGTTTCTTATTGTATCTTTAATTTCTTCATATATTATGGGTCTCTTTAAGCTGTCGATCTCTTCTTGGTTAAGCTTTGGTGATTCCCAGGATTTCAGATATTCATCCATTTCTCCTAGGTTTTCAAACTTAGTAGAGTATAGATTTTGAAATATTCCTGTATGAATATTGTCTGGATCTTTTCATTGTCTATTGTGATATTTCCCCTTTCATCACAAATACTATTGATTTAGAGTTGCTCTTTCTTTCTTTTGGTTAACTGGGCTAGAGGTCTGTCTATTTGTTTATTTTCTCAAAGAACCAACTTTTGGATTCATTGATTTTTTTGTACTGTTTTCTTTGTTTTAATCTATTTCATAGATTTATGCTCTGATTTTTGTTATTTCTTCCTGTCTGCTGCATTTAAGGTTCATTTGTTGCTGTCTCTCAAATGTTTTTAGCTGCAGTGTTAGATCGTTCACTTGTGCTCTTTCTGTTTTTCTAATGTTTTTCTTTTCACTCAAAGCTATAAACTTCCCTCTTAGGACTGCTTTTAAAGTATCCCATAGGTTTTGTTGTGTTGTATTATCATTGTCATTTAGTTCCAGCAATGCTTTTATTTATTTCTTTATTTCTTCCTTGACCAATTCATTATTCAGGAGTGTGTTGTTTAGTCTCCATGTGTTCTTGTGTATAATAGGACTTATCCTGGTGTTATTGAGCTTTATTGGACTGTGGTCTGACAGAATACATGAAATTATTTCAATCTTTTTGCATTTGCTGAGCTTTTTTCTGTATCCCAGTATGTGGTCGATTTTGGAGACTATTCCATGGGGTGCTGAGTAGAAAGTGTATCCTCTGGTATTTGTGTGGAATATTCAGTAGATGTCTATGAGGTCTGTTTGGTGTATTGTATCATTCAGTTCAGATGTCTCTCTGTTTATTCTTTGTCTGTTTGACCTGTCCAGAGGGCTTAGTGGGGTATTGAAGTCCCCTGCTATGTGTGTGCTGGGGTTAATCTGTGCCTTGAGGTCCTGGAGAATTGTCTTTATAAAGTTTGGTGCACCAGAGTTTGGTGTATATATATTCAGGATTGTGAAATCTTCATGGTCAATTGTTCCTTTGATAAAGATTTAATGGCCCTCTTTGTCCCTTTTGATTACTTTTACTTTGATGTCTATTTTGTCTGATATTAAAATACCAATACCTGCTTTCTTTTGGGTACCATTTGCTTGGAATATTTCTTTCCATCCCTTCACCTTAAGTTGTTGCCTATTCTTGAGAGTGAAATGGGTTTCTTGTAGACAGCATATAGATGGATTCTGTTTCCTAATCCAATCTCCCAGTCTATGTCTTTTGATTGGGGAGTTTAGTCCATTAATATTTAAGGGTATAATTGTAAGATGCAAAAAAAAAAGAAAGATGCATGTTGCTTCCTTTTGCCTTATTATCTATTTGCTTTTTAAGTCTCAGTTTCTACTTATGCTTTTATTAATATCTCTTTCTAGGTGCCTAGGGACAGTTGCTCCTTTCTTCTGTCCTTTGAATTGCTTCAAGTATTCTCTGAATGGTTGGTTTTCTGGACATGCATTCTATCATCTTGTTTATGTCATGGAAGATTTTTCTCTCTCCTTCCACTAGAATCAACATTTTTCCTGGGTATAGTAACCTGGGTTGACATCTATAGTCCTTTAACACTGGGAATGCTTTGCTCCACGTTCTTCTTGCTTTCATAGTTTGCACTGAGAAGTCAGTTGTAATTCTGATGGGTTTCCCCTTATATGTAATTTGTTGTTTTCCTCTTGTGGCTTTCAGAATTTTGTTCTTGTTTTGGGCATCCAGCATTTTTAACTATGATATGGCATGAGGAGTTTCTTTTCTGATCATGTCTGTTTGGAGTTCTATGTGCTTCTTGTATTTGTATGGGTTTGTCTTTTTTTAGTCTGGGGAAATTTTTATCTATTATTCTGTTGAAGATCTGATCCATACCATTCTCTTGGGCTTCTTCTCCTTCCTCTATCCCTATGATGCAGAGGTTTGATCTTCATAGTGTCCCATATTTCCTGGTTGTTCTACTTTTGTGTATTTTTAAATTTTTCATAATCTTTACTTGAGATTTTTAGTTGTTCTGTGTTATCTTCCAGGTCTGATATTCTTTGTTCTGCTTCCTCCATTCTACTTCTGAGGCTTTTTCCATTCCTTTCCTCTTGATTGGATGAGTGTTCCATTTCCTTTTTCAATTCATCTTGTGATTTCTTTCATATATTCACTTCCTTTTGGAGCTTCTCAATATCTTCCTGTAGCTCCTTGCTTCGCTGGTTGGATTCCTTTTTCAGTGTTTCCATTTCCGTCCAGTGTTTTATCATTCTCTCCCTCTAGGTCCTTCTTGAGTTTTTCATTCTCTCTCCTTAGTTCTCTGACTTGTTCTTTAAATACTTTGATTTATTTTAATATGTCTGCAATTGTTCCTCTAAGATCTGTGTTCCGGGACACCCCCAGGGGGGTCCCACTGTAGGAATCTCCCACAGGGTTGGTAGAGCTTGGTATGGAATTATCCTGCATCTTTCCCATGTTGTCCCTTCATCGTGCCCCTGGCATGTGGGGTTTCCCTTTGTCTGTATTTGGATGTGAATCCCAAATGCCTCTTCCCTGTGTTGAAGTCTCACTTTGCTTGCCTCCTTCAGATGCCTTCTTTTTTTTGTTTTGTTTTATTTTGTTTTTCTCCTTGTTTATGGAGTGTTGACTTGTCTAGGTTTTAGGCTTTCAATTTTGTTTATATATTGGAAGTCTAACTCACTCTTCCCTTTCTGTTCTGGAGGTTCTCCAAAGAATCCACTTGGAGACACTCCCTCAGCAATTACAGTTGGTGGGGGGGCAGGTATGCCTGGCTTAAGCCCTGGTACTCTGTACTTCAGGTGGTCCTGGGAAATCCCTGATCTAAGCTCTGTGCACTCAAGTCTCACAGTGCCAACAGGCCCACCTTTAATACCAGCTAGGAGGGCAACTCAGCCCCCACAACCACACAAGACAATGATTTAATTATCCAACAAACCAATGAAACAATTATCCAACAACCCAGTGATAGAATTATCCAACAATCCAACTGGCTGAAGCACCCAGCTCTTACCTGTGCTTCAGGTGGCCCTGGGAAATCCCTAGTATAAGTTCTGTGCACTCTCTGCTAGGCACTAACTCTCCTTTCTCCCCCTCCCTTCCTCCATGTCTTCCCCATTTATAGTAGCCCCATTTTTCCCATTTCTCTCTTGATGATACCAGTCTCCTATTGTCCCACCTCTCTTGAATTCCTTCTTCTCTTTTATTCCCAAATTTCATTCTAGAACACTTCCTCTCTCCTCCCATTAAAATACTCTCATTAATCCATTCCTCCCTTAGTAAGACTGTCTCCTACTAGTCTTCTCTCCCAGGTTCCCTCTTTTCCATTACCTCCCTGGTTCCTTTCCATTTTCAGGAAATGGAGTTCCTGCAGTTACATCAGAATATACACTCACATAAAAGGATTTAGTGCTAGGATCCACAAATGAGGGACAACATAGGTCGTTTGTTTTCCTGAGTCTGTGTCACTTCACTTAGCATAATGGCTTCTAGTTCTACCCATTTACCTGCAAATTTCATGATGTCATCTTTCTTCACCACTGAATAGAACTCCATTGTGTAAATGTACCACATTTTCCTTATCCACTCATCAGTTGGGGAGCATTTGGGTTGGTTCCAGCTCTTAGCTGTTGTGAAAAGAGCAGCACAAACATGGAAGTGCAAGCATCTCTGCAATAGGATGAATGCTTTGAGTATATACCAAGGGGTGGTATAATTAGGTCAAATCATAGGATCATTTTTAGTTGTTGTTGTTGTTTTAAGAGCTCTCCAAACTGTTTTCCATAAAGCTTTCACAAGCTTGCAATTCCACTAGTAGTGAATGAGCGTTCCCCTTTCCCCACATCCTCTCCAGCATTTGGTATCATTTGTCTTCTTGATCTTAGTCAGTCTTAGTAGGGTTAGATGAAATATTAAAGTGGTTTTCATTTGCATTTCCCCAAGTACTAAAGATATTGAACACTTTTCAAGATGTGTCTTACCCATTTTTATTTCTTCTTTTGAGAACTCTCAGTTCAGATCCTTGTTTTCTTGGTTCTTTTTTTTTTTTTTTTTTTTTTTTTTTTGAGTAGTTTTTCAATGCATGATAGACTTATAGAGATGCAGATGAACTTTTCCTGAGTTGAGCAGTATCTGCTATAGTTACAGCCTCACTGAATTGTGTTGTATGAGTACAGTGTTTTGTATCATTTATCCAAGATATATTCAATAAAGATAGTGATCATTATTATCCAAACGCACAAAAAGTAAAATGAATCAGGCTTCATGGCACAAACCTGTGTCATCCCAGCTACTTGGGAGGCTGAGGCAGGACGATCACAAGTTCAGCCTGAACAACTTAGGAAGACTCAGTTACAAAATGAAAATGAATAAAAGAATTGGGAAACGTGTTTGGCAGAATGCATGAGCTCTGGGGGTGGGGTAGGGGGCAGGGAGGGGGGCACAGGTCTAGATTTTATTTGAAACTTTGTATAAAATGCACAGAGCTTCAATTAAAAAATTGGCTTAAAAAAAAGAAAAGAATTGGGGACAAGTCAAAGGTCCCTAGGTTTGATCTCCAGAATAAATAATATATAAAATAAGCATATAAAATAACTAGCCCTTTACACAAAAACATATCCAAATGAATAATAAACATATGAAAAGGAACTCCTTTCAGCATGAATAAAATGCAAGTTAAAATTATGGCATATGGGTGGAGGTCAGGGAAAGGGGAATATGTCTAAATTGGACAGAAAAATGATACATAAAATACACAATACATCAATAAAAAAGAAAATAATTTATGACATACCTCTCTGCATCCAAAAATATGGTTAAAAATGAATGAATATCTACAATGTAGCAAAAACTACTGTAGACAAGTCCATGAAACAACTAAATTCTGTACTGTATTGCTGGGTATAAGTTATTATACCCCCTTACAAAAATTAGGAGAAATGCTTATGACTGAATGTTTTCATATCTAGTCATTCTACTGTCAGATGGACAGCATAACTGTGTGCTTATATTCACTAAAAGTCACACATGAAAATGTTCCTATCAGTTTTATTCAGTAGAGCATAAAACTAGAAATTTCTCAAAGATCTATGCATGATTACAGAGGACAGTGATTAATGCAGATTCAAAACTGTTCAAAGTGCTGAGAATAGATGACTGAGTCCTTAGCTGAAGATGGGACATCTATATCAACTGCTCCACCCACAGTGTTCAGGGACCACCATAGAAGAGGGAGCACAAGCAGTGTTAAGAGTGGAAGGATGGGAGGAGTGCTGTGAATGCTGACCATGGCATGGCTGGTGCACACGTGAACTCTAATATCTATGATTACCTATGCAAGAACTGCACAAGATCAACCCAGTTAAAAATTCCACAGGGGGCATGGAGCAATTAAGGCACTAGCTGCTCTAGCAGAGGACCTGTGTTTGTTACCCAGCACCCACTTGTTAGCTAATAACTGTATATAACTCCAATTCCAGACCTTTTCTGGTCTCTCCACATGCAGTACAAAGAAGAATAAGAATAAGAATAAGAATAAGAATAAGAAGGAGGAGGAGGAGGAGGAGGAGGAGGAGGAGGAGGAGAAAGAGGAGGAGGAGAAAGAGGAGAAGGAGAAGGAGAAGGAGGAGGAAAAAGAAGAAAAAGAAGAAAGCAAACAAACAAATGAATAAATTCCATCATGGAGTGGGGAGGGGCTCCCAACATCCAACCTCTACATAAGGAGGTATTGGGAGTTCATAGCTGCTGGGAGAAAAAGAGTCATTTTCTTTTAATATCTTTTTTATTTCTTTATTTTTATTTTATGTGTATGATTGTTATGCTTGCATGTCTGTAAGTGCACCTGTATCAAACAATGCTGGCATGTAGGAGTTAAATAATCATCTGCATAGTCCTTTAGTCATGCACATGCTGTTCTTCCCTCCCTGCATTTTTCGAGGCTGTCTCCTGCCTGCAGGCAGGCAATCTCTCAGTTTAGCTCTGGCAAGGAGGCGGGAGGGGACCATGAGAAAGTTACCCAATGGAATAGAAAGACAAGGAAAGACAAAGACATACAGACACAGACTCAGAGGGCAAGCTCCAGGAGAATAGATTCTCTCATTTATTCATGTCAGCAGTGTGTTTATATACCAAAGGTTACTGTGCTCTGGGCAAGGAAGTGGGGGGGGGGCAGGTGGAAGGGAAGGGCGAGCCACCTTGGCTCTAATCAGGGAGCTGCAGAGCTCCTGTTTGTGCAACAGGTAACTAGAGTTGCAACATTTTGCTCAATGCCTCAAGGGAAGGGGCTATCGGGTCCTGGAACTTTCCAGAGATAGGCGAAGCAAGAAAACATTGTAATATTCCAGAACCTTCTGGAGCTACAGATAATTCACAAGTTCTTGCCTCAAGCCAGGCAAAGTTTCATTCCTACACTGGCAGAGGTCAGAAGAGGGCATTGCTTCCCTTGGAACTGGAGTTTTGGACAGTTGTTAGCCAACAAGTAGAAGCTGGGAATGGAGCCTGGGTCTTCTGTAAGAACAGCCAATGCTCTCAACTGCTGAGCATATTTCCAGCCAATGCTCTCAACTGCTGAGCGTATTTCCAGCACACACACCTTTAAAAAATTTTCTTGAGAGTTAATTTTTTTTTTGGTCTTTTTGAGACAGGGTCTCCCTTTAATCCCAGCTGGCCTGGAGCTCTCTATGTAGACAGGCTGGCCTTGAACTCACAGAGATCAGCCTGGCTCTGCCTCTCAGAGTGTTGAGATTAAAGGTGTGTGCCACCACGCCTGGCAAGAGAGTTAATTTTTAAATTATTTCTAGTTGCTCACTTTGTTTTATCCCACCAAATATAAGACTGGAGTACCTCTAATGCAGCAACCTATCCACACAGAGATAGAACCTGCTGGAATTTTAAGGAAAGAATAGGACTGTCAGGATAATCAGTCCAAAGAATGTATCAGAGGAACCTAAAGAGATCTGCACTGTATCTTTCAGACAGACTGAATAGCAATAAAAGCCCATTAAAGAAAAACTCCTTGTGGTCAAGAGAACAGAATCTCTGCCTGGGTGGAGACATTCCAGATAAGCCAGGTCTGTACCCTGTCCAAGGGAACACACCTAGGAAGGCGAGTTTACCTTAAGCCATGCTGAAGAGATAGGTGGAATAATTAGTTATTTAATAAGATAATGTACTCTTCCTTCCCCATGCCTAATGCTTACCAGAATCTAGACTGGCAGTAAGTCTGCCTGGTTTTCTAAATTATTCAGAGAAGTCTAACTTAGCTTCTTCTTTCTATCACTTTTTCACAGACAACTTTAGGTTTTCCCAACCCTTTGCACTTTCTTATTTCTCAAAGCCCCTCTTCCCCTCACCCCCAATTACGGCTGTTTGTCTACAATGTGTTGTCTGACTGCCATGTTGGCTAAAACACATGGCTTTTCCCCTTCTTTCCTCTGTTCTCCTCCTCCAGGCAGCTGCTGAGGTTTACAGCTTGACTGCCCTGGGCTGAGGTGCTTCTCTTCTAATCAGAAAATTAGAAATTTCTTCAAGTTCCATCTGAGTCCATTCTAATGCCAAGAGGGGATCCTGATCTGCCCTTTGTCAAGACAAGGAAAGAAAAGGGATGTTTCTCCATGTGTCCTCAGTGGAGAAGGTGGGGATCAGAATGTGAAGTTTGTATGAAGGTCTAAGGAATCTGGCTGGGGAGCCTGGGAATAGTCATGGCCCTGGCTTAAGGTCAAGCCTGCTGGAAAAATACTGCAGTTGGCTAAATCCTACTACTCTCTGATTTTTTATTTTTTTTTATCCTGATACAGAAAGAAAACAACAAGGTCTGGGAGACCCTTTACATTAAGTTAAGGCCCCCAGGGTATGTGTAAGCCCATCAAATGAGGCTTTTCTGTTTGTGATGGGGGTATGTTTGTTTGCAGGTTGTATATGATCTAGCAGAAATAACAGCCAGTCTTCAATGGATGGATAATGAAAAATATGTACATAGAGCCCTAAAACATAAACTCACATAGTAAACTTACTAGTTCATATTTTCAGTAGAATATAGCAAAAGTAAAGACATAAAAATTATTTATTGGGATATGAAATTTCTAACTGTTTTTACGGTACTTTCACAACTCCTTCCAAACATGTTTCTAGTAAGTTTTCTTGTCAAAATGTAGTTCTATTTGAATCCTGTGCAGCTGGCCCTGCAAAGGTCATACAGTTCTTATGGCTGAAGTACAGGGACATCGCATTGCTGAGATGGTTTTACGGCATGGTATTATGGAAAATAAAAGTATTTTGAAGAACAGACCAACGTTAGCCTAAATCCTACATGGTCTCAATAAATAATATTAGGGAGAGCAAGAAAAATGTTAGGAGAGGCATACAGTTCACAGGATGTCTGCATTCAATAGAGGTTTGGGTGTTTAATTTAGACTAAGACAATCCAGCAGACTTGATCTCCAAGCTTAACATATTCACAAAGACTGTAGCCACAAAACATAGCTGAGACCTAAACAAAAAAAGACAGTGGAAAGAAACCTTGGATCATCATGCCACTATTCTTTACTAGTGTACAAATGGGCTTCTGAGTATGAGAAGCCATCACGGAAAGCAAACAGAGCAATCCAGTATATCCTGTGATAAACGTTAATGGGCAGATTTAGTCTTGAGCACAGCAACCTATGCTTCAAACCAGGCATTCAATCCTAACTCAAATGCTGAGATGTGTTCTAGAGAAATAACTGAAAACAGAATTTTAAGAATTTTCAACAAGATGTCCCTCTTATTTGGTGAGTCGGGAAATGGATCCCTTGATAAAGAGCTTGCTTACAAGCATGAGAACATGAGTTCCAGTACCATGGAAAAAAAACCTGGGGAGGCAAAGAAAGGAGAACAGCTGATCTAGCCAATTGGTAAGCTCCTGGTTCTTCGAAAAACCTTGTCTCAAAAATTAAGGTGGAGGAGCTGGAGATTACTCAGAAGTTAAAGGAGCTTGCTGTGTAACAGGCTGACTGGAATTCAGATCTTGACGCCCTTACAAGCCAGGCATCCTATGCAAGCTTGTGACTCTAGCTCGGAGAAGGAGGCTCAGAGCTTGCTGGCTTCCAACTTAGCTGACCCAGCAGGAGCCTCGGGTTCTGAGAGAGACCCTGCCTCAATGGACCAGGAGGACAGTAATAGAAAAGGACACCTATGCCTCTTCCAGCCTCCACACATACAGAGACATGCACCTCAGCACACAAAGGTGTGGATACACACACACACACACAAACACACACACACACACACACACACACACACACACACACACACACACACACCACAGAGAGATAAATAAATCTTGTTTTAAAAGATGGAGCAGGGCTGGAGAGATGGCCTAGCGGTTAAGAGCGCCAACTGCTCTTACAGAGGATCCGGGTTCGATCCCCAGCACCCACATGGCGGCTGAGAACTGTCTTTAACTCCAGTTCCAGGGGAATCCGACGCCCTCTTCTGACCTTCGTGGAATTGCATGACACGGTGCACAAACCTGCATGCAGAGAGTACATTCATACACATAAAAATAAATTAATTAATTTTAAAAATTTAAAAGATGGAGCAGCAAAAAGTAAATAAATAAATAAATAAATAAATAAATAAATAAATAAATAAATGATGGAGCAGCAATTGAGGAAGACAGCCAGTGTCAACCTTGGGCCACCATAAACACACGCACACAGCCACACCTAAACACATGTATATACACACAAGAATACATATGTGGGGCTGGAGAGATGGCCTAGCAGTTAGGAGTGCTGACTGCCCTTGCAGAGGACCCGGGTTCGATCCCCAGCACCCACATGGCGGCTGAGAACCGTCTTTGGCTCCAGTTCCAGGGAAATCCGAGACCCTCTTCTGACCTCCACGGCACTGCACGACACGGGTGCACAAACCTACATGCAGACAGTACATTCATACACATTAAAAAATAAATAAATAAGTAAAAATTTTAAAAACGTGTTCAACATCATAAATTTTAAAAAACAACACGTATGCACAGGGAAACAAAAAAAGTACCTCTTATCGTCTCTCCTCAAAAGCTAAATAACCTTGAGCAAATTGCTCTTTGGGAACTTGGTTTCTTTCTCTGTAAACCTCTCTCACCATTTGCTTCTACATAATTTTAGGGCTAAATATGATCATTCCAATGGAAAAAATGTACAGTATGTTTATAGTTAGTATTAAACAAAATAAAAATGGCATACTCAACAACCTGCGCATGCAAATAATATGCCCACATACATTAGTGAGATAGTAACTGTTTTAGTGAAAATGTATATATTCTCAACAGGAGGTTTAGAGGGTAAAAGGAAATTTCACACTTATTGTATTATTTACCCTGACAAAAGCTATAAAGAATGTTTGTTTGAGGTCTGGATAGATGGCTCAGTAGTTAAGATCATTTGCTGCTCCTGTGGAAGACTGGAATTCAGTTCTTAACCTCACATTGGGTGGCCCAAAACCTCTTGTAACTCTACCTCCAGGTTATACAACACCCTCTTCTGGCCTCCTTTGGCACCTGCACACCACACGCACACACACACACACACACACACACACACACACGCAAATATTTTAACAATGATGAATGCAGAAATACTCTGTAATATTTGCTATTCAAACATGAATTTGCATTCATGTTTACTAGGATACTTCTGTGGGTCAGATATTGTTGACATTTCTCTGGGCAGTATTAATTCCCAAGTGGCTTCAAACCCAATTCACTAATAACTTCTCTTATATCATGTTGGCATTTTAAAAGAGATAACATACAGAGATGAAGTGGGTGTTCAAACATATTGCAACATCATATAAACATATAAACATCATATAACATACAGAGATGAAGTGGGTGTTCAAACATATAGCAACATCACTTTAGAAATATTTCATTTTTACACACACACAGCGTGTGTGTGTAAAAATGAAATATTTCTAAAGTGTTTACAGCAGCAATACATTCTTTTTTTATTTTTTATTTTTGTCTTTTTGAGACAGGGTCTCCCTGTAGCCCCAGCTGTCCTAGAACTCACTCTGTAGACCAGGCTGGCCTTGAACTCACAAAGATCCGCCTGCCTCTGCCTCCCAAGTGCTAGGATTAAAGGCATGCGCCTGGCTTTTAGCAATACATTCTTATAAATCTGTTTCAATGGATCTTATAGAATTTTTCAAGTCGGAAAAATATACATAGAAGCTAATGTTAATAGAAAACTATCAAAAAACATATATTCCTTTCCTAGAGCTTTTAGAAAACATTCCACAAGCTGCATAACTTAAAATAACCAAAATATTGCAGTTCTATAGGCTAGAAGTTCAGAAAGCAAAGTGTGATTTGGCAGGGCTGCTTCTTCCTGGGATCCGAGCTTCTGATGCTTCCCAGACATCTTTTGCATCCCTAGGTTACAGCTACATCACAGCTCTCTCTCTCTCTCTCTCTCTCTCTCTCTCTCTCTCTCCCCTCTTTCCTTTCTCTCTCTCCTCTCTCTCTGCCACCACAATGCTTCTCCACTGTGTCTCCATACAGAAAGCACAGGTCATCAGATGTAGATGCTACACCAATTCAGTATGGCTTCAGAAATTATTTCATCTGCAAAGGGCTCTTTTCCAAATATATCTTTAGAGTCACAGCAATTAAATCTTCAACACTGTAAAAAGACACACTTGAACACACAGAAGGTTTTCAAAAGGTCTTTTTGCCTTAAACATTTCAGTGTGAATTGTAGGCACATTGTCCCACTAATCCTGAAAACTTCAGTATGCATTTCTTAAATATCAGGGCCCCCTCTTAAATAACCAAAGCAAACTCATAAAAATCAAGAGATTAGCATTGATACATATTCCCCTCCCATTCCTGGATTCTAATTTTTCCAATTGTCCCAATAAAAATTAATTCATAAACAAATAAAAATTAAATCCCCCCACCCCACTTCATGATCTAGGATTCAATTTAGGACTGTTTAGTTGTTGTGTCTTTGGTTCCTTTCAAGCTGGAAGAATCCCCAGTTTTCTCCTTTCTCTAATGATTTTGATATGTTTTGAAGAGCATAGGCCAGTGCCTTTGCAGAGTGTCCTTTAATTTGGGTTTCTCTGATGTTTTACCAAGGTTCAAATAAAGCTCTGCATTTGGCAGGAGTCCTGCACAAAGATGCTGTGTTTCTCTCTGCATCACGTTGGGAAATGCAGGCTGATGGTTCCTCCTGTTACTGGCAGTACAGACTATTATCATTTGGTTAAGATGACACATGCTGGGTTTCTCCACTGTGTAGCTTCTAAATAATTAATAAGTAGCTGATATGCCACTGTGGGTGGATACTATGGTGAGGCTATGTAAATACCCAGCTCTTCATCAAACTTTTTCTCACTGGTTTTAGCATCCATGGATGTTTCCTGCCTGAATCATTTATGAGTATGAAATAGTAATTTCAGACTTCATCATTCCTTCCCCATTAACTAGTATTCTCCTTAAAGTAGAGAATAGTATTTTTCATTCATTTATAGAAATGGTGACTCATGGGTCTTTAGTTTATTCTGTGGCTTATAATCCATTACTGTTGGTTCTGGGATTTTGCTCTAGACTCCTCACTGTTCCCAGGTCCTCTTTTTTCTAAGTTGAATGAATTCAGACAAGGCCCACAGACCATGCTACAGAAGAAAGGCAGAGTTCATCACTCAGAGTTTATTAATATAAGCCATTCTCAAGAGTGAGTGTTCAATAGCCAAAGGGACCATTGTGCCAACTAGCAGTTATAGGTAAATTTTGTACTGTTTCTTACACTTTCTCAAGAATATTTTCTCGTCCAAGTGATTGACAGGCCTATTTGGAATAACTTTTAAATTTGTTTTTATATTTTGTGTTTGACTGTTTTGTCTGCATGTATGTAAGTGCACCACATGCATGCAATACCCAGGGATGCTAGAAGAGAGCATCAGATCCCCTGGAGTTATAGATGGTTGTTAGCTACTACATGGGTGCTGAGAACCGAACCTGGGTCTTCTGGAAGAGCATCCAGTGTTTTTAACTTTCAAGCCATCTTTCCATCCCCTTTATTAACTTAAAAAAATTTATTTTTAAAGTATGTGTATCCATATGTGTGGCTGTGTGAGGTGCTCCTGAAGCTCTGAAGATGGCATCATTCAATATCCAGAGCTGGAGTTTTGAGGCAGTCATGAGCCACCTGACCTGGGTGTTTGTATGCCCTCTTAAACACTGAGACATCTCTTCATCCCCCCTCCAACTTGGATTAACTCTTTTTTTTGGGGGGGGGTATTTTTTTCTCACCACTTTGATGATTTTTTTGGTATTTTTGAAACAGGGTCTCCCTGTAGCCCCATCTGGCCTGGAACTCACTTCGTAGACCAGGCTGGCCTTGAACTCCCAGAGATCAGCCTGCCTCTGCCTCCTGAGTGCTGGGATTAAAGACATCCACCACTACCATGCCCAGCATGGATTAACTCTTAAGGGAGGGGATAATAGTTTGGCTTTGTTCTTTACCAGACAGCCTCTGGCTAAATAGTAATCTTATGAGCTCTTGGACAGTTTACTATACCATGTCTTCACCCAGGATCGAAGATACAACTCAGATTCCATTCCTTCAACCAGTAATCAGAGTCCTGCAGTTTCAGTTTCTGGTTTTACAAGCTTCTGATTATGAGGGTGGACTATTCTCAATTTTTAAGCCTATTAATACCTGACTAGCTACCAGAAAGTGTTCTTACATGTTTCGTTGTCACAGTTGATCCATGAGAGCCCTCTCTGACTATCTTCTGTGACCTTCTGAAGAGTTCCTATTATTCTTTGAGGACCTCCTTACTTTGACTATCAACTTCACAGGATCTAGAATCACTGGCAGAAAAGGCTCTAGATGTGTCTGATGAACTGTCTAGATTTGGTTAGACTCTAGGCATGGCCACGAGATAAGTTTAATTGAAGTAGGAAGCCCCACTCACCGTGGGCACTACCATTCCATGGGCTAGGGTCTTAGACTGAATAAAAAGGAAAAGGCTGGGGTTGGAAAGATGGCTCAGCAATCACGAGCACTGACTGCTCTTGTAGAGGACCCAGGTTTAGTTCCCAGCACCCACATGGTGGCTAACAACTGTCCATAACTCCAGGTCCAGGGAATATGATGCCCTCTTTTGGCTTCCATAGGCATTGCATAGCCTGAGTGCCCTAAGGTACATTCAGGCAAAGCATTGAAAGACATGAAGTAAAAATAAATAAATAAATAAATAAATAAATAAATAAATAAATAAAAATAAATTTTTTAAATGACAGTTAAAGCCGGGCATGGTAGCGCATGCCTTTAATCCTAGCACTTGGGAGGCAGAGGCAGGCAAATCTTTGTGAGTTCAAGGCCAGCCTGGTCTACAGAGCAAGTTTCAGGACAGCTGGGGCTACAGGGAGACCCTGTCTCAAAAAGACCAAAAAAATAAAATTAAATAAATAAATAGCCAGTTAAATACAAGCATTCATTTCGCACTCTGCTTCCTGGCTGGGCAGCAGGGGACCAGCTGCCAGAAGGTGCTGCCACCATGATGGGTTGTCCCCTTGAACTGTGAGTCAAAATAAACATTTCCTTTCCTAAGTTGCTTTTGTCAAGTATTTTATCACAGCAAAAAGACAAGTAACTCATGCAACAACACAAGCCCCTTTCATCCATGTCTGAGTTTGTATTAATGAGATGATCTTAGAGCAGGGGAGTGGGATTGGGTCCCAGAAGAACAGACCACATGATTGTGACCTGAGGACTGGGATTTATAGTCCCACACCCTGACCTCCCAGGAGGGCTGAGGATCTGAGGATTGAATTCAATCTCTATAGCCTAATAATGTACTCAAAAAGGTTTATGTAATGAAACCTCCGTATAAACCCTAAAACATGGGTTTGAGGACTTTCTAGCACATGGACACAACAAATTGATGAGATAGCATGGAAACACTGCATATCCCCAGCCCCTCCCCTTATTCTTTGAATGTTTTCCATTTGGTTGTTCTTCAGTCATATCATTTATAATAAATTAGTAATGGTAACCAAAATGTTTCACTGTGTTCTGTGAGTCTGTATATCAAATTATCAAATTTGAAGAGGAGTCATAGAATCTGCCCCCTCCTGATTTATAGTCAGTCAGATTTAGAACTTTTACCATTGGCATCAGAAGTAGGAACAGTCTTGTGGGACCAAACTCTTAACCTGTGGGTCTGCACTAATTCTGCTAATTCCAGGATAATTGGTGTCAGAATTGGATTGTAGGGCACAGTTGGTATCTAGAGAGCTGGAGAATTGGTTGATATGTGTAGAGAGAGCAACCCTTGTGTTTATTTAAGCACACACTTCCCACATATTTCTTCTTTTTTAGATAGACATGTAAAGGAAAAGCCGGGATTTAGGAAAATGTAAAGCATAATACATTTTAATTATAAGAGACACATAATGCATAGAACTTGTTTTTCTTTGTAGGAGAAAACTATCTCCTTTCTCAACTATAAATTTGGCTGAGAGACAAGGACAAAATAATTACATATTCACCTCTATCTTTCAATGAAGACAGAAAGAGCTTTCCATTTCAAATTTGTTTTGTTTTGTACCACATGTGGGTTAATTAGATAAAACCATGTCATGTGCCAGTTTCAATCAGCCTGAAAATAATCAGAAAACCGGGTTTGGCATAGTTTATGCTGTTTTGGCTCAGATAGACAAAGCACAAAATGCAAATTGGCTCCAGAAAACAACATATGTGCTCTCGCCAGCTCTTCTTTCATGGGATTATCTGTAGCTGGCACCCAAGTAACCAATGCTGCTCTGAGTGACCATTAGACAAATCTACATGGTGCAGATACCCATTTTCCCCCATTAGACAGTGACCACCTCAAAGAAGGGCTCTTATTTTACTGCCTTTGACATAGGCCAAAACTGGCTTGCCAATTATTGGCTGTCAATCAACTGCAAAGACACGGTGAAGGTAAAAATAAACACACATTTTTGTTTGGCTTATTCCCTAGTGACTTCCTCTAGGTTCATTTCTTACCATCTTTATTCTGTGTAATATTAGCCCTGAAATCACTCCACTGTTATAGGCAGCTCTGAGAGACACTAAACAGGAGAAGGCAAGGAATTGCATTGTCTTCTTACATTAATGTGGCATTGATAGTGTTCCAGAAGAGAAATATCTCAGCAAATATCCAAGCAATAAGAGGAGCAATCATTTAAAAAATAAAATCCAGGGGGTTGGAGAGATGGCCTAGCGGTTAAGAGCGCCGACCGCTCTTACAGAGGACCCGGGTTCGATCCCCAGCACCCACATAGCGGCTGAGAACTGTCTCTAACTCCAATTCCAGGAGAACTTCAGTTCAAGGGGAATCCGACATCCTCCTCTGACCTCCGCGGCATTGCATGACACGGGTGCACACACCTGCATGCGGACAGTACATTCATTCACATACAGAAATAAAAAAAAAATAAAATAAAATCCAGGCTAGGGCCAGCCTACCACCCATTTCCCACTCCCTACTCTGGGTCCTTGTCTGACTGAATTGACCTGGGTCCTGTGCTAGATGCCACCATGGCTGGACGTTCACATGTGCCAGCTTCCAGTGGCCTGAAAGCCCATGTTTCTCTATGTTCATGGACCAACTCTGGCTCCTACAATCTTTCTGCACCCCCATCCACAATGAGCCATGGGTGGGTGAGATTTAATGTAGGAGTCCTCCCAAGAACACACACTCTGGAGTCTCTTATTCTCTAAAACTTACCCACCTGTGGCCTTCTGTGTACACTGCACTCTGTTGTGTAAGGAAGCTTTGCTGGTGAGAGTTGAGCGATGCATTAGTACTCTCTCTACCCTGTTCTGCTATGTTCCATGAGCCTTAGGTGTAGAGTTTCCACTGGTGTTGCTAAAAGTCCTTCTGGGAGGCAAAAGCTACGTCTGGACCCCTCCTCCCTTGGTCTTTTTGACAAACCAAGGTTCAAATTTTTCCAAACTGTAGTTTGGGAAATCAGAGAGTTTATTGAGTTTATTTACAGAGCAATGGTGAGATTTTACTCACGGGACTGTGGGTGCTCTCCCCCCCAGCCCCCAACCCTAAGGATGCACTGGGAAGTCTCCACCGAGTTGGATCATGACCACCCCATAGCCTCACAAAATGGTGAGAGACACTCCCTGTGACTTTCTCCTCTTATATACCCTTAGTCTCTCCCCCTCATGCAACTAGGGCTGACTGGTTGGTTTGGAGGGGTGGCCGACTCTGCCTGACTCTCTTTCTTTCAGGAGATCAACAGTCAAGAAGTTAATAATCTTAAACAAGAAGGTGCAACCAAGCTTAGGAAGAGGGCCTCTTCCCACAGCCTGCCACTTGGAGGACAGTCCTATGCAACAACTGGGAACTGTTGCAAGCTGATTACTGCAAGGTGAGGGAGAGTAGCCCTTACTTACCATCTCTAGATAGCCCGACTGGACTCCAGTGGATGAATTTGCACCAAATGACATCTGGGTACACTGTCTGACAGGATAGGACTTAATATGTATGGTGGAATGTTTGAGATGGGGTGGGATGTGTGGGGGCATGTATGGGGGAGGGGGGTCTAAATTTGATTAAGAACTGTTGTATGAAATGTACAAAACTTTGCCAGGTGTGTTGACACATGCTTTTAATCCCAGCAGAGGCAGGCAGATCCACATAGTGAGTTCCAGGCCAGCTGGGGCTACAGGGATATCCTATCTCCAAAATATATTTTTAAAAAAGGGAAAGAAATGTACAAAAGCGCAATTAAAAAATAGTAATAAAATCTAGAGCTACTTTAACTTTTTCCACTTACATTTTGCCATATAAATGGCTTGACTTCAATAAACAAATATGATTGTACATTAATTTCTTATTTATTTATTATTTTTCAGTGTGCTAGGAAGCAACTGAGTAGTATGTATGATAGAAGAGTACTCTGCCACGGAACTATATCCTCAGCCCTTGGCTTTTTGAGAGTCTTGCCAAGTAGCACAGGCTGGCCTCAAACATATCATCTCTTTCTGTCTGCTTCCAAGATGCTAGGATTACAGGTATGCACCACCACATTGGCCTCAGTGTACTCTGTTTATCATTTTTAATTGAATTGTTACAAATATCATACAATATATTTTTATCATGTTAACACCCCCCTCCTATCTGCACTTCCTTCAATACCCCTCCCTCAGCCCAACTTCATGTCAGACCAAATAACCTTCAGTGTGGGTCCTTCCACCAGAGCCTGGTCAATCTGTCACACCTTGGAAGAAAACCCTCTCACGCTTTTCCCCTCCCCTCCCCTCCCCTCCTCCCCCCCCCCTTCCCTTTGCTTCCTTCCCTGCCCCCAACCCCCACCCCAGCAGCCATGGTTCGCTGGTTGCCAACAGTTCCTCAGCTATGGCTGGAGCCTCTGCCCAACTCCCCACTTCCATGCTGCGCTTTGGCTGCCTCCAGCTTACATGGGACTGTGGGTGCTGTCACCATTGCTGTTGCGCTATCTGTAAAAGTCTGTTTCTGGGGGATCATCCACCACCTCCGGCTCTTACACTCTTCCCAACCCCTCTTGCTCAATGATCCCTAAGCCTTGGGCACCAACTTGTATTTTTTTGGAAAAAAAAAAAAAGAATATTTTCTTGAATATTCTATAATGCCAGGGGGATGGTGATCACTGTCTCTAGTATGGGTGAAAATCCACTTGCTCAGGTCACCAATGACAACTCAGTTGCCAAAGCTAACCGGAGCATTAATTGATCTGTTGCTTGAGTCATGGCTTGAGATACCTGTGGGCTTGTCATTCTTCATTATTGCAAGCTTTCTGCAACTTCTTTGCTTTCCGTGACCCTGCTCTCCCCTAGCTCCTTCTGTTTCTTTAGTATATCTTGTATAATTTCACCCCACCCACACCCCACCACCAACTACTCTCTATTCCTTTAGTCCTGGAGTCCACAGACTCTAATCCTCCATTTCACTCTGTATAATTTTCCTAGCTCAATAGTGGGCAATGGAAGAACTACAGGAATCACTTTGGGCTGTCCCCTTTCCCTTACCCTCATCTGCTCAATCCCAAGTGTTCTAAATGCCATTCTTTGGCAGCTGATTCGCCTACTTAGATCAATCAGAACACTTTTCTTGCAAACACAGAAAACTCAAGTAAAACCTGGCTTTAAAATAAGATGATACTTTCCTCAAAGAGTTGTTGGCATTTAGAAAGGTCAGAAAAGGATTTTCCTGTTTAAATGAGACAGGTGACCTAACCATTTACTGCTGTGTGGACTTTGTTTGTATCCTGAACAAATTCCTATCTTAAAATTTTTTTTAATAACAATTGCATGTGGTAGCCCATGCCTTTAATCTTAGCACTTGGGAGGCAGAGGCAAGCAGATCTCTGTGAGTTCAAGGTCAGCCTGATCTACATGGAGAGTTCCAAGCCTCTCTAGAGAGAGACCTTGTGTCAAAAAAAATATTAATTGCAATCAATGAAGTTTATATATGCTCTAGATGTTAGGTGAAATGTTATCAATGACTTTTTTGGGGTGTCACGAAAGTTTGCATGTGTAAGAAAATGTCAGTATTTTGGAAGAACACACTCATATATTATATTCAGAATAAAATGTCTTGATCTCCTTTAAAAATGCTTTATCAGACAAATGGAAATAGAATTGTGACAGAAACTTGATACATGCTGATGGATTTGGGGGTTGTGAAGTTTCATTATACTGTTTATTCTACATTTTGCATGTCTAAATCTTTAACAAAATTAAGGAACAAAGGAAGCTTTTATTCTCATAACTAAAAAAGTTCAGATACAGGCTTAACTGAAGTAAAGCTTCATTTATGAAGTATCACCAAAGACCCAGGTTCTTTTTGACTCCTTATGTCTGTCAGTGATATCTGCTTCGTCCTAAGACAATATTTCCTAGTGCTAGAAGGATGGCATCTCCCTATTTACTAGATACTCTCTGTTACATTTAATGTCCTAAGAAGAGTTTTTATAGCACTGTATTTATCTGAAATGTGACCTTGTTTTGATGATAAATTAATCTGTCACCCTTGTTCATGGTTGTCAAACAACTGCTAACCACAATTAGAACTTCATGCTTCTTTGTTCATATCTAGCTGAAAAGAGAAACTGCTTCCTCAGAAGTACCCAGAAAGCATGCCTTACAATGCTAATGTACCCAAGGGGCAAAGCACCCATTGAAGAACCAAACATCATAGATAGAGTGAAGGGGAGTGCTGTTTGAGTTGGGTTGACTGGGGCCCACCCTGAGAGTAGAGCAAGGAACCAGTGCTGGCTTCTATGCTGAAAGGAGCTGAAGAAGACTTTACATGGGGAAAAAAACCAGTAGAGGTCAGCACCTTCCTCCCTTCCTCGGCCTCTGCTTTAGTTTAGTTCTCAACATCTTGTATTAGTTCTACTATGATTACTTTCTTGATAATCTCTCTCCTTAGTTTTGGCTCTCATCACTACATGACTACCACAGAATGTTCTTCCTAGCATGTAGATATGATCCTGTGTTGTGGTTTGGCTAGGAAGTGTCCCCACTAATCTGTTATTAAGGGCTTGGATTCCAGCCGGTAGATCTTTGAGAGTTCTTTGGACCATGAGGGTTCTTAATTCATCAATGGATTGATTCAGTCCTATAGGAGATGGGGCCTATTTGGAGGAAGCAGGTCCCTGAGGTTGTTTCTTTGACAGCTGTATCTTGTCCCTAGATCCGTCCACACTGTATCTCTCTGCTTCCTGAGCACCATGAGGTGAGCAAGCTCTGCTCTTCCACAGGCTTCCATGTTATTCTCCTTCCAAAGTCAAGGGCCTAGGAGTGAACCCCTCCAAGTGTGAGCCAAGGTCAATCTTTTCTCCCTTAAGTTGCTTCTCCCAGGTATTTTATGACAGTGACAAAATCCTAGCTGACACATCAAGTTACAACTGGATTCAATACTCTTTGATATTCTGTAAAATAAATCCTAAATGACTTGTTTATTATACAAAGCTGTTTAGTATCTGGCCTTTATCTGCCTCATCCACCTTTATCCCTTCCTTTATGATTTAAGCTTAGCAAAAACGGACTGACTTTTGGTACTGTTCTTGTTCTCTTTCTCTCTTGTTCTCTCTCTCATTCTCTTTCTCTCTCCCCTTTGGGACAAGGCTAGCCTCGAATTTCTGATCTTCCTGCTTCCATCTCCCAAGTGGTGTAATTACAGGCATACATGGCCATGACTGGCTAAATAATTTGTTTATCCCCATCCATACACTTTATTATTATTTGATGCTTAATCACATTTTTTTGGTATTTTTGAGACAGGGTCTCCCTTTAGTCCCCTCTGGCCTGGAACCCACTCTGTGGACCAGGCTGGCCTTGAACTCACAGAGATCTGCTTGCCTCTGCTTCTCGAGTGCTGGGATTAAAGGCGTGCACCACCATGCCCGGCTAGATCTTTTCTTCTTACTGCCCCACTCCTCTCCAACATTGTGTTGACCCCAAAGGAAGTAATCTTTGAAATTTTAAAATGTGATTAAAGCTGGGTGTGGTGGCACACGCCTTTAGTACCAGCACTCAGGAGGCAGAGGCAGGGGGATCTTTTTGAGTTCAAGGCCAGCCTGGTCTACAGAGTTAGTTCCAGGACAGCTGGGGCTACAGGGGGACTCTGTCTCAAAAAGACGGAAGGAGGAGGAGGAGGAGGAGGAGGAGGAGGAGGAGGAGGAGGAGGAGGAGGAGGAGGAGGGATCTAAGAAAATAAAGAAGTGAAAGAGGTAACAAAGAAAACAGTAATGAGGGCTGGAGGCATGGCTCAGTGGTTAAGAGCACTGGCTGCTCTTCCAGAGGACCGGGTTTGATTCCAAGAACCGACATGTTGGCTAACAACCATCCTAACTCTAGTGCCAGGGGATTCAGTGCCCTCTTCTGACCTCTGAAGGTATTGCGGGACACAGGAGCACTTAATATACATGCAAGCAATATACTCATACACATAAAATTAAAAATAAAAATGAACACTTTGAATAATTTACTAGGTATCTGACAGTTAATTCTTCTTGTTGTTGTTGTGATAAATGCTAGAGAAAACAATTTAAAAGAAGGAAGGATTTATTTTAGCTCATGTTTTCAGAGGCTTCACCCAGGGTGAGCTGGAACCATTGCTACAAGCCTGTGGTGGGGAAGAACTAGTGGGAGCCTGTGTTGGAAGACCTGCTTACCTCCTGGCAGCCAGAAAGCAGAGAGGAAGCCAGGGAAGGACCCTCGACCAAACATGGTGGTGCACACCTTTAGTCCCAGCACTCTGGAGGAACAGGTAGTGATTGTGAGTTCCAGGCCAGTCTCAAAAAAAAAAAAATCATAAGCCCTAAGGACCCTCTTCAGTGACTTGCTTCCAGCTAGGTCTTACCCCTGGAAGGTTCCACCATCTCCCAGTAATTGTGAATGTAACAGTGGATTAACCCATTAAGATTAGGTCAGAGTCCTCAGGATCTAATCATCTCTCGGGGATTGACATCACTAGCTAGGAACCAAGCCTACAAAGCATAAGTCTTATGCTGCAGAGATGGCTTAGCCATTAAGAGCACTGGATGCTCTTGCAGAGGACCAGAGTTTTTTTGGTTCCCAGCACCAAAATGTCAGTTAACTACCACCTTAACTCCAGTTACAGGTGATCCAATGTCCTCTTCTGACCTGCATGGGCATTGTATGATACAGGTGCACTTATGTATATGCAGGCCATACACTCATACACATAAAATAAAAATAATAAATTTAAAATATTTTTTAAAAATAGAAATTTGCACCAGGCCTGCTAGCATAGGCCTTTAATCCCAGCCCTCAGGAGACAGAGGCAGGCAGATATCTGTGAGACTGAGGCCAGCCTGTTCTACAGAATGAGTTCCAGCCCCACCAGGGCTACCTAAGACCTTGTACCAAAAAAAAAAAAAAATTAATACAACCTCTCCTCTCTTTTCTCTTTTGGGTTTCACACCAAAAAAATTCACCTTCATTCTTAAGGAAGCCAGAACAGTGAGTTTAGCTAAATCAGGAATTGATCCTTAAGGGAAGAGGAAAGGATGTCAGTGCTCTTGTTTTCATCCGCTCTTTGCTGGTAAGGTTGAGCCTACTAAAGAACCAGAAGGCTGGGAGCTGAGTAGTCACCAGAGATGAGATTTTCTTTAAAACTAGCTGTCTGTAGATAGGCTCCTGAGGCGGCAGTGGACAGGGGTTCAGTCAAGCCTAAGCAGCTAGGAGTCCACTGGTTGGAGTCTGGCCTGAGGGGCATCCTGCTGTCTGCCCTCCTCCGTGCTGTTCTCCATCCTTGCTGCTTCTGCACCCAGAGTCTCTTTATTCCTGGCTTTCACTTTGGAAGCATCCCTCCAGTTTTGAGCAGGTGCACTGTTCTAAAAAGAGCTGGCTCACCCGGGTCTTGCTCTGATTGCTTATTTGCTCCAGGCTAGCAGCTTGACTGTTAGGGTCCAGCTGCTAGGATACAGCATTAGCTTCCTTAGAGTAAACTCCAAGGATGTGAAGACCTTATTTATATGTTTGATGCTAAAGGCCCAATGCTTCAGTGCTGGGCTTAATACCTAACATATGCTCAATAAGCATTTATTGAATAAATAGGTCAATAAATGATCTGTAGACTCCAATCCAATTTGTTTTGCTCACAAGTGCCCTTTAAAACCGTGCGTTAACTTAATGAAAAATAATTTCTGGGGCTGGAGAGATGGCTCAGGGGTTAGGAACACTTCCTGCTCTTCCAGAGGACCAAAGTTCAGTTCCAATCACCCAGGTCAGGTTGCTTACAACCCCCTGCAACTCCAGTTGCTCCAGGAGATCCGATGCCCTCTTCTGCCCCCCAACCCCTCCACACAACATACATTCACAGACACACACCTACACACCTACATATACTAAAAATAATAATTTCTGTAACAAGATCATTTTCTGAAGAATCTTGGAACATTTTTAATATATTTTAATTGTTATTAAATTTTTCATACATCATTTCTCAATCCAATTTAGACTCATTTCCCTTTCCATGCCCCCCACCACACCCGAGTTCAGGTATTCCGTCATACGTGTCTAGCATATTTTTCTGAGTCTTTCCAGAGTTTTTTTCTTTTCTTTTCTTTTTATTATTAATTTAGTTTTTATTGATGCTTTGTGCATTTCATACATTTTTTCCAATTCAGTTCAGGCTTATTTCCCTTTCCCTCCCCCCCACCCCCACCCCATCCCAGATCATGCATTCTGCCATAACTGTCCTGCATCTTTCTCTCAGTTTTTTTTTTTCATTTTTAGCTATAAGTGATAATCCNTAGAATGTAAGGGCTGCAATTGGGGTGAATGGTGAAACTACAGCAATATAGTCTGGACACTCATTTGATCAACTTGATTGAACATACAAGCCCCCCCTCTACTTGGTGGTGGGACCCATGGGCTGTGTGAGTTTGGGCACAACTGCTTGCAAATTGGTTTTACATGAAGGATGCTTGTTCTCATAAATTATCACTTATTGTTAAAAAATGAAAAAAAAACTGGGAGAAAGATGCAGGACAATTATGGCAGAATGTACTATCTGGGATGGGGTGGGGCAGGGTGGGGGGAAGGGAAAGGAAAATATGCCTGAACTGAATTGGAAAATGCTGTATGAAATACACAAAGCATCAATTAAAAAATGAAAATTAAAAAAAAGAACTGAGACAAAGAATTGACTAAAGCAATAAAGTTCTCCCCCCCCCAAAAAAAAATTTGAGACATTCTATGGGTCCTAGTTGAATGAAAGTGAACTTTTCTAAAAGTCTTGTCAAGAAACATTAATTACAGAAGTGAGTAAGAAATACCAGTCTTATTGCTTCTCAGCCTTTGGCTAAGATCAAATTTAAAAAAAGAAAAAGAAAAAGAAAGAAAGAAAGAAGGAAGGAAGGAAGGAAGGAAGGAAGGAAAGAAAGAAAGAAAGAAAGAAAGAAAGAAAGAAAGAAAGAAAGAAAGAAAGAAAGAAAGAAAGAAGAAAGAAAGAAAAAAAGAAAGGAAAGAAAGAAAGGAAGAAAAGAAAGAAAGAAAGAAAGAAAAAAAGAAAGAAAGATAAAGAAAGAAGAAAGAGAAAGAAATACCGATCTTCATTGCACGGACAGCATCGGGAGGAGGTTTTTCAACTCAAGATGTTTTCCTCCCATGCAAAGGTATTCGAATGAATAGTGGGAGTATCTGGGTGTATGTGTGTGCATTTGGGGGGTTGCTTAGAGGTGAAGGTACACGTGTTCACAGCATGCATGTGGAAGTCAGAGGACAGCCTCAGGTGTGGGACCTCAGGCACCTTCCACCTTTTGTTTGAGATAAGGTCTCATTGGCCTGGAACTTTGCCACATAGACCAAGCCAGCTGACCTGCACGCCTGTCTCCACCTCCTATCTCACAAGTGCTGGGATTTCAGGCAAGCACCACCATGTCCATTCGTTTAGCACGGTTTCTGGGGATCTGATCTCAATCCTCATCGCAAGCCAGGCACTTTACAGACTGAACCATCTTTCCTGCTCCTCAAATGATATTTTTAATTAGTAATTAGTATAATACAAACAGGAAAGGAGTTGGTTTCAGGGATTCCAGTGTGCAAGGAATTATGGTTATTGTCAAAAAGTCAAAAAGAGAGGTGAGAGAGATTTGTGTACATTAAGTGGTTTATGGCTGAGTGGAAAATGGTCAAATTATGCTATATAATATTTTCTTCAAAACATTTATTGTCTCTCTAGACCGTGGACTAGAGTTGTCAGAGCTGACCCAACACCTGGCACACTATCTGACCATGACCCATGCACATGCATTGAATTACTTACTTAGAACATTCAATGTTTAGTGTTCTAGGCAAGGCAACTTTCTTCACTAAATATGCAAGAATTATTTTAGATACAATTTACATGCTGTACAATAAACTCTTTGAAACTACAAAATTCTATGGCTCGTTAGTATATTCATTGCTGATTGTAGAAACCCACTGATATTTGCATATTAATCTTGTGTCTTCTAACATAACTAAATTTATTTATTTGTTCTAATACTAGAATTTGTGTGTGTGCTTCTTAGATTATATATACACAATCAGGTCATTGTTGGGTGGGGATTATTTTATTTCTTCCTTTATGTTTTTTTTTCTTGTCTGCTTGCTTTGGCTAGGCTCTCCAGTGTGGTGCTAACTGGACTGTGCTCAGCATTCCTGCCCTTTATCTTGCTGCTGTTGTAGGGAAAATTGTAGGGAAAATCTTCTGTCTCTTGCTATTATGTTGACTGCATTTTCATAGATTCCCACTATTGAGGTGGGAAAATTCTTTTTTTTCTTTTTTATTGATTCAAAAATTTCATACAAGTATTTTGATTATGTTCAGACCTTCTCCCCATCTCCACTCACCTCACCACCCCTTACTCCTCCCACACCACACCCCCTACCCGAGAAATCATATATTCTGTTAACAAATGAAAAACCCCATCTGTCTTACATAACACATCTGAGCTGGGTGCCAGATAAATCATATTATCATTAGAGCATCAGTGATCTATAATTCTTACACACAGACGTGTCAAAGTATGAGCCCACTTCCTTGCCTTCATACATGGTTTGGGGTCAGAATACACCTGGGTTTCTTAGAATGGAACATTCACATTTGTTTTCTGTTTCTCTTACACAGTTCTTAGGAATGTCAAGAAGAGATTTCTCTTTCTCAGAAGTCAGAAAAGCTTGGGTTTCTTTATCAAAGTCAGTTGTTCACCGCCCGAGTGTATGCAGGTTACACGTTGGCTGTTTCAGGGCCTCACTCAGCACAATGACCCCACTGTGGTCCAGTGTGTTCTCTAGGAGGTTGATCACTGCGGGGTTTTACTGTGGGTAGAAGCAGAAGCTAGGTCCTCACCGCAGAAAACAGTTAGCTCACAGGCCTCCAATCCGAGATTCTCTGAGTAGCATTAAGATACACGGCTTCACACAACAGCTTTCCACCAGTATCTTCTAGTTTATTTTCTGAAATGTGTAGACTCCTCAGGTTCCTAATACTGATGAGAACTGCATCCAGGTCTTGACAGCCACCGGGTGATGATGATGGTTGGATTGACCATGGGTGCCGCCAGGATGCATGGGTGACCGGGGCTGGCTCCCCTCCCCAGTGCATGTGGGCAGCCACGCTGGCCCTGCTCCACCAGTGAGTGTTGTTATCAGGGAAGGGTTAGAATCTGTTAGATACTTTATCTATTGACATGGTTATGTGGAGTTTCTTCTTTATTCTATTAGTGTGATATATTGAACTGCCTGGTTTTTATACACCTGTCATTTTTTGTTGTAATATTTTCATCAGGCTATTGTACCAGAGTAATACTGACCATGAAGAACAAGCTAAATATTAAATATCCCACCTCTTCTTCTTCTTTGGGGAGTGTGTAAAGACTAGATATTAACTTTACTTTTAATGTTCTTTTTTTTAATTTTATTTTATTGTATTTTATTTATTTCTGTATGTGTATGAATGTACTGTCTGCATGCAGGTCTGTGCACCCGTGTCGTGCAATGCCGCGGAGGTCAGAAGAGGGTCTCGGATTCCCCTGGAACTGGAGTTCTCCTGGAATTGGAGTCTCAGGCGGCTCTCGGCCGCCATGTGGGTGCTGGGGATCGAACCCGGGTCCTCTGCAAGAGCGGTCGGCGCTCTTAACCTCTAGGCCATCTCTCCAGCCCTCATCATAACTTTTCTGAGTTAGACTGCTGGCCAAATGTTATTCCCTTTCTACCAATGAGAAGATAGAGAAGTGGATGGGCATGTTTTGAGACACAAGCCAGAAACTGAACACACACCCTAGCCCTCAGACCTCTTCCTTTCTCCCTTTCATCGGCTCTTTGTGCAGCCAATCCATGATGCTCATGCTCTGGTAAATATTATTAGCTTTGTGTCAGGGTTATCTTTTCTTTTGGATTGTGCATTCCTTCAGGCTCTAGGCATGTCAATAAGACAAGAATAAACTGATAGGTCCTTAAAACTTTTAACTAAAACTTAAATTTGTTAAAAATAAATAAATAAATAAATTTATGTGAAAAAAAAACCCCACAAACTTTTAACTCAAAAACAGGAAAAAAATAAATAAATAAAGACTTACTGGTTCTGGGTGCACAAATTTAATCCTAGTACTCTTGAGGCAGAGGCAGGTGGATCTCTGTGAGATGGCCTGGTCTACAAAGTAAATTCCAAGAGACTCCTTCTTATAAGCTCTTTTCGCAATGTGTATAGAGGGCAAAATAGCTGCCAAGTTGGTACAGGGATCAGAAAACGTGCTACTTTCAATTATTGACTAATACCTGTTCCAAAAAGCTTGACCTAAAAATAAATAAATAATAAAGTAAGGATTTCTATTTTCAAGTTAGCACAAAACCATTTTGGGCGAGTGCAGGTTACCTATTTGCTCACAATTCTTCCCGGTAATTTCGCTTTACATGCAGATAGTCATTTCTGCTGGGAAGCTCAGGGAGAGGGTCAGAAAGCCTGAAGCATGGCCCTTTTCCAGGCACTACAGCGAGACCCTGGATTCTTTGCTACCTTAAATTCTAGGAAACTGATAGTAGACCTAACCTGGCCTAGAGATGGGTGGTGTGGAGGCTTAGTGGGTGTGGTGGAGGGTGAAGCACCATGCCACGCCCCAGGAGAAACTACCAAGCATTGGCCCCCATCCCTGGTTTGCTTAGTTTGAGAAAGTAACCTGCACGCACTAGTTTGTCCCTACGGCCGCCTCGTAGCCGGCGTCGTGCGTCCTCTGAGCGGGATCACCATGGCTGCCGGCGGCAGCGCGGCCTCTAGTGAGGGGCTGCGCTATGCCGAATACCTGCCTTCCTCCGCCCAGAGGCCGGACGCTGACATCGACCATGTCGCGGTGAGTCTGCGGGCGGCCGTGGTCCCGCGTGGGGCAAGGGCCTGCCCAATCATGGCCTCCGTTCGTCGCGTCAACCCAGCTCCGCTGCCCCCGACCCCAGACCCCAGCTTCCTCCTCGGGGCTTCCTGGTGCCCGGCCTGGACCACTGAGGCTGTGCCAGGAGGAGAGCGGAAAGCAGGCCCAGACAGGACAAACGGGAGGACCGTAGAGCTCGGGCCCGCAGTGGGGAGAGTGAGCCAGGAGAGCTGCGTCCCGCAGCCACCCCAGGCAGGGAGCGGAGAGTCTGTTCTCAGCTCCAGCTGTGGGTCCTGGATTGAACTCTGGTTGTGCTCTCTGTGCCAAGCTCATCTACCGGCTGAGCCCTCTTGTCAGCCTGTGCTTCACCTATAGAAGGGCATAGAATTGGGGTATCGATTAGTCTTTTTAGAATCCAGCCTAAATTGTGTGCGATTCTCCACCAGTCCACCTCAGTGCTCCTTTTTATAATTATTTTTTATTATTTTGGTCTTTCTGACACAGGGTCTCCCCGTAGCCCCAGCTGTCCTGGAACTCACTATGTAACAGATCAGGCTGGCCTTGAACTCAGAGATCCTCCAGCCTCTGCCTCTTGAGTCCTGGAATTAAAAGACCTAAAAAAAAAAAAAAAAGATCAAGCACTTCTCGTCATTCAGCAGTCTGGGTAACCTAACAACTTGACTTTTGATAGGCCTTAACATATTGACAGAATGCAAAAAAAGCTGGGGGGGGGCAGTACTTTGGGTACGGGGTGGGGAAGGGTATAGAAGAATGGTGTTAAGATGCTTTGGTTTTGCATGAAGGATGATTGTACCCATAAATTATCACTTATTGCGAAAAAATGGAAAAAAACTGAAGAGAAAGATGCAGGACCAGTTATGGCCAGAAATGCCATGATCTGGGATGGGGTGGGAAATGGGATGGGGGGGGGGGAAGGGAAAGGGGAATAAATGCCTGAACTGAATTGGAAATGCATGTATAAATACACAAAGCATCCAATAAAAAAAAGAATATTACAAATTTTTTTTTTTTCCACATAAATTTATTAAAAAAAAAAAAGTGCGTTGTGATGAAGAAATGCAACAAAAATTTTAACATAAAAATACAAAAAAATCGTTCGTTTTTTCATTTCCCTTCCTATTCACTTCATGTTATCAACAATTTCTGTTCTGGTTTCCAATACGTACTCCATAATCCAAGACCAAACCATAAATGCTGGCCCAATTTTAACACAGAAGAGCAAGAGAGCCCCTGCTCATGAAGCTTTCCATTTCCTAGCCCTAAACACAGTAAAAAGCAAATAAAGATCAAAAACCACTTAAACTGTGGACAAACACAAAATGTGGATCCATGTGGATTTGCAAAGATAAGGGTCCATAATTTAAAAAACATCTTAATATGGTGTTAAAAAACAAGTATACGAAGAAAAGGAGGGGGACATGTTATAAATGGGAAAAACAGAAGCCGGTTTTTTTGAAGAAAGAAGGAATGAAGGAGCGTTCATTACCTGTTTGAACAAGTTTTTGGGGGTATTTTTTAATTTTTTTAAGAATAAAATAAATTTAAATTAAATTATAAATATTTAATATTTTGTTTATAAAACATATTTAAATAAATAATTTTAAAAAAAAAAAAAAAAAAAAAAAAAAAAAAAAAAAAAAGTTTTTAATTTTTAAAAATGTTTTTATAAAATACATTTAAATATAAAACAACTACATATATATAATATTGGTATATAAATATTTCATTTCTTTTTTAAAATTTAAAAATATAATTTTTAAAGCCCTTGAACGTGCCCTGTTTATTTTATAATATAAGAAGTGAAATGTGAAATTGACGAGAACGTGCGGGTTTTTAGAAATATATATAATATATTAAATTTATTATAAACGAAGGTGCAGGGAGCTAACTATTTCGGTGTGCAGGAAAGGCTAAGAAACTTTCCTTCGTAACTTTTCCCTAAGCTTAAATCTACTCTAAAAACTACTTTACTCAATAAACTTACTCTTAATATACTCCCTATTATAAAAATAAACTACACTCTAAAACTTCATACTTATACTATACTAATACTATACCATACTAATAAAAAGAATAACTAACTACTTAAGCTTAATACGTTAACTAAATACTTACTTCTAATACTAATCCGTAAGAACAACGCTAATACTTAACTACTCTACTAAGTAACTCTAAAAAATAACACTACTCTATATTTCCGTCACTTTTCCTAAGCTATAACTACTCTAAAGTGAAACTAGTAATAACTACCTCTTACTACTCTCTAAAAAAAACGATAATTAATAATCATCAGCTAATAAAATAAGATCCATAATCCCCCAAATCGCTGCTTTTTTTATCCCTCTAAATTAATATATCTATCCCTATCATCTAATAATAATCATCCTGGCCTTTTCTTTTTTCCAGAAAAAGTAAATAGAAAACTAAAAAAGAAATGAAAATAAAAAAAAAAAATTTTTAATTAATTAAAATTGTTAAAATTTTTTATAATATATTTATAATTAAACATTGTTGTTTTTATTTTTATTAAAATATTTACCATTAAAATTATTATATTTTATTTTAATTAAAATAATTTTTTTTTTTTCCCCAAAAAAATTTTTAACTTGTTTTTTATGAGGGAGAAAGGATCGAAAATATTCTTGCCCTTGTCCGATCCCTTCCCCCCGATTTTCCCTCCCTTTTTTCGCTTTATTTCCAGAAATAATAGAATAGAAAACAAAAATTAGAAACTAAAAAGGTAAAAGAGTAATAGAAAAAAAAGGAGTTTTTAATATTTATAATTTAAAATTTTTTTTTTTTTTTTTTTGTTATTTTTTTATTAAATAATATTTTAAAAAATTTTTTTTTTTTAATTATGATTTTTTAAATTATAAATTTTTTTTAAATTAAAAATTTATTTAAATTATTAACCCAAACATTATTAAAATATAGAATAAAAGCTAAAAAAAACTAAAAAAAAACTAAAAAATAAAACTAAAATAAAATAAGAAAACTAAAAGGAAAATAGAAACTAAAAAGAGGAAGGAAAGAATCTGCTTTCCAGAAAAGTTAATAAGAACTAAAAAAGGAGTTTTAATACCAAACATTTTTAAATATTTGGAAGAATAGTTTCCCTTCCCACTACAATTTTTGTTCCTCCAATTCACTTTTTTCTATAGATAATTAAACACATTCTGGGCCCCTGGCCCGGGCCCGGGTAGCACCACAATCTTTAATCCCAGCACTCAGGAAGCAAAGGCAGGCAGTTCTCTTAAGAGTTGAAGGCCAGCCTGGTCTAAGTAGGGAGTTCCAGGCCAGCTGAGGCTCAAAAACAAACAAACAAACACCAAACACAAAACACCACACAAAAAAACGAACAAAGAACAAACATAGTTCTCCTAAACAGCCATTTTGGAAGGTGCTAGAATTCGATATAGACAAGACAAAAATTCTAATTTAATTAAGCACTTATTTTTATTTTTTAAAAAAAAAAAAAAAAAAAAAAAAAAAAAATTAAAAATTTAAAAAAGTTAAAAGAAGAGGCACACAGGTTTAACTAATGAAAGCACCTTGATGTTTCAATTAAAAAAGCACCCTTGAAATGGTTTTTCACAATTAGAATATTAGTTTTTTGGATTAAAAAAGTATCTTAAAAAAAGAAAAAGCTTTTATTTATTTATTTTGGCCTTTGAATATAATAGGTTTTATGTACAATATAAAATATTTTCCATCGTTCAAACTTTAACATCATTGTTACACTTTCTTTTACTTGTAGGACAGTTTAAAGGAACTAAGTTTAAATTTCCCCTTCCCAAAAAGTACATACAGTCAATGAGAAACAGTTTGGGGTAAATTTAATGATGAAAGCTTATTCTTAATATAATATATAATGATTAAATATTTTATTAATAGTTTTAAATATAATATCTTAAAAAGCCTTAATAATTAAGGATAAAATTATAAATATAAAGCTTATTTATGCCTTTTCCATTCCTGTTTTTTTTAATATTTATAAATATGAATGGTTTGTGTGTAGATTAATTACAAAACTTAATTAGGCATCTTAAGGTCCCAAAAAAAAAAAAAAAAAAAACAAAAAAAAAACATAAAAAAAAAAACCATAAAAACAAAAAAACCTAAAAAAAAAAAAAAAAAAAAACCCTAAAAAAAAAACCTAAACAAACAAAAAACATAAAAAAAAAAACTAAACAAAAACCTAAAAAAAAAAAAAAAAAAAAAAAAAAAAAAAAAGAAAAAAAAAAAAAAAGAGGGGAGGTGGGAGGGTGGGGTAACTATAACGAAAAAAATCCTTTCTTCTAATCCCTTCTATCTCCTTGTCCCTGGGATATTCCTATTCTTGGATACAGAAAACAAATGGGGAATAACTACTAATAAAACAAAATGGAAAACAAAAAAAAAAAGAGCAGTCAATGTTCTTAACTTCTGTGCTATCTCTCTAGCCCCAAAATTTAAAAATAAAATTTGTTTTTCCTATTGATGAAATTTTTATGTTTAGTATATAAAATTTTTTTTTTGTTTTTTTTTTTTTCAAATTTTTATAAATTTCAAAATATAAATTTTTTTGAGATCGTGGTGCAAAAAATAAAAATGGGAGGAGAATTTTTATGTTCCCACAGGTAAAAAATCACCAACATTCGTAAAAATTGCCCCTGAAAACACACAACTTAATTTGCTGTGCAGGAATGGACTGGAAAAATATGCCAGCAGAGAGGTTTGACCCATCTGAACATTAAGGAAAGGGAACCCTCCAGAGACTGCTTGAGTCCACAGACACTGAGCATCTCTCTAATAATATTGGGGTTAAATGTTTATAATGGCCCCTAATGAAGTTTACCTTCCAGATGCGGAGAAACCTTCCTACCTCTCCCCTTTTTAGGAAAAAAAGAAAAACATGGAATTTGGTAAATGAAACCACTCTCTAATTGTAAACTAGAGCCAATTGTTTACAGTGGTATTTCCTATAAACAGGCTACAAAATATTAACTGATTGATAGGCCATAAGGAACTGTGAAGGATATTTTCCCTATACTAGAGCCAAAATTCAATTAAGAAAGTGTTTATTAAGTTGTTGGTAATTAAGCAAAATATATTACTTGACTACAGGAAAGCTCTGACATCAGAATGAATTATTCTGCACTAGGAGATGTTGGCTAGGGGATTCAAAACCCTCCCCCCCCCAAATAATATAAGGCCTTTTTCCTATTAGTGGGATATTATGCAAGGAGAAAGGCGCCAGTAAGTCCCTGTTGGCGAAGAACCTGGTGTGAGCAATGAAAGAATGTTATGAGGACGTCACTTTTTGCTAGCGTACCACTGGCGCTCTGAAATGCCTAGAGAGTGTTTTACCAAAGGCCACTAATTCAGCAATACAGCAAATAATTGGTCTCCCTGAGACAAGACAAGACTCTCCGCAATATATCAGCTACACCTCAACAGCCTCAGAGATACTGTGAAAGGCAGTGGAGCCAAGTGTTATATATATATCCCAAATCTATTTGGCTTATTAGCTCCTCTCCTTGGAGGAAATAACTTCACAGCGGATGCCACAAGCGTATTAGTCCTCTAGTGGTTAGGAAATGTTATAATAAGCCGACAATAAGAACTTGTCAACCCTTTGAATAGAGAAAATAAACACCGCAGTTTGTGGAATTAGCATACCATCCAAGCATCTTGTCTATGCCACAGCTTAGCTTGACATAATAATTGGTATACTTGCTTAAATGCCTGTACATCATTAGCTTGTGCTTTGTTAGTATGACTAAAAGGTATAACTGGGAAAGCTTCAACCCATGAAGGGAAACAACCTGAAACAGACTGGAGTCCAAAATGACAACTCCAAAGAAATTAGTACTTGTTTTTCTTCTCACCCACTTGTTGCCCCTTTCCAAAGCCCAGGAACAAAAATCGGAAGAGGAGGCGTGGTGATGTAAGGGCTGGTAGAGATAGGGGTGATTGGAATCATGAGACTACAGGAATATAGTCCTGGACTCTGATTGATCAACATGCCTGTGTACCCGGCATAACATTAAAGCTTCTCCAACTGGTACTATGGGAACCTTGGGTTGTTCAAAATTTGGACATATGATACTTGCAAAGTGCACACCAATTACCTAATTGTTATGACATGGAACATCAATGTTATCTGCAAACAACTGTCAATTATATATGTAGAAATCCCTTTAAATAAAAAAAAAAAAAAAGTCGGGCGTGGTGGCACACCGCTTTAATCCTTAGCATTGGGGAGGCAGAGGCAGGTGGAATCATTGTGAGTTCCAAGGCCAGCTCGGTTACCAAAAGTGAGTTCTAGGCCAGCTGGGGCTACAGGGAGAACCCTGTCTTGAAAAGACAAACAAAACAAAAAACAAAAAACAAAAAAACAAAACAAACCTGTATCTCAGGCGAGGCAGTAGGCACGATGCGATCGGCCCGTTTGCGAATTTCGCACCCAAGGCCTTTAAAGACGTCCAGAGATATGAGGAAAAAGATGAGAGAGAGAAAGTAGAGGAGTTTATGTTGTAGAAGCAGGAGTTGCATAGAGACCTGGTATCCCGACCCAGTTAGTACCGTCTTTAGGCCGGGGCAATAGTTGGGCACAATGCCTTTAAATCCCAAGCACACAGGGAGGCAGAGGCAAGAAGGGCCCCACGTGGACTCTTGTGAGTTCAAGAGCCCAGCCTGTTTCTACTTAGTGAGAAGCTCCCAGGCCAGCTGGGAGTAAAGGGAGAACCTTGTCCTCAAAAAACCAAACAAAAAAAAGTAAAATCTCATTTCAGGATTTCGGGAGAAGGAAGAGGAGGAAGAGGGGAAGAGGAGGGGAGAGGAGAGAAAGAAATAGGAAAAGGAGAGGGAGAGGGGGAGAGGGGAGGAAGGGAGGGAGGGGGAGAGGGAGGGAAGGGAGGGAGGGGGAGAGGGAGGAAGGGGAGGGAAGGGAGAGGGGAGAGGGAGGGGAAGGAAGAAAGGAAGGGAAGGAAGGAAGGAAAGGAAGGAAGGAAGGAAGGAAGGAAAGGAAGAGGAAGGAGGAAGTGGTCTTTTGTTAATTTTTATTATTTTTTTATAAAATAAAAAAATATCCAGGACTCAGAGGCAGAGAGGCCTGGAGGAATCTGCTGAGGTTTCAAGGCCAAGCCTGAATCTGTTTACATAGTGAGTTCCAGGGACAGTTGGGGCTAGAGGGAGACCCTGGAAAAGAAAAAAAAAAAAACCAACAAATAAATAAAATAATTATAAAAAGGAGCACTGAGGTGGACTGGTGGAGAATCGCACACAATTTAGGCTGGATTCTAAAAAGACTAATCGATACCCCAATTCTATGCCCTTCTATAGGTGAAGCACAGGCTGACAAGAGGGCTCAAGCCGGTAGTGAGCTTTGGCACAAGAAGCACAACCAGAGTTTCCAAAAATCCAAGGACCACCACAGCTGGAGCTGAGAACAGACTCGCTCATCTTCTCGCGACTCCGCTTTTCCCCTGCTCTGCCGCTCTGTTGTTCACCGGCTACGCCTGGGTGCTTCGAACGCAGCTCTCCCTGGCCTCACTCTCCCCCACTGGCGGCCCCGAGCATCTACGGTCACGCTCCCGGTTTTGTCCTGTCTGGGCCCTGCTTTCCGCTTCTCCCTCCTGGCACAGCCTCAGTGGTCCCAGGCCCGGGCACCAGGAAGCCCCGGGGGAAGCCTGGGGTCCCTGGGGTCGGGGGCCAGCGTAGCTGGGTTGACGCGAAACGGAACGGAGGCCATGATTGGGGCAGGCCCTTGCCCCACGCGGGGGACCCACGGCCCGCCCCGCAGACTCACCGGCGACAAGTGGTCGATGTCAGCGTCCGGCCTCTGGGCGGAGGAAGGCAGGTATTCGGCATAGCGCAGCCCCTCACTAGAGGCCGCGCTGCCGCCGGCAGCCATGGTGATCCCGCTCAGAGGACGCACGACGCCGGCTACGAGGCGGCCGTAGGGACAAACTAGTGCGTGCAGGTTACTTTCTCAAACTAAGCAAACCAGGGATGGGGGCCAATGCTTGGTAGTTTCTCCTGGGGCGTGGCAATTGGTGCTGCAACCCTCCACCAAACCCACTAAGTCCCTCCACAAACCACCCATCTCTAGGCCAAGGTTTAAGGTCCCTACTATCAGTTTCCCTCTAGAATTTTAAGGTGCAAAGAAATCCAGGGTCTCCCTGCTGTAGTGCCTGGAAAAGGGCCATGCTTCAAGGCTTTTCCTTCCCTGACCCTCCTCCCCTGAGCTGCGCTCCCAGAGAAATGGACTATCTCGCATGTTAAAGCGAATTACCGGGAAGAATTTGTGAGCAATGAGGTAACCCCGCACTCGCCAAAAATGGTTTTTTGTGCTAAAGGCTACATTGAAAATAGAAATCCTTAAAAGATACTTTTAAAAAACTTTTAAATTATTTACCATTTTATATTTGATTTATAAAAATTAATTTATTATATTATTTATAATTTTTTTTTAAGNATCAAACCCATGTCCTCTGGGAAAAATTTTTTAATATTTTAATTATTATTTTTTATTTTATGTATATGAGTGTATTTGCCTGCATGGGTGTAAATGCACCATGTCATGGACTGAACCAATGAATCATCTCCCAGCCACATTTTGGTAATTTTTGGTATTTCATACAAAACATCTTAATCATCATTCATACCCCTCTCTATCCAAACTTTCCCATAGTCACTCCACACCCCAACACAGGATTTCATGCATTCTGGCATTTTTGTGTTAAGGCTTACTGAATCAAGTTAGTGTACCCCAGACAGCCCCTCAATGCAAGTTCATCCATTGGGTTCTAGTCAGCCTATCTAGCATCATTCCCTTAAAAAAAACTCTCCCTCTCCCAGCACCAGTAATCAGTGGCAATAGTTCTTTGACTAAAGTTGGGCCTGCTGCCCCTTTCCACAGTTCTATGCTGGGGCATCCACAGACATTTACTCTCTGTTTGTGACCAGCTGTAGGACTCTGTACTAATCTCATCTGTCTGGCTGAAAAATAAGTTGGTGACTTCCTCATCCAATTGTCTATAAATATAAGGAATCCATACTAGCATATAGCTAAGAAATTACATTTGTTCTCAGGGATTGAAACAGCCTTAGAGCTTCTCTAGGGTCTACGACCTCTTCACCTATGTATTTGAAATGTATTAGTTCAAAATCCTACCGAAAATATACACACCAATACGCTACATGAGTCCACGGCATAGATGAAAGGCTAACATAACCAAAGAAAACAGTGCCAGACAGGAGAAACCTCTGCAGGTAGTAAATGGTCAGTTCCACGGTGGGACAGGCCATGGAGAAAGCACACCTCCAAATACACAACCAAGAAACATGCAAGGTGCAATTCCAAGATACAAAAATGGCTTATTTATTCAAAATGAACAGATTTTTATAGGCAGTGTGACATCACATTCTAGTAGTCAATCCCAGACCCTTGTAGCATCCCATCATCCCCAATTCGTGGTGTAAACAGAAAATTCCTGTGACCCTCACTTGTGCCTCTGGGACACACTGGCTGGAATGTTAGCTCATGTGCACACCTAAGCTCAGATCAGAACACCAAAACTCCGTCCTCTTTTGAGTTGTTGGTCATGGTAGTTCAAGAGATTCCCAAAATAACACAGTCTATTTTCACAGCCCTGGATTATCTCCCAAAACTTGAAGGTAGACCCTTCTCCTGAAAATAGGACAGACTGTGGGCACAGGACTTGGAACATTGGAGCTGGAACCAACCTGGAAGCTTCCACACTGAGGACCAGCTTTCGTAGTTGTAGAGGACACTACGCAAGCTGCTAAGGGAGAGATCAACCAACGGTCCGAACCCAGCTTGAAGGCCTAAGAATCACAAACGTGACCAGCACATCCAACAACATCAGTGCAACAGTGGCACTTTTATCGTGGGGTAATCAACAGCTGCCTGATCAGACTTAAAGCCTACTGATGTGAGGGAACTCAGTTGGGTACTGTAAACACAGCCAGAGATAGCAAATGTTCTGGTTGCTGAGCCATCTTTCCAAACCCTGGTAATTCTCTTCTGAACCACTTCTTTATAAACTTTTAAAATTTTATGTGTGTGCATTCATGTACACGTATGTAAAAGCACATGCATGCAGATGCTTTCGTAGGCCAGAAGAGAGTTGTCAGGTCCCCAGGAGCTGGAGCTGCAGGCAGCTGTGGGCTAGCCAACATGGAGGTTAGGTACCAATGTTGGTCCTCTGCAAGAGTTGGTCATGCTCTTATCCGCTGAGCCACCTCTCCAAGCCCCCTGTTTTGGCCATGTCTTCCTCCATCTTGGCCCACGCATGAGGAAGTCAGGAGACAAAATTCTCAGCAGCCTTAATATTCCCCCAAGGCTAGACCCATCAGGCACACTTTAAAGCTTTCAAAAGTCGTCCAGGGTCCTCCAGCCCCACCTCTTTAATTTTATCTTTGACTTCAGAACTCCTCCACGTGGAGGGATTCATTTCCTAGCTGAGCAAGTCCCGGGCTTCTTCCTTTAAGCACTGTGTATGAGCTGCACAGTTCCCTCCAAGGCCCTCGCTCTTCCTGCAGTGTCTGCAGCTGGGCAAGCCGATGGGCACCTGTGACATCCCTTACCCAGATCTTACACTGTTAGCATGTCTGTCTCTTATTTCCAAGTCACTGTAGATGACAGCTTTGCCAGTTTTGTACCTGTGATGAGTCACTCTTTTTCCAACCTCTGAAGTTCCTTCACCACCTTTCCAGCTCCTACTTCCAAAGGCCCCTTTGGAAGCACTTTGAAGACCTGTCCTCGTGAAAAGTACTGGAAGGAACCTGGCCTTACCTGGGGACCTGCCAGTTTTGGGTACCCAGACACAGCCACACATTGTGCATGCTTTAGTCAGCCACTGGGTCATCAGATTGCATCATCTGGTGATGTCATACATAACCGTCTTGGCTCGTGTCAGCACATTCCAACAGCACCATTTCTCACGAGGGCATTTCCATGAATTAACCCCAGGGTTAAATGTATGCCAGTAGCTAGAGGGGAAAATGGCAAGGGCGCGGGGGGCGGCGGGGGGGGCGGGGGGGGGGGGGGGGGCGGCCGGCCGGCCGGCGGGCGGGCGGGCGCGGCCGGGCGGGGGGGCGGGGCGGGCGCGGGGCGCGGGTGGGGGGCGGCGGCGCGGGGCGGGCGGGCGCCCTCAGCATGTTAAAGAGAGTGTTAATCCTCAGTGGCTACTTAAAGCACAAATGAAGCCTGTAGAAAACTTCATGGAGTGGCTAGGCTGGTGCCCCAAATCCACTAACCCACCCTAACTCCACGGAGACCAAGAGACGGGGCAGAGGCAGCAAGCTGGTGCATCAAGGAGGCGTCCTTGCCAAGACTGAGCCAAACCCTGGCAGCCCAGAGGGCAGGCTGTGGACCGTTCCCACTGGGTGGCAGGACAAACAAGCTCGATATAGGCCAGGACAGCAGTGGGAAGATCTGAGAACTACAGCGCTCTTCTCAACAACACATACCCAGAGAGAGGTTTGGGGCCCTTTTCTGAAGGACATGTGGGTTTGGGCCCTGGGCCAGCCAAAGCTCTGTCAGCCCTTCTGGTCCGGACACAGGTGACAAGGGCTCCTGCCCGTGAGGTAAGGAGCTGTCACTCTGTGAGTATAGTGACACTGGACTTCTAGGCATGGCCACAGGATCTCTGCAAGGTGCATACTAAGGACTCAGACAGTATGAGTCTGCCCCAGCACCCACATGGCAGCTGAGAACCATCTTGAAAAACTCCAGTTCCAGGAGAATCTGACACCCTCTCTGACCTACGCGGCATTGCACGCACAACGGGTGCACAGACCCGCATGCAGACAGTACATTCATACACATACAGAAAATAAATAAATAAATAAATAAAATAAATAAATAAAATAAATAAATTAAATCTTTAAAAAAAAAAAAAAAAAACCTGCTGGGCTCCAACTGTGCAGACCTCTACGGGAGCCAGGAGGTGGATCTAGTGCTCAGTAAGCTGCTTCTAAATCATTTTTCAAAGCCCGGCAGCAAAACATTCAGATCAGTTGTGAGACAGGACTCTGGCGTGGAGTTTGGCACTGGGTTTCAGCTTTAGGACGGAGGGCAGCACAGGGCAGGGCCAGTGGACCACAGAAAAGGGAACAGACTTTCACTGACAGTAGGTTCCACTGAGACCCGCGGATCCAGTCCCCCCCCCCCCCGCCCCATGGAGCAAATTCTTAAGTCTATTCAAGACAATGAACAGAAATGGGGAGTTGACAACTGGAGGGCTCAGGTATGGTCTGTGCTGGGGGAGCTGCTCCAGCTGGACATCATCATGAGCAACATGGACACTCAGGAAGGATGTGCCATGGAGGGAGGCTCCCTCGCCAGGTGACAGGATGGGCAGGGCAGTCGACAGGTTTCCTTCTTACATGTCCCTTGGAGGTGTGAGTGCACCCCACTCCCGCACACTTGACAGACACTCTCTTGCAACGATAGATACAGCTGTGCAAGCGTGCACATTCATGTGCTCTACACATGCACAGTGTCACTCTTACACACTGGCAGGCACACATGGAATTCTATGAGTCAGGGTCCCAGCAGGGACGGTTACCTCTTGGGAGTTAGAGGAAGGAGGTGACTTACAAAGGAATGCTTACAGGTACCATAGGGCTGCTGAAGCCCCTTTGGACTGTGGGCATCCCTGAGTCCTGGAAGACCGGGGAGGAGGGGCAGGCGGGAGCAGCCTTCTGGGCGGGACACCAGCAGGAAGAGCTGAACCGTCGCCATCCCAGTGAGAACGCAGACCCAGCCAGAACTTCAGGGATTCACCTCCTCCCTTGGCTCGGCTCCAAGTCTGTCGTGGCTGCAGGAGTCTTGGCAGGTCAGCCTGGCCCCTTTGAGTAAAAAGTTCAGACTCCTCCACCCCTCACAAGGCCTCGGAAGGACATTGGTGCTGTTTGTTGATTACCCCTGGGGGTAGGTTACAGCTTCTTTTGCAGACATGCTCAGAATGAAAGGCTTCTAGAAGGGGAAATCTCGCCGAAGGAACCCATTCTGCATAGCTGCCCTAAAGACCTGGGGCTACAGCCCTTGGACACTAGGGGTCTAAGAGTGAAAGAGCACTCTGGAAGTCTGCTGCTAGGCCCTCCACAGACCTCTGCATCCAGGACTCTGGGGTGACAGGGGCCACCCCTCATTCAGAGGTGTGTCCTAACATTGCAGTCTCCCTCGGCCCAGCTTTGGAATCCATGTCACACCTGATTCCCTCAGCCAAAATGCAGGCACTTTATGCCTCTTCTTTTTTTTTTTTTTTTTTTTTGTCTTTTTTGAGACAGGGGTCTCCCTGCAGCCCCAGCTGTTCCTGGAACTCTCTTCTGTAGACCAGGCTGGCCTTGAAACTCACAAAGATCCTTTCCTGCCTCTGCCCTCCAAATGCTAGGATTAAAGGAGTGCCGCCCGCCAGGCCCGGCACTTTATGCCTCTTCTAAAAAGACCTCAAAACAGGTCCTAGAAGAGAGAGGCTGAGAAGTGAGGGCGGGTGAGGCAGCAGGGGTGGCATGGAGGGCGAGCCCGGAGGTCCAGGCTGGCCCTGCTGCGCTCGCCCCTCCAGACCTCAGGTCCCCTTGGTGCAGACCGAGATGGCTCTGGGATTGATGATTGCTGACTCTGCTGCTGTTGGAGCCCAAGATGTATGGGCTGAAGCCCACCTGAGCCCAGGGAGCTCAGGCGATGTCGCACAGCACAAACTCAGTTGCTATGTAATTAACTTGGAATGTAATGAGCAATAAAAATACAATTAAACTCCTGTAATACATTAAGCCTTCGTGCTTTCTTAAACCACTTAAAAGGTCTCATGCACACTCCCACAGAAGAGCACACAAGGGGGGCAGTGTTTCACAAGAGCGGGACTAGCAGACAGGCTCTTATCCCAAGAGACTGTGGAAGGCACGGTGCCACCCAGAGCCTGGTTTGGGGAGTCTGTGGAAAGCCTCGCCTGCAGGACAGCTGGCTTCCTAGGTGTCTGGCCTGGCCCTCAAGGGAATCCTGTGTGAGGTGAGCATGGTATGGTGGCTGAGCTGGGCAGGACAAACTACACTGCCTGGGTCCATTGCCCGGCGAGAAACAAAAAAAACCCTCCACACTCGTGGCTCCAAGTGTCCACAGCAGCCAATGGCACAACACGCTGAGTGCGTGCAGGCCGAGTGCGCACAGTGACCGGCCCCGCATGGAAGGAGCTGACAGGAGAATTACACCGTGTCACTCCCACAAGCCGAAATGCAGGGAAATTCAGAAACACGGGTGCCATCACTGCAGTGGCCAAGGCCCCACCCAGGGCCACAGATTGTAAGGTTCACTCATTGGGAGTCCTGAGTAGAGGAGTCTGGGGGCCCAGGAAGGATGGGTGTGGCTCTCTGGGCGGGACGGGGTCAGAGTGAGGCTCACACTGCTCTGCTCAGGCGATAAGAGATCTGAAGCCGGTGAGTGGTGGTGCACACCTTAATCCCAGTTGCTCCTGAGCAGAGGCAGGTGGATCTCTGAGAGAGTAAGGCCAGCCTGTTCTCGTCCATATAGGGATTCCAGGCTGCTGGGCTACACAGGAACCCATCTCAAAAACAAAACCAAGACAAACATAAGAGACCTGAACTGCTCTGTGGCATCAGCTGCCAGCATCTGTGACCATGTGCTTTCCCTGGATGAAGTCATCTATGAAGTGCTGGAGGTCCTTATAGCCCCCACCCCATACACTGGCCCAGCTGAGCCACCCTTCGCCTCCTAGACAGCTCCGGCCTAGAGGCCTGTTCCTTCCCTTTCTGTACCTACCCATCACCAAGCTAGCACCCAAGAGGGAACTCAAGCGCCCCATCCTCCATGGCTAGCCCGCTTCTCCATCCAGGAACATTAGGTGTAAGGCTCTGTAGGGCACTCAGCAAGCTCACCACGCTACATCATGGTGGCATTCAAGGCCAATTGCATATCATACAATAAGATGGGGACTACACCACCATGACTTCCTCTCTGGTCCCTTAAAATGGAGTTGAGACCACTGGGATGACACCCGATTACTCTGTCAATCTCTCCTGCCCCTAATGGAATACCAGGGACGTCTATGCACAGGTCAGCAGAGGGGTTGGGAGATCCCCCCAGAGGCTCTGATTCCAGGGTGGGCACCCAGCATGAGCCCAGAGGTCTCTAGGAAGACAAGAAGCCTGCAAGGCTTGATATTGATGAACACACACTCTCGCTAGAAGCTCTGTCTGCAAGGTCATTGTTGTACTGTGGATTTATCGCTGTGTGCAGACAGGATTTTAATTACCGTGTTTTAAGAGGTGTCATTATCTCTACCGCAAGCTCTGCAAAAAAAAATACTTTGATTCCCATTGGCAGGCTTGATGGTGTGGACCCCAGGACCAGAAACCCCTGCACCCACAGGTCTCCTGCCTGCTCAGGCTGCTCAGGACCTTCCCAACCCTGCCAGGAAAGAGCTGGAAAAGTAGGCCCACCTCCCTTCCAGAAGCTTCTGTTTCCCACCCTGGTGGTGGTGAGTTCACTGTGATCCTGCCTCTGACTGGCGGGGCACTCTGCATGGCGGGGGCTGAAGCCTGCCCACCCCCGCCTTCCCACCCACTGTCATCCTGGCCTCTTCCAAAAGGCTGCAGGACCAGAATCTCCCCTCTGCTCTTGTCACCAGGACCTGAGTGGCTCCCCACCCTTCGCATCCCTCCTCTGCACACACCCTCCTGCTTAGGACCACCTCCCATGATCTGGGCCTCTGCTCCTAAGGATCCAGGAGGGCCGACCAGTGCGGCCCTGGGTGCCCTTGGGAGGCTGAAGGTTGGATCCCAGCCATTGTAAAGGGATGAAGTCTGGGGGCGGGGACTGGGTCCTGCCGCTAAGCCAGGCCCTTCTCCTGTAAGAGCAGGTGCAGTCAAACTGCCCTCCACAGGACCGGCTCTCAGAGGGCATTTCTTTTTTTCTTATCTTTTAGTATTTGCAATTAAAGATTATCCTTGACAGATGTCCCTTGTAAAAAGGTTTCACTAATTTGAAATCCATTTTTTTTTCCCTCCCTGCACTTTCAAGTTCGGAAGCTTGATGAATTCTAAAAGACGCAGGCAGCTCTCGGGAGGGGGACGGATGCTCCATGACAGCTAGACTCGATTGTCTCCGAGACCGTGCATCGTCTCAAGGTTAGGTATGGTGCTGAAGGAGCTAGCTTCCTGTCTGCTTCCTCTGTCCTCCCCCACGGTGCCTCCTCTCCCATAATCATCTGTCCAGCACCTCCTGCTTCCCGTTCCACAGGCGCACTCCGCTGGGGAAGGGGCTAATGTGTGCTCCTCTTGTTTCTATCTGGGCACCCTGAGCTCAAAGGCCAGCGTGTTCCGCATCAGCCATCCAACAGGGCTGGCGGCTCATGATGGCTGCCTGGTCGCCGTTCCTTGCCTCGGTCCTGACAGAAGTAGAGGAAAGGCAGGGCTCTGCCGAACCTGCGTTCCAGAGACCCATTCAGGCGTGGCCAGCTGTGTTACGGACGGCTACCAGGCCACCTAGTCCTGACGCGCATCTACGCCCTTGACGTTGAGGTGCCAACAAGACTACGGACATGGCCAGGATGTCTGCTACGAAGAGCGGCCCACAAGGCGGACTGGTTGCCCGTCCTGCCCCTGCCCCTATCCCTGTGGACAGCAACCCTTTACCAGAAGGCGACACACTCAAGTAAATTCCGCGGATTATTTATTGAAAAAAACCAGACTCCCTCGTAATCTCCATCCCTTATGCGACCTTCATCATCAAGAAAATTTTCGGACACCCATCTGCAACGCCCTACGGTGATCCCGTCTCCCTAATCCTTGTCATGCCGCGCTCCAACCTGACAAAAAGGGTGTGAGGACACCTTAGCTCCGAGTTAACGAACGCCTCTACATCAGTGAGCTCCAGCCAGCTTCTACGCAGATACCAGTGGAGACACCTCGCTGGGCCTCTGGCAAAACGGACTACGAATAGGCGGAAAACAAAAAACATTGAACAGGAGAACAACAAAAGGAAAAACACAGGAAACAAAAAAGGTCCTAGAGACAAGATGCCCGACCAACAATCGGCCTCTCCTGGTCAGTGGTGCGAAGGACCATAGTCTGAGACTCAGGCGTTGACGTTACCCTCTCAGTCTCGGTGCCGACTCGTCAGGTCCAAAGACATTGAGAGGGTACGAATCAGGAGTATGGCTCCTAACGCATATATGAACAGAATCGCAACAAAAAACCTGGGGGAGTCAGGCGGTGCCGTACCGGTCCAGTACTGGGTACGGGTGGCCTGTGCGGACTTCCTTGGAGTGAGTTAACTCCCCGGCATGAAAGGACGTGAGGTGTCCGTAACATGCGGCACGGGCACTGGACGGCCCGCCTGATAAGTTTGTCATGCGACATCCTGAACGCATCCGAGGGCATCCAAAGCAAGGACCGGTGAACGGCACACTGCACGCCTCCTTGTCGCATATCTGATGGTAACACCTCCCTGACGGAGGTCACCCACTCCCATAAGAAGAAGGATCACACAGATTATCGTTTCAGAGGAGGAGCGGCTGACAAGCTCGTCAATCTAAAGGACTAGGGTGTACATGGCTCGTCCTCCCTGTCAATCTCTTTGGACGCCTCGTCAGGAATGAATAATCCATAGAACCCAAAACAGAGGTAATTAGTACCACTAACCCACAAAAGCAACATACAAAACTTTCTAATTCGCACTTGGTGATTATCGTTTTGCAATGACGCTATATCTGTAGCTCGATTATGACTGCAACTGACCAGTAACTACGAAACCGGAAACAAAGAGATAGAGACAGAAGCCGCAAATCCGGCACAAAAGCGCACGGTGCCTGAGTGTCCATAAGGGCAACGAGCACGTCAACTGAACGTGTAGGGATCCACAGTGGAAGGACACGGATCCGCGTGGTGATCGTCACTGGTCGACGCCTCACGGGACACGCCGTGCTAGACTCAGGAGGTCCAAAGAACGGGACAGGAGGACGGCACAGGCACGCCTGACGGACACACCTGACAGAGACACAGACACACAGGCACTCCTACGGAGGTCCAAAAAGAAGGGACAGAAGGAGCGACGGCACAGGCACACGCCTGACGGAGCGTCCAAATGAAGGACAGGAGGACGGCACAGCATGCCTGACAGACACTCCTGACAGAGGTCCAAAGAAGGGACAGGAGGACGGCACAGGCACGCCTGATGGACACTCCTGACAGAGGTCCAAAGAAGGGACAGGAGGACGGCACAGACACGCCTGACGGAGGTCCAAAGAACGGACAGGAGGACGGCACAGGCACGCCTGACGGAGGTCCAAAGAAGGGACAGGAGGACGGCACAGGCACGCCTGACACACTCCTGACAGAGGTCCAAAGAAGGGACAGGAGGACGGCACAGACACGCCTGACGGAGGTCCAAAGAAGGGGTTTTCACTGTCAGAGGTCCATGGGGCCTCAGGGAGTAAGCAAAGTCCAACTGAGGTGGACACCCCACAAGGACAAGGCCGTAGAGAGCCGGGGGCATTTCACATCACAGTGGCCAAAGGAACAGGAATTCTCTGAGACCCACATGCAAGTCCTGGGTTTCTTTTATTTATTTATTTTTTAATTTATTGTTATTTTTTATGGTGTTAGGAAATTAACTGTCTGCATGCAGGTCTGTTGCACCCGTGTCGTGCAATGCCGCGGAAACTTACAATGGCACGGAAGTCAGAAGAGGGTCTCGGATTCCCCTGGAACTGGATTCTCCTTGGAATTGGAGCTTTCAGACGGTTCTCAGCCCGCCAAAAATCAGACAGCTGATAGATAACATGTGGTGCTGGGGATCAACCCGGGGTCCTTTGTAAGAGCGTCAAGCGCTCTTAACCGCTACCATCTCTCCAGCCCAAGTCCTGGGTTTCTACACGTAGGCCCTGGGTTTTACCTACAGGCCCTGGTCCAAAAATGAAGGTCCTGGGATCCACGCATAGGCCCTGGGATTACATACAGGCCCATGATCTACACACAAGTCCTGGGATCTACACATATGCCCTGGTTCTGCACACAGGTCCTGTGTTCACACACAGCCCCATGATCTACACATAGATTCTAGGTTCTGTGTACAGCCTTGCATTCTGCACACAAGCTCTAGTTCTACACACAAGGCCCATGTCCACAGCCTTGTGACCTTCCACCAGTGACAGGGCCCACACTACTTCTCTTCTGGGAAAAGGAGCCTCAGTGACAGGCTGTCTCCTTCCACTCAGGCTGAGATGTGGCAATTTACCAGCTCAGCATGGGTGGCCTGTGGAGCTCTGTGTACACAGGAAAAAAGTGCCAGCCTCCCAGGGTCCCAGCTAGGGGGCATCCATCCCAGCTGACCTGGCCCCCAGTCTGGACACGGAACGGAATCCTTCCAAGGCAGCAGCCACTTCACCTGCCTACCCAGCCCACCATGAAAGAAGTCCAAGTTGAAAGAGTGACATGGCCCTCAGGAGGCCAGAATGGCACTCACATGAGGAGCCGTCCACGGGCAGCGTCGTAGGACACCAGGGAAGGAAGACTATAGCACAGCATCCCTGTCCTAGCCCTCTACTCAGTTCAGTCCCAATTTACCCAGAGGTCTTGGAGCTATGCCAACGGGCCTCTCTCTTGAATGCAGCATTTGCTGGATCCTGGTAAAGTCCACTCCCGCTGAAGATTATGTTCACACCGACGCTTAGCCAAGCGAGGGCTGACAAGCAGAGACTAATATATATCTATATCTCTCTATATCTCTGAGCTACGAAGCGGGGTGGAGGAGATGTGCTCACAGTCTACACTGGAGGACAGAGGCATGGGACAGCTCAGGAGCTATATTCTTCTGCTGACGGTTCTCTTCGTCTATCCTCCCAGCACCCCACAGCAGAATCTGATTGGCTGGACCTTGACAAAGGCCCTGGGATATGGTGAGAGTCTTGGGGGCCTGGGCCTGTCAAGGACACTTGTAATGAAATACCGCAAGAAACAAAGGCACCTCTCTATACTCGTTGCTCTTCAAAGCGGTATTTTTCAGGTCTTGTCAAAACTGCGTTATTCCAGGCACATTCTGTTTTCATCCTTCTCCCAAGCTTCTCCTCAGACCTCAAACCAGAAAGTTTCCTCTATTAGTATTCCACACTTCCCTAGGCGCCAGTGTGCTTATGTGCGTCGTCATGTGAGAAGGTCGTTATCTCGTGGGTGGACCATGATCTTGCTACTTACGAGAGGTGTGCCACTCTGCGCAATGACTAAACAGTGACTTGCTGTATAATCTAGAGGTAGGAGGAATAGGATGTAGTCATAAATATACTTCAGGCGTATGGTCGCTGAAGACTCATCGAGGTCTAGTTCACTCTAAGACGATTGGCTAAGAGCTCTACGTGCCGATACCCTGGAAGACTGGTGCTCCAACATCTCCTCCACTCTCTCAACATCTACCCGTCTGCGTGTAGTTTGTTAGCTCCTCCTCCAGCCCTGATAATTACCTTAGGAGCGGACTTGTCCTAACGTTCTTCGGTTTCTCTCCGGAGTAAGGCTTTCTACTTGTTTTGTTCTTGTATTTGTTATGTCTTTGTTCCTTTTTATCCATAGACGGGAGCGTCCTTTATTCCTCCTCGTTTTTTGTTTCCGGAGACCCTCTAATTCCTCAGGGGATTGAGCGACTATACTGTACGACTGGTAATCTGTCGTGCTCTCTGTGTGTATGTGTACACCTGTGCCGACTGACCAGTGGATGCTCCGGGCCACCCACCGCCAATGTGCCGACCTCTTTAAGATTCGTAATTCACCTACTCTGTCTACAAACCATGGTGAGAAGAACAAAATTCGTGAGAGAAAGAAAATGCAGGACAAGCTCAACTCTTCTGTGTGTCACACTCGCTGAATATGCTATGTCTGGAATGCGCGCGAATTGCGGTCGGTGGGATGTCCTGTCATGCGGCAGGGCGAAGGGAAGGTGTAGATATGCTACGTGAGAAACTGTAATTTGGGAAAAAAAGTGAGGTGTAATGTACGAACAACGTAGCGTGACATCTGATGCCTCAAGTCAAACACGCATAATGCTAATGATCTATAATTATTGTTCCCCAATAAGATATAATAGGTGTATCTAAATTAAGATTGCTTTGATCTGACAAGTGGATAACATACTCGCACATAAGCGAACAATAATAAATGCGAACGGGTGTATACATAGAACACCTCGATTACTCCCTTCCTCAGCCTATCGTCAAGCTGAACGCTCGGCCATCATATAGTTCAAAAGCCTAGGAATTCTACCGTCGTTTCCAACATGAGCCTTATCGTGCTCGCATCTAGACAATGCACTACGCACTCGATCAAGGAACTGCGTGTGGTACCAGTCTCGATATACGAGCATAGAGATCACCTCCGCTCAGCTCTAGGGCCCCAAATACGACTTGACACATAGCTTGTGTTGCTCGCTTCTATGGACCCCTTACTCAAACTCAAGATGTCATGGAGCCCAGACCAAGAACCAATAGGATCGTGATATCGTAATGCTGGGGAAGCAACAACCGATGACGACTCTGATCCGTAGTCGACTTGCATAAGATTCGCACGTATGCCTAAACAGTATCTCACCGCTACTAGTAAAGTGCACTGTCGACTCATATGCGAACAAGCATATAGCGGTCATTAGCTCGATCAAGCTCTTGCCTCGTATGCGGTGCGTTGCTCTTATAGGCGGTACAGTGGCAGAGAGTCTAATCACATATATAGCTTATGATCGATACCTTCCTGAGCAGACCGTTGGTGAATATCAAGTCTTACATAGCATACATACTGTCGTCTACAGATCAGAGTAGATAGGAAGCTATATAAGCTACAAGGAGGTTCTGTGACATCCAGCCCTAACTACTGGTTAAAAATTATACTGATCAGTCTTATTCCGCTGACACTAACTCATATTGGTTCTACACATTTCTCTTCATAAAGATTATATACGAGAGCTCTGGCCCAGAGCCCCCTGCGGTAGGCTCACACAGTTACCTAGCTTATGGATCTCTATCCACGCACTCGAGCGGATACTCACTAAGGCAGCCATATCTGGCTCTGATCACCCTATGCGAGTTCGTCGCTGCCTCCTTGTCTAGAGGTTGCTGTGAGTAAATTCCAGCCAGCTGAGGCTCAAAACAAACAACCAAACAACACAGAAGATCACACACAAAGTACTAACAAGATATCAGAACTGAAGTAGTACACTAACAGTCTATCCTTGGAAGTGTAGATATCTGATAATAGACAGACAAACTAACTTGATTTGTGTTGCCATGGTATCATGTTCTAATGAAAGACTTACAAATTTAAGGAGGCAACAGTGTTACTAATGAGCACCTTGAATGTTCCAATGAAGATTATGTGTGATGTAAAAAGTATCTCGTTATGAGAGGAGGATATAAAGCGTCCTTGTTAATGTATCGGAAGGAGTCCGATTATAGTTGCAGTATGGGTTAAGTAATACACCCCAATGTGATGCCTCGTATGTCATATTAATTTTTGGTGGCCTCGTAATGCAACCAACTTCATCACATCAGTATAACACTTGTGCTTTATACTGTAGAGACGATGTTTAAGGCTAGTGGTGAATTTCTTCACACCATAAATAGTAGATTACAGTACAATGTGAAACATGTATGGGAATAAATAATGAAGAGCTAAATATGCCTTGGTCCTGTTTAATGGATTTGTGTCTTTCTTTCTAGCATACTAACATTAGGCAATCCTACTAGGTGATCAAACATACCAACCTAAAAGATAAATAAGAGGGAGGGTGAAAAGGTGTGGTGGGGGGGGTAGCTGATCCTTTGCTGGGATACAAATCGAGAAACTCTGTGTTCCATCACTATTGTCATAAACTCTTCAATTTTTTTGACGACATCTTGACAAAATCTACCTACATCACAAATGCGGAGGAGTATTATATGTTTCTCTCACAGGTAAGACAAGGCGAATCGCGATTCTAATGCCTGTAAAACATACGAACTATAATGAGCTTGTGCAGGATGTGCTGGTGAATACATGCCAGCAGAAGAGGTATTGACCATACTGACATTAAGGAAATGATGGACCATCAGACTGTACTTGAGATCTCAGTACGATCTAGAGCAATACTCTATTCCTTTCACAGTTCCTATGTCCTAGTCAATGGAATCAAATTATTAGTGGTTTGTGGAACTGCTGTTTATAAAGTGGAAGGCCCTAAATGATTGTCTTACTCGTCATTCCAGATCGACATGTGAGCATAACCTCTATACGCTACTTCTTCTACCACGCTTATGTTTGGAGGTGAAGGTTATCAACGAAATTACCAATTCATTGTTTCTATTTTCCTAAAAAAGGGAAGAGGTAGGGATAAGGTTCTCGAAGCATCTGGGTAATAGAGGGTAAAAACATCTCACCTATCTTAGCCTAACTGTAACACTACGAGCCATATAAAATCTCGTACCGTCTAAACATAGTAATGTGTAAATTTGCATATAAACAGGCTACAATATTAACTGATTGATAGGCAAGGAACTGTGAAAGGATATTTTCCCTACTAGAAGCCAAATTCAATTAATAGTAAAGTGTTTATAAGTTGTGGTAATTAGCAGAAATATATTCTATTACTACAGAAAGCTCTGACATCAGCTAATGAATTATTCTGCACTAGGAGATGTGTTGGCTAGGGGATTCAAACCTCCCCCCCCCCAAAATATAAAGCCTTTTGCCTATATAGTGGGATATATGCAAGGAGAAAGGCGCGCAGTAAGTCCCTGTTGTGCGAAGACCGGTGTGAAGCATGAAAGATGTTATGAGGACGTCACTTTGCTAGCGTACAACTGGCGCTCTGAAAATGCCTAGAGAGGGGTTTACCAAAGAGGCCACTAACAGCAATACAGCAAAATAAAAATTGGTCTCCCTGAGACAAGCAAGACTCTCCGTCAAATATCAGCTACACCTCAACAGCCGGATACTGTGAACAGGCACAGTGGCAGCCAAGTGTTATATTATATCCCAAATCCTATTTTGGCTATTAGCTCCTCTCCTGGAGGAATAACTTCACAGCGGATGCCACAAGCGTATTCCTCTAGTGGTTAGGAAATGTTATAAAAGCCACAAATAAGAACTTGGTCCAAACCCCTTGAATAGAGAATAAAACACCGCAAGTTTGTGGAATTAGCATACCATCCAAGCATCTTGTCTATGCTCACAGCTTAAGCTTGACATAATAATTGGTATACTTGCTTAAATGCCTGTACATCCATAGCTTGTGCTTTGTTAGTATGACTAAAAGGGTATACTGGAAAGCTTCAACCCATGAAGGGAAACAACCTGAAACAGACTGGAGTCCAAAATGACCACTCCAAAGAAATTAGACTTGTTTTTCTTCTCACCCACTTGTGCCCCTTTCTCCAAAGCCCAGGAAAAATAATGCGGAAGAGGAGGCGTGGTAGAATGTAAGGGTTGTGAGATAGTGAGATAGGGGGTGAATCATGAGACTACAGGAATATAGTCTGGACTCCTGATTGATCAACATGCCGTATCCCTGTGCAAAACATTACAAGCTTCTCCAACTGGAACTTATGGGAACCTTGGGTTGTTTCAAAATTTGGACATATGATACTTTGCAAATGCACCAATTACCTAATTGTATGACATGCGATAACATCAATGTTATCTGCAAACAACTGTCAATATATGTAGAAATCCCCTATAAAAAAAAAAAAAAAGTCGGGCGTGGTGGCAACACCAAGCCTTTTAATCCTTGCATTGGGGAGGCAAAGGCAGGTGGAATCATTGTGAGTTCCAAGGCCAGCTTCGGGTCTACAAAGTGAGTTTCTAGGCCAGCTGGGGGCTACAGGAGGACCCTGTCCCTTGAAAAGACAAAACAAAACAAAAACAAAAACAAACAAAACAAAACAAACCTGTATCTCAGGGCTGGAGAGATGGCTCAAGCGGTTAAGGAGCACTGGACTGCTCTCTGCATCGGAACCCGGGTTTCGGATTTCCCCAGCACCCACATGGCCTTTAAAGAAACCGTCTTTAGAAAGATTAAGTGCAGAGGAGCGAAGAGAGTAAGAGTGAAGAAGAGTTATATAAAGAGAGAAGATGAGTAGTGCGTGGGAGGGCACAATGCCTTTAAATCCCAGCACACAGGGGCAGAGGCAAAGAGGGCCCCACGGTGGATCTCTGTGAAGTTCAAGCCCAGCCTTGTTCTACTTAGTAGAGACCTCCCAGGCAGCCTGGGAGTAAAGGGAGACCTTGTCTTCAAAAAACCAAACAAAAAAAGAAAATCTCATTTCAGGATTTCGGGAGAAGGAAAGAGGAGGAAGAGGGGAAGAGGAGGGGAGAGGAGAGAAGAGAAATAGAGAAAAAAAGGAGGGAGGAGAGGGAGAGGGAGGAAGGGAGGAGGGGGAGAGGGAGGAAGGGAGGAGAGGGGGGAGAGGAGGAAGGGAGGGAAGGGAGAGGGAGAGGGAGGGGAAAGGAAAGGAAGGGAAGGAAGGAAAGGAAAGGGAAGGAAGGAAGGAAGGAAGGAAGAGGAAGGAAGAAGGAAGGTAGGAGTCCCCCTTTTTTTTTTGTCTTTTTGAGAGAGGGTCTCCCTGTACTCCCAGCTGGCCTGGAGCTCACTATGTAGACCAGGCTGGCCTTGAACTCACAGAGATCAGCCTGCTTCTGCCTCTGCCTCTGCCTCTGCCTCTGCCTCTGCCTCTGCTAGGATCAAAGGTGTGTGCCACCATGCTCATCGAGAGCCTTGATCTTTAAAGGAGTGACTCTAGATAGGCGGACTGGACTCCAGTGGATGAACTTGCACTGAAGGACATCTAAGAAGAGTGATTTTGAATGGATAGGGAGTAATAATTTCCCGTAGTTGGGGGTGTGCTGGCATACACTTAATTCCTAGCACTTGGGAGGCAGGGGCCAGTCCTTGTCTACATAGTTTCAGGGCAGCTGGTGCTACATAGTAAGATCCCGTCTTGTGGCCTATCAGTGAGTTCTACAAACCAAATTTTACTTTATCAAAACTGAACTTATTATATGAGCTGTCCCCCAAACATGCTGATTCTCCCTTTATTTCCCATGTTTGAATAAAGCTATCCTCAACTTCGGTTTCTCCTTTCATCCTGACACTGAGTCACCTAGATTGTTTGGACTCTCTATTTATTGTTCCATTAGTCATTATTTCCCCTCCAGCCTACTGTAACTGCTTTGCTGTGTCACACTTTCTAAGCATTTTTTTTTCCTACAGTACAGATTAGTAATGAGGCCATTACTGTTACCAAACAATAAAGTTACCAAATCTAAACCTTGGTCAGAATAGGACTCTTCACTCTTCCAACTCCAGTACTTTCTCTGCAGTGGAAGAAAGTTGTTTCTTCCTATGTATTTCCTTAGAAAGCTATCCAAGGTTTTATTATAGCATTATTATTATATGTCAATGAGGCTTAATCCATACTGTCATCTTGACTGGATTTAGATCACCCGGGAAACATACCTCTATTGTATTTGTGAGATTGTTTCCAAGAGGATTAACTGAGGAAGGAAGACCCACCCTGAATACGGGCAGCTCCATCTCCTGGGCTGGGGGCCTTGACCAAATGGGAAGGAAAAAAGGAGAAAGTGAGCTGTGGCACCAGCTTTCTTATCGAAGCCTCCTGACTGCAGATGCAATGCAATTAGCTGCTCGTGCCCACCACCACACCCTGCCTGTGCAGATGCAATGTTGTCAGCTGCCCGTGCCCCCCC